>CAMRHE010000209.1:3000000-3593928 GCA_947044405.1 Leptodactylus fallax
ATCCCAATCATACGTTCCCAGGAACCTCCCATATGGGATGAATGTGGAGGGTTAAACGTCCAAGTGCACCCATTGTTGGATAAGAAGTTGTCTAACTGCAGTTCTTTGCAGGCTCCAACGAAGTTAGTGCCACAGTCAGACATCAGTTGTTTCTCAGCAGGCAGTGGAGTGTTCCAGTCCATGTTCTCAGTGGTAAGCTGTCTTAGTAGTAGCTTGCCTTGAATGGTGATGGGAGCAATGAAACCAAGAGGATCATAAATGCTGTTCACAACAGATAAAACTCCTCATTTGGTGAAAGGTTTGTCACAAGAAGACACTTGGAATGTGAATGTGTCTTGTTCAGTGTTCCATAGCAATCCTAGGCTGCGTTGCATAGGAGGAGTATCAGAACTGAGATCAAGATCCTTCAAGTTGATTGCATGATCATCAGAGGGAAATGCCTTCATTACCTCCATATTGTTGGAGATGATCTTGTGAAGTCTGAGGTTAGCTACAGACAGCATTTCCTGTGTTCTAGAGAGGAGATCAATCACTTCTTCACATGCAGGTAAGGATTTAAGACCATCATCAACATAGAAGTTCCTCTCAACAAACTGACGAGCATCAGAGCCATACGTTTTCTCACCTTCATGGGCGGTCCTTCTCAGTCCATAGATCGCTACTGCAGGAGATGGGCTATTGCCAAAGACATGTACCTTCATCCGGTAATCTATGACTTCATTGTTGACATCATTGTTCTTATGCCATAGGAACCTGAGATAGTTTCTGTCATCATCCTTAACAATGAAGCAATGAAACATCTGTTGGATGTCGGCCATCACTGCAACTGGTTCCTGTCTGAAACGGATTAAGACTCCTATGAGGCTGTTGTTTAGGTTAGGACCAGTGAGGAGCAGGTTGTTGAGAGAGACGCCTTCATACTGAGCACTAGAATCGAACACGACCCTGATTTGGTCAGGTTTGCGAGGGTGATACACGCCAAATGATGGAAGGTACCAGCATTCTTCTCCTTCCTTTAGTGGAGGTTCAGGTTCTGCATGATCTCTCTCAAATACCTTCTGCATGAAACCTACAAAGTGTTTCTCCATCTCTGGTTTCCTCTTGAGGGTACGTTTTAAAGAGGAAAATCTAGAAACTGCTTGCTTCAGATTGTTTGGTAGTTTTGATCTCGGGGAGCGGAAAGGTAAAGGTGCTACCCAGCTGTTGGAATCATCTTGAATGAATTCCTTGTCCATAAGTTTGAGAAATTCTTTATCAGCTATAGCTGGTGCCAGCTTGTTGTCATCACTTGTTGTATTGAACACTGTTAATCCAAGGGTGTCGTCCCCAGGCAGGAAAGTATTCACGTTGTCTCGGTGATTATGCAGCCACTTACTGTTGCTTATCTTCTCTTTCACTTGGTAGTGATGTGGACATGGCTGAAAACAAGTGCTGCGACCATTTGGTAACATATGCGTCTTAAATGAAGAAATATTGGTGGGCCTTTTCATCCTACCTATGCAGACGTTGCCAATGATTACCCATCCTCGATCGAGGCGCTGGGCAAATGGTGCATCGTGTGGTCCATTAATTTGCTGGCGTATTTTGTGCAATCTGAGAATGTCTCTACCTAGCAGAACTAGAATGTCTGCATTTTTGTCAAGGGATGGTATTTCACTGGCTATAGCCCTTAGATGAGGGTGCTGGAAAGCCGCCTCTGGTGTGGGTATCTCTTCTCTGTTTGATGGTATCTGGTTGCACTCAACAAGTGTGGGCAAAGGTATCTCCAGATTGCCCTTGAGAGAAGCTATTACGAGACCACTGGCCCTTCTTCCAGAAACCTCTGATATGCCACTACAAGTACCCAAGGTATACGGATAAGTATCACCCTTTAAGTTAAACAGATCAAAGAGTTCTGACCTTGCAAGTGAGTGGTTGCTCTGGTCGTCCATGATGGCGTACACCCTCAGAGCCCTTTCTGGTTGGCCCTTGGGGTATATATTGACTAGGCATATCCTTGCACAGGACTTGTCACAAAGGTCTTCTCCGCAGACTTCTGTACATGAGGAAGATACTGTGGTAGTATTTGCTGCTTGATCTGTGTTCTCCCCGCCATGCTTAGTTGGGGGAGGGGAACCTCTAGGTGGTGTGGCACTAGGCTGGGCTGGATGAAGAGCTTGTACATGATCCTCACTGCCACACTCTATACACTTAATAGCAATTTTACAGTCTCTAGCAACATGTTCAGTAGAGGAACAACATTTGAAACATATCCCTAGTTTCTTTAGAAGCTCTCTACGTTCCTGGATTGGTTTCCTCCTGAAGCCAATACACTTCTTGAGGGGATGAGGCTTCTTGTGAATAGGACACAGACAGTTAGGATTTTCTACCTTTTCGTCTTGGTTGCTGTTGCAACTGCTTTCTTCTGGTGCTGATGTAGGTGTAGGAAGAATATCAGTCTTTTTCACTGAAACTGGGCCTCTGCGGTTTCTGTAGTTAGAATGTGAGCTGTCATACTTAATAGGAGGTGAACCAGGAACACTGGGATCCCCATAGGAAAAGCTTGGGTCATTCTTGGATTCTGCAATGTTCTTGATAAACTCACAGAAGTAGGAAAATGGAGGAAAGGAGACTTGATTCTCATTTTTGTATCTTGACCCAACTGTGGTCCACCTTTCTTGAATATTATATGGCAACTTGGAGACTATCGGGTTTACCCCACGAGCAGTGTCCAGGTAACTGAGGCCCGGTAGGAGAGTGTCCGCCTTAGCCAGTAGGAGCTCCATGAGTAGGTCACTAAGTTCTTGAAATTTCTGATGATCCTTACCAGATATCTTTGGAAACCCTTGCAACCGTTTGAACAGAGCATTCTCTATTGCTTCAGGACTGCCATAGGTTTTCTCCAGTCTTTCCCAAGCAGCAGTAAGGCCTGCTATGGGGTTGTAAATGTGGACGGATCTGAGTCTTTTAGCACGTTCTGTGGACTGTGGGCCAAGCCACCGGATAAGCAAATCTAATTCTTCAGCTGCAGTAATGCCAAGGTCACTAATTGCAGTTTTGAAGGCACATTTCCAGCCTCTGTAGTTCTCAGGTTGGTCATCGAACCTTGTGAGTCCAGTCTTAGTAAGCTCACGGCGAACCATGTACCTTGCAAACTCTGACATGTCTGTTCTCTCTGACTTTAAATATTGAGTTTCTGGCTGAGTAGCGGTGATTACGTTGTTAGTGGGGTTCTGGTTAACAGGGGTAGGTAGTAATGGGGATGCGTAGGCATTCAGCCTAGGAGCTTGCTTAAAGTCCATAGGTTTAGCCACATATGGATGTGAGACTGGACGATTGTTTGCAGTCTGGTGTTATGGTGTCACATTGGTGTTTACCTGAGTATCAGTATATTGCATTTGCTGAGGTGCAAGGCTTTGGGAATCCATGAAGGAAGAAGAAACTGGATGCTGGACAGGCAGGGCATTGTACTGACCTTGAATGCGGTGTGCTGCAGAAGATACTGTGCCCTGTTGCTCTGGAGAAATGTTGTCCCTGACAGGAACATTTGTGGCAAATAGGGATTCACTGCTTTGGCTTAGTACATAGTCTCTTGTGCGCTTGAGGGGATCCTCTGCTTCCACATCACACAAACTGGTGCTGTCGCTTTCACTTCCACTGATGGCCTGTTCTAAAATGCTTAACCTTGCCATGGCTGCAGCATGCTCATACTGTTTCTCTAGAGCCTCTAGTTCTGCCCTTTTTTGAGCTGCATTAGCTTCCATTGCTGCTGCATTAGCTTCCATTTCTGCTTTCTGTTGAGCTGCCTTAGCTTCCATCACTGCTTTCTGTTGAGCTACCTTAGCTTCCATCGCTGCTGCATTAGCTTCCATCTCTGCTTTCTGTTGTGCAAAGGCTGCCTGTATCTTAGTAGCTTCCGCCTCTGCACGTGCTTTTATAAGTTGCTCACTGAGTGTGGAAGATTTTGAGGAACGTGACTTAGATGTACGCTTTGAACGCTTGGTAGACTCAAACATGGGATGCCATTTCCTGCAGTTGCGCAATTCTTGCCTCTGTCCTTAACTTAGTTTCATGTACTAAGCTTTCTCGTTCTGAATTGAGATGCTGGAAGCTTTGCAATTCAGCTAAAGAATCGTCTGTATGAAGTTTTCTCAATATGCTTTCATAGTCCTCAGCTTTCATTTTATAATGTCCATGCATAGCACAAAGCTGTCGCAGAGCTCCCTCTAGTGGTGATACATGGTATGCAGGCAAGCACATGGCAGATCTCTTAGTCTGTATTTTCTGCCACCATTTTGAGAGTTCACAGGAAAGTTCATGCTTTAAACCTTCTAGATTGTCTCTAACCTTCCACGTAGGTTTAATCAAGCGTCTAGCCTTCTCACTGGGCTGCAGACTGAGGTCCATGCTACCTTGTGCTTCAGGGTGCCCTTCAGCCATGATGCAACACAAACAGGATATATATAACTTTGCTGGAGTGAGATGGCTGCTTGATAGAATCTTCTATGCTGAGGGGGTCTGAGCTGCAGATGCAACTTACGCAATGCTGATTCCTTCTGGCTTCAGGTAACTTGCTGTGACTGACTGTATGTCAGAAGTTGGTGAACTGTCTTACAGCCGTTTCTGGCAGTCTTTATGCATCATTTTTCACTGTTCTGACTCAATAGCTTGGCTGCAAGTGTGAGGTTGTGAGAGTGTCCTGTAGTCTCTATGCTAACCAGCAATTTACACCAAGATATTTATCAGATAGTGTTCAACTCAACTGAGGAGGCGTAGATAAGATTCCAGATGCTTTAATCCAGGTAAATCTTGTAGAACCTCATACAGCAGTAGGTGAAAAATGATGAAATACCAGACATGTTGCTTACAAAGAAGTGAAACTAAACTGAGGGGGAGAGAGGGAGAGGAGGAGCTACAGCATCACAACTAAGGATACAGAGAGAGAGAAGGGACAAACTACAAAGACAAACACAGTATCACAGATATATGTCAGTGAATTAAACCAAGTCCTGGGACATGACAGGCTTAGATGTCTAGCTCCTCAAATCATAAATAAACTGCCCTAAGGTTTTTCTCCCACAACTACATGTATATAAAAATGGTCCAGAGGCAAACTGTGTAAGTTATACCAGTTAATAGGGCATGTGAACGTCCCCTGCTGCTTTTTTTAATACCTGCTGTTAGTAAATTCTGCTTTCCCTGCTTGGTCTGCAAAGTACTGTGGGAAAGGGGGCAGAAGACATTTAGTGGATCATGTGAGAACTGCATTCAGAACTAATACCTCTTCTGCATATGCATACATATGAAGGCTCCAGTTAAATCGTAGCTTCTACAAGAATACACATTTACAAATAGTGGATACAATGGACACAGCAACCGCCTGATACATCACATGACTGCTGCCTCCATTTTTCCCATCTGAATTTTTTACACGCACATGTTACAGACCAGCTAACGGAATCTGAATTTACTATTATTGAGCAAATAAGTGTCTTTTCATCTTATGGTATATGACAGCTATTTGCTAGAAACTGGCCAACCAATTCAATGAATATGGTTTAAAGGGAGACTGCCAGGTCAAAAATGCCTCTCTATCCAATATCAGTGCCATGTCATTTAGCAGAAAAATACCGTTGTGACCAGAATCTATGAAGCAATGCAGAGATAAGAATATTTTTATGGATATGCAAATCAGCCTGCAAGTGCATAGGGGCAGGCCAGATCTGCCACATCTGCCTATAGACAGCCACAAGTGCTTTGGTTCTCTTCTTGAATTGCTTCCCAAAATTACCCTTCAGCCACAATTGATATTTTTTAGCTTCTGTTTGTATCACAGCTATCTGCAGTAAAATCGTAAAAAATGCGTCCGCCCCCAATGCACTTTTTCCAACAGTGCTTTTCACAGAAAGTCTACAGAGCTCTGTGGACTTTCTGCTTCCATTATATCTATTGGGAAACTGCTGGTGCTTCCGTAGGTATAATTGATGTGCTACGATCTCCAAAACCGCAACGGTTTTGGAAATCACAGTGTATCCGCTGCACGTATTTTCCAGCAGTGTGGGGATGGGATTACAGTGACTGCAATATTACGCGTTTTTTTTACGCTGCATTTCTGGCATGGCCAAACTGTGAGGTTTACAAGTGGGGCCCCTGCCTTAAGCAGTTTGCTGAGACTTTAACCAAAACCAGAAGGTTGCTCTTCAGTGTTCCCAGTGGTTAAAAGCGGCTAGGTGTATGGGCAGGTGACCTGTCCTAGGTACAGGTCCTCTTTCACATGAATTAGGACAGTATAAGAAGATGTGTACTAGAGCTATAAATCCAAATGTGCAAGTGTGGCATAAAAGTATAAGTCCTATGGTCTAAATGATAAATCTAATATTGACAGGATGCCATCTAAAAATATATATTCCAACACCAATTTCATCATTGTTTTTCTAGCAATGCCAATTACTTCAAGTTCATTTGCATGTATTCATAACATCCTAAAGAGAGGAGGACTGTAATAAGCTAGCTAGATGGGGAACAGAGGACAAGTTTGGCATTGTTCCCGGTAATATTCCATTGTAAATCTACAAAATGTAGATCCTTGTCCTTGGTATGTAGGAGAATAAAATGTCTAAATATGCAAACAACCTGTTTTATTTCAGTAAGCGAGACAGGATCTAAATCTATTGTTTCCATTATTCCGCCCTGGACCATCTTCGGTCAAAAGAACAATATCAATGCTTATTAAAAAAAAAAGACAATTATATTCTTATGGCTCTTTTTTAAGTACAGTCCCATTCAGTATTGGATTATCAATGTTTCATTTGGTGGAAACGGGCGTAACTACTGGGGTAGCAGTGGGAGCGGCTGCCACAGGGCCTGGGACATTAGGGGACCCAGTGGGCCCGTGATGTTTTTTTTTTTTTTAATAGGCCGTTACCAGCTTGAGTAACCCCAGCAGGTAATGGGCCCTATTTACTTACCTATCCCCCGCTCCTGTACACGGCCGCCTGCGCTTCCCCTTCAGACCCCCGAGTAGAATGATCGGAGGGCCAGGGGAGGTGAGGGAACATAAAAAACAATGTTACTTACCTCACCTGTGCTCCGGCAGGCTTCGAACCTATTTGGTGACGTCCCAGACGTCACGTGGGCCGGGCCTGCGTCATTATGCGTTGCGATGCAGGCCTGGCTCAGTGACGTCTGTATCAACATTGAAGATGGCCGAAATCAGCGAAGAGTGCATCGGAGCCAGGGAGAGGTAAGTAACACAGTTTTTTATGTTTGTATTCTCCCTTGGGTCTCCGATCACTATACTCTGTGGTCTGAAAAAAACCCAGAGTATAATAATTGTTAATGGGTGGTCCACAATGGGGCATAATAGTGTGTGCAGGGGCCACTATGGGGCATAATAACGTGTGCAGGGGCCACTATGGGGCATAATAGCGTGTGCAGGGGCCACTATGGGGCATAATAGTGTGTGTGTAAGATGGTGAAACAGCCCTCATGTTGTGAATGTACCTTTTTCTGTAAATAAGTTTATTATTTTATAAACTGACATTTTGATGTTTGATCACAAGAGGTCACTGTTGCCTAAGAAATGGAAAAAGACTGTACTTCCCTGGAGTAGTGATGTGGAGACCCTGTTCTGCTGAGGTGTGGATATACAAGGAAGAGCAAAGTGTGTGTGGCAGAAATCTTGAGAGGGTGCTTTGAGCTATAAGGAGGAGGACTGGAGTGTGATACACATGTAGAAGCATCCCTAAGGATGAATCTGAATCTGATGAAGCTGAATCAAAGACTGTTCCAGAGTTGGTCCAGACAGCATCCTGAAGGAAAAGATTGCTATCAAGGACTCGGCTGAGTAGTGGCACTGTCAGTGAGACTGCATGTTTTCTGGATGAGCCCCTCTTCCAGTTGTTCCAAACAAAGGCTAAAGGTACCCAACAGACCCGGGTCGGTAAGAGAAGTACCGAATTATATTTTTGGTGCCAAATTGCTTGGGACTGAGTAAGGGCCTGTAGTTAGACTAGTTAGGCATCCTCATCATCACAGGCCACACTACTGGTGAATTATCTACCTATTCGGTAGTAAGGACTAGGACTCAGAGAATTCTATAGAGTTGTAACTCTCAGAGAGGAGCTTCTAAGGAAGTCTAGGAGCAACATTTTATGCAACTTCACATTTCTTTGGCTTGCAAGCTGACCTACTATTATATTTACTTGGTTGTACTTTGTTTGGGGGGAATAGGGGTATTTTGATAAGTTTGTAAGCTTTTGTGTTATACCACCGGTGCCTCTATCACACTCACTGAATTGTTCCTGTGACTAGGGTGATAAAAAGGTAACAAGCGGCTGGTTAGTTGCAGCCTGCAGATAGGTAAAAGCTTGGAGTATATTGGAGGCGTTGTACAACACCAGGGCCTCAGCTTACTGGCTGAGTGTATGTAAATATCTGGGAGTGTTCTTTTTGGTAAAGGGGTGTTACTGAATTAAGTAAAATCTTGTATTTACTAAAGTGAATTGGAGTTGCTTCCTTTGTTTGTGACTTATCTGTATCCTGGGAAGCCCACCCTGGTACACGGCTTACATGTGCAGGGGCCACTATGGCACATAATAGTATGTGCAGAAATGCGGTTTGTGTCGGGGGGTTGGTCGGGGTCGGGGGGGGCCCCATGTCAAATGTTTGCCTTGGGGCCCAACCATTCCTAGTTATGCCATTGGAAACATACCAAGATTACTGCCCAGTGATTGGTGGCAACGGTCAGATGTCCATGTCAGGATGTCATTGCTGCGGTAGGAATTGCAAAGACCAGCAGCGGAGGATCGGTAAAGTGAGTAACATACTTAACCCATTCTAAACTATTTTCAAACTATTCAAACTGTTTTTTGGGGGGGGACACCCGCTTTAAGGCAAGATCACAGACCCAAATTTTGCAAACCATTAAAAACCAAAGTGAAAGTCAAACAAAGAACAATGGGACTTATATACTATATTGTGGTTACAACAAGACTCTGGTGTAAACATGGCACATCTTAGGTGAACCTCAGCACATCTAAGTTGAACAAAAATTTTTCGACTTGCTAGACTTGTTGGTGTAGCTGTTCAGAAAAGGGTGTGTGGCTTAAATGTGACAAAATGTGCCCCAATTGCACTAAACGGTTGAAACGATTCAAAGTAAGCCACTAATAGGTGGTATAACTTATACTAGAGAGTCTAAAAACCCATAAGATTTATCATCCAGCATCAGCCACTGTGATAAAAATAAACTATCAGTAAATCTGAGTCAATGTGTGCATGAATGTCATGGTATGACCATGAAGCAATTGTCAAGGAAACATCCCTTTTAAGTGATCTGAGAAAAATTGATATTTCATCCATTTATAATCTAGGATCCTCGTGGCCACAATTCTGTTTATAACAGGAATTCTATCTTCTTCTTTCTGATGAAAGGAATATGTGTGAGCATACAAAGAGACAGAAAAGAAGATAGAAGACACGGGGCATGTGCACAGCTCAACACACTGGCCCCCTTGCCAGTCCCGAGAATGGGGGTATATTACTCCAATTGATAATGTAGTGATAGATGCAGACGTGCTCCTGCTACATTTATTTTAATGGAAGCCCTGTACTGTAGTTTGGCTATTTCCAACACTCCATTTAAAATGAATGGAGTCAGGAGTGGGGTGGGTCAGAGCTTGGTTCATCTGCATCCACTGGTATATTTTCTATGGGAATATAACACCCCCATTTTTCTCTACAGTCAGACCTCCACTGATCAGTTTATCCTTTATCCTAGGTATAGAGGATTAATATTTTTGTAGCATAACCCCTTTAAGCTTGAATCTCTTGAATGCACCTTTAATGATATATCAGAAAATTCTCACTTATGTTATTCTTCCCTATTACCTTATACTTGTCCACACTGGTAGTTTTTTGGTTTTTTTTTGATGAGATGAGCAGCTCTCTTCCATCCATGTTATGTGAACCTCTTTGGTGATATTAGCTGCCCTATGTGAGAGCAGGGTAAGATTACATCGCCCACACACAGTGGTTGACAGCCTTCTGTGTTCACACAGTGATACAGGGAGAGCTGTCAATCACTGTGTGTGGGCGGGTTTATCTGGACTCTCACTGTCTGTCCTAGGAGTCATGTCAGGTGGTATGCCAGCCATACACTGTAGATATCTGTTAGCAGAATGCTTTTTGCTTTTTTTTGCCAACAGCTATCTAGCCTGACTACTGCATACGCGTACACCTGCACAATACTACAGCTCAATCCACAGCTCTCCCATACCTAACCAGGTGTCAGTGTTTGCTGCAATCTTTAGCCTCTTTAGATACTATGTATTCGGATACTGCTCTCAGTTATGAGACAATACCCAACTGTGCATCAACTAACTTTGACAAGAAGTACATCCCTATTTGAAGGGAGTCTGTCACCAGGGTGGAGCATATTAAACCAGCACCACAGTTAGATAGGTCAGGCTCACCTGAATGTAACACCTTTTCCCCCATGAAAATCCATGCTTCCATTGCTGAGATATTAATTTATTTAACAATATGCAAATGAGAAATATGGAGCACCAAGGGCAGTTCCCTTGCTCCAAACTGCTATACCCCACCCTGCTCTAATATGCATTCTTCATGGGGAGCTACCTCTTCAGGTTGTTCAGGAAATGGAGCAACCCATGAAGAGGCTGGGGGAGGTGTAAAAATAACATAAAGCATACTCACTTGTCCCCATCGCTCCGTTGTCTGTTTGGTCTTACACCGATCCATCGATGCTGGAAGTCCTTAGCCTCACGTGACCTCTGAGACCAATCATCGGCCTCAGCAGTCACTGGAGAGGTTTGAGTGATGTCACTCACAGCAGATTCCAACTATAGGGAAACTATAATGAAAGGGAACCTGAACATGAATATGCCATTAGCTTGCTGAGGTCTGAGCTCATTTACAACTATCATGAAATAGACTTTATGTAGGAATGGAGGATGGAAATGGTGAAAGGTCCTTTTTAAAGCTTTGGTTATAACACTGGGTAAAATGACATTTTCATTCTTTGCGAGTGTCTTACGTTAAAGTCTAATAACTTTGCCACTTTTGGTAAATTTTATTTGAAGCCAGAGTAACATGTAAAATATCGAGGCTCCTGAGTAGACCCCACAAGAAGAATTTGCTTGTTTCATGTAGTTCAGCCTGCTCTTCGGTCTATGAACATGACATTGAGAGTTGTTCCAGACAAGTATTTTCTTTGGCTCCACCAGACGGTGTTCTAGATGCTCTGTAATCTGTGGTCTGGGGGAGGGGAGACTTTCCATTCCTTGAGATGAAACAGCAGCTTTTCAGCTTCAGAAGGCAACACTTGGAATTGGATCAAGAGAAATTTCTTAGTTGTTACTTTAACTAGTATTAAGGATCTTATTTTTTATAGTTTACTCATGACACTAGGGTAAAGGTATGGGTTGGTAGCATAGGTACTATAGTGAGGATATGATGACAATAATGGCGTAGGCTCTGGCAAGGTCAAAGTAAGAAGAAACTTTACTCAACTTTTGCTGTGTAAGGAACCAACTGCGTGGATGATAGAGCATACATACAAACCTTCTCAGGATGAGGTTCATAGTGCAAACAGTCTCGAAAGATAGATGGTGGAGGTTTCTCAGTACAGCGCATTGGATGCAATTTTCACTAAATTGCTTTAAGAGTGAAGAAATCAGGCGATACCTTTTAGAGGCTAACTCAGTATATTTGATAGTGAGCTTTCGAGAGTACTAGCTCTCTTCTTCAGACATTGTGTTATACAAGAAACTGAAAATTCACACACTCTTTATACACACACAAGACATGGATCTTCAAAGGATCTTAGAATAACAAAATGCAGTATAAGTCCAGACGTTGTTTACAACAGGTCAAGAAATAAACAATCTGGAAAACGTGTGGGGTGTGACGGAGGGATCAGTAATTCTTGCTGTTATCTGTTTGCTATCAGGAGGTGATTTGTGACCCTCACAGTTCATACATAGCGTGAAATGAAACTGGCATGAATATTAAGTCCAAATTGTTGAGTTTGAAATTTTTGCATTAACTTTTATTCCCATTCCTATCTCTCTCTCTGCGTCTTAAAATGTCCCATTAAAACCACAATTCGCAAATCTTCAATAGAGTGGTTTTCTCTGGAGAAATGTGCGGCCACTGGGAGATCTGTTCTGCTGTTATTAATGGTGAATCTGTGTGAGTTGATGCACTGACTGAGTCTCTGCCCTGTTTCCCCCACATAGAGGCCTGTGGTGGGGCATTGCACACACATTATGAGATACATCACATTGGAAGACCTGCAGGAAAATGTCCCCCTAATTCTGTGCATCTGTTGTGACTGTGGAACAGGTACAGTGTCAGCGGTGTGGATGTGCCTGCAAGTCTTGCACCTGTTTTGCAGGTAAGGTGAGGTGTCATTTTCACTTGGGGCCTTCATGTCACACTATGTATGAACTGTGAGGGTCACAAATCACCACTTGATTGCAAACAGATAACAGCAAGGGGGCGTGACCTGAACGTTCATGGAGACGGTCGCATAATTGCGAGCTCCCATCTCCCCTGCCTTACCGCTCACCGAGCCCGCTAAATACGCGCTATATGGGGAAGAAGCTCCCTGTGAAAAAGCCCCCGGTGGTCCCAGCAGCTAGTGGGGGTCCCTCCACTATGGACCCGTTCCTCCAGCGGCAGCCCAGGGCCTCAGCGCGGGTCCCGACAGCACGAGGGACCGCGCGCACTGTCTCCCTCCCCCGCACTCACCGGGACTCCTGCTCTCCTCCATGAAGTCCCCTGTTGGCTGATTCCTCCGCAGCTCCTCCTGACCTGTCTCCCCACTCCCCAGACTGACGCTCCCTTCAGGATAGGCCTCGTGCAGCCGCCATCTTGGGGACTCCTCCTCGTGTATCCCGGGCACCATCTACAAATGCATCCTGCAGGCGGGATGCCAACCCTCAGGTATTGTCTGCTGCAGCCCTCCCCCCCACCTTCACAACTCAGCAGAACACTACCATGTCCCAGAGTGACCGGGACCACCAAACTGGACTTCCCCCCCCCGGGGGGGCCCCCGGGCCCCCCCCCCCCCCCCCCCCCCCCCCCGGGGGCCCGGGGGGGGGGGGGGGCGGGGGGGGGGGGGGGCGGGGGGCGGCCGCCCCCCCGCCCCCCCCCCCCCCCCCCCCCCCCCCCCCCCAAATCTGTCCAAGAACCTCCCTTACAGTGGCAATCTACAGTCATGGCCAAAACTTTTGGTGCACAAATATTATATTCTCCCCTGTCTGGGGCCCCTCTGGTAGTGTGTTTGTCAGATGTTTTATCACATACAGAAATATAATTGCATTCATATTATGAGTAACAGAAGCTTATATTGACAGTTAGAATGAGTTCATGCGGCAAGTCAATATTTGCAGTGTTGACCCTTCTTCTTCAGGACCTCTGCAATTCTCCCCGGGTGCTCTCAATCAACTTCACCTGCCTACCATGCCTTCTGGGTGCCCAAGGGGTGGCGGATGCTGTCGATTTGTGGTCGTGTCCACCCGTCTCT
The DNA here is from genome assembly GCA_947044405.1 of Leptodactylus fallax. Classification (NCBI taxonomy): domain Eukaryota; kingdom Metazoa; phylum Chordata; class Amphibia; order Anura; family Leptodactylidae; genus Leptodactylus; species Leptodactylus fallax. Next base: position 3,013,535 of record CAMRHE010000209.1, read on the forward strand.
TGATGATTGCCCAAAGAATGGGAGTGGGGCCACGGCCATGGCCCAAAATCTCTCCCCCCCCCCCCCCCCCCATCCCAGGTCCTCTTTACGCTCCTCACGTCCCCCACCCCCTTCCTCAATCTGTCCAAGAACCTCCCTTACAGTGCGTGCAATCTATACTACAGCAATTGCCTCCCAGGCAGGACTTTTCAGCAAGACTTCAAACTTCTCATTGATGAGGTTAAACACACCTTTAAGCAAGAACTTGCCATGGTGTGCGCTGACCTGCGCCAATTAGCTGACAGAGTGGATACACTGGAGATCTTCCCAGGATGAGACCCATAACTATGTAACTCCCAAATGCATGATGTGGTCCAACACCAAAAAAAAAAAAACAATCTGCGTAAGCGACACCAAACAAAAACAAACCAAAAAAACAACGAACAAAAAAAAACACTCAAAACTTTGGCCAAAACACAGCAACACCGCAACCACAACCAAACCCATTGTGAGTTAAACACCTTCAAGCAAGCGCCAGGTGGGGCTGCCCGGGGCAATTAGGGGGGGGGGGGGGGGACGGGGGGGGGTCCGGGGGGGGGAAAAAAAACTAAGTTGCCAAAAAAGAGGGGGGGGGGTTGGAAAGGGGGGGATTAAAGCAACCACTCGCCACCTAGAGGACCTGGACAACCGTGGTAGGAGGCACAACTTCAGAGTCCGCGGTCTCCCGAGGCCACAGGGGAGGAGGATTTAAAGGCTACCCTGGAGGCCATCTTTAACATGCTTTTGGGTAAGCCACCTGAACACCACATCAAATTGGACAGAACACATAGGGCCCTTCGTCCAAAAGGCGCTCCCGCTGCACCAAGGGACATTATTTGCTGTGTGCAGGACTTTGAACTCAAAGAAGCTATTATGGCCCAGGCCCGCTCTAACAAAGATTTTGACTTTGACGGTGCCAAAGTCCAGCTTTACCCTGACCTGTCCTGGATCACCTTGCAAAAACGGCGTTTGCTCCGACCTCTCCTGTGAAGGATCCGAGTTTACCAGCGACCGTGCCTGGCCTACCTAAGATCGCTTCGATTATCTCACACCCACTTTCCGTGAGTGAGGCGGGTAAACAGAGTATAATACGCAAGACGGGCCTTCCAAATTTTATATATTTATTAACCCCTAAATGGGTCAACACTAGGCACTTAACACATACATAGAATACATGCAGCGATTAACAAGCAGATACAAGTGAAAACAGCATAGCACGGTACATAAAATAAAAATGGGAATAAAAGAAAGAAAAGAATATGTATTACCAACACCAGCTTGTGCAGGTATCTCTGACTTCCAATGGTTGCCAGGGCACTTATCTTGTGGAGGTCCAGTAGCAGATCATCTTTAGCAGAGTAAAATGGCAGAAAAAACCTCTGGAACAAGCAGTTAGTCCATTTCTCTGAGCCCATGTGGTAGGCTCAGAGCACCGGCTTGGGCAAAGCATGTGCTGCTTACATGCAGTGACACCTCTTTTAGAGTCACAAAATGGCCTCCAGTTTGGCTCCTTAGGCCACATGGCAGCCACATGTTGGTCACATGGCTTCCCCCACAGCTTGCCTCCAAGAAGCGTGCATCTCCAAATTCACCAGACAACAGAGACTGGTTCAGCCTGGGCGGAGCCCTTTTGTCTCCCCTGGTCTCCTCCCTGAGTGAGGTCACCAGGGGGAGAAGCTCCGCCCCCTCTCTACATCTCTCAGAATAACTTTTTAGTATAATTCTATGCCTGATGTTTATAGAGTCTGGCTGGTAGTATAATGGGGTTCCTGGCGAGATCCCCAATACATAGACTCCAAGTTTGACACTCCAGCTCCCTTTGGGTAAGGAGATCAGTGCCTGAGGCATCTAATCAGGCAAGGAAAAGCCAGTTATAAGGAAAAAATGGAAAAGCAAATGGAAAGAAAAGACATAAGGGGGGTCTGGGAGGGGCTTAAGTCAATTTCGGGTCATAAACAGTCTGTCTGCCAGATTGAGGCAGATGTTAACTGGCTTAATGAACTAAACCTATTCTTCAACAGATTTGATCACACACCAGCTCCTCCCACCCCAGCATGTCCTTCAGCTCCCCTCACCACAATGACTTCACCCCATTCACCCCATGTGGCTACTTCCCAACAGACCAGTAAATCCAGAAATCTGTCTTTATCTGACCACAGTCTGACCTTCACACGGGCCCAGGTGAGGAAGGAGATGAAAAAGATCAAGGCGAGGAAAGCCGCAGGGCCAGATGACATCAGTGCAAGGCTAATTAAGACTTGTGGGGACCAGCTGTGTGGTATAATTACATATATGTATAATATGAGACTGAGGCAGGAAATAGTCCCTGAATTATGGAAATCTTCTTGTGTGGTACCAGTTCCAAAGAAACCTCACCCTATGGACCTCAACGACTACAGACCTGTAGCACTGACATCCCACTTGATGAAGATCTTAGAGAGATTGGTTCTCACACATCTTCGCCCTCTAGTGGGCCCCGCTATGGACCCTCTCCAGTTTGCTTATCGACCGGGCATTGGGGTAAATGATGCCATCATCCACCTTCTGCACAGGGCTCTGTCTCACCTGGAAAAACCAGGGAACACGGTGAGAATAATGTTCTTTGATTTCTCCAGTGCTTTTAACACCATACAGCCCAGGTTACTGAGAGACAAGCTGGGCCTTGCTGGAGTGGACCACCACCTCTCCAACTGGATCCTAGACTACCTCACAAATCGACCTCAATACGTGAGAGCCCAAGACTGTGTGTCAGGTACCGTGATCTGTAATACGGGGGCACCTCAGGGTACGGTTCTCGCCCCTTTCCTCTTCACACTGTACACTGCTGATTTTAGGTGCAACTCATCCAGCTGCTACCTACAGAAGTATTCTGACGACTCTGCAATAGTAGGCCTCATCACAGACGATGATGACAGGGAGTACAGAGAACTGAACCGGTTTTTTGTGGACTGGTGCCACCAGAACCACCTGAAGATTAACGCGGGGAAGACCAAGGAGATGGTGGTGGACTTCCGTAAAGGCAGATGCCCTCCAAAACCAGTGGACATCCTGGGGACGGGCATCGAGATTGTGAACACCTATAAGTACCTGGGTTTGCTCCTTAATAATAAGCTGGACTGGGCAGATCATATGGAGGCCCTGTACAGGAAGGGCCACAGCAGGCTCTACCTGCTTAGGAAGCTGAGAGCCTTTGGAATTCGGGGGGCACTTCTTAGGACTTTCTTCAACTCGGTAGTGGCATCAGCCATCTTCTTTGGAGTGGCCTGCTGGGGGAGCAATATATCAACCAGGGACAGAAATAAACTTGACAAGCTGATTAGAAGGGCCAGCTCTGTCCTGGGGAGCCCACTGCAGGTGGTGGGTGACAGAAGGATACTGTCCGTGGTGAGCTCCATGCGGGAGAATAACTCCCATCCCATGCATGAGACTGTGATTGCGCTGGGCAGTACTGTCAGTGACCGACTGCTCCACCCTAGGTGTGAGAAGGAGCGCTATCGGAAGTCCTTCCTCCCCACCGCGGTTAGGCTGTAGAACCAACACCGACCTAAGCGGAGATCATTACATACAGAGAACTGAAATATCTCTCTGCCTGTTAAATCCCCCCCCCCCCTCTGCTACGTCCTATCTGTCTGTCTGCTATTAATGTAATGCCTCTCACCTTGGAACATTCCTGTACATGTTGTATTTGTATCTGCTTATCTTATCTTATCTTTGCTGCTGTAACACACTGAATTTCCCCACTGTGGGACTATTAAAGGACTTTATTATTATTATTATTATTATTATTATTATTATCTTTCCTGGACTTTGAACTATGACATGTGTATATTCTGAGCGTGCGCCTTGACCTGACGCATCTGGGGAATTTATCGGATCGACAATAAGATGTTCCCCAGGCCAGATATTGTCATAAAACCATAATTCCTTAGAACTAGCAATGGCGCCCCTGTGTCTCTCAGTGATATGCGGATCGTTTGCATAAAACATCCTGTCTAAATGAACCCCCGCTGGGTTAATTAGGGTTGCAGTCTTATGCAGATGAAGGCTTTTGACCAAATGGCTGATTGCTTCAGGGAGAGGACAATAGTAGTTTGACTGCCTTCCAGTTGCTCTTCTAAGCCTGATTCTAGGCACTAACCCCCGCTGTGCAGTAATATAGACCAATATTGATATCCTAAGACCATACCTGCACCTAATATCATGACATCTCCTTTCAACCCTAAGGGAACACCAACTTTAGTACCGGTGGGGCTTCCCTTTTGCTCTCATTGTCAGGAGAAATGGTCGCACTATCACTTTGAAATCTCACGCTGACCTGAAGGATTTCTGTGCTGCCCTGGATGTTCCCCTCCCTACACTTGAAGATTGGGATTCTACTGCCCTCCCCCCCTCCGGCCCCGGTCTGGACTACTGTCCAGCCGAGAAGACGACGCCTGTCATATCTGGACTCAGCATCTGGCACTGGGTCATCCCGTCTGTCATGCCGGGTTTCCCCCCCCTTGATTTAACCTGGCCCTTTGATGACTTTCTTCTTTGCTTCCATGCAGGTTTGATGCTGCGTTAGTTAATGCTGATTCCAGCATATTTCCTAAGTGTGGTTGGTTTTTCCTCTCAATTATCTTATTGCCTCGATTTATTAGTATTGCTCATGTTTATTTTATATGTGTGGCAGGGGAGGCTGACGGGAGTCTCTCCTGGCTTGGTTGACTGGCTCTCTGCTGCTAGCTGGCCCCTCAGCCTCGCCTCCCACCCCTTAGGGGTACGTTGCCGTGGTTTTTAACTGCTTACACGGCACTTTGTTATAGGAGGATTTACATTGGTCTTAAACTCTTGTATACCCTCCTAGTCCCTACCAGGAGATCTTTTTCCCGGTAATGGTGTTGTTGTATTGTAATTTACCTTCCTTGTTTTGCTTTCTGTCTTGTCTTTCCCCCTCCCCTCTCGTTCTTTTCTGTGTACTCCAGGTGTGGTCCTCACTCATCCTGACGAGACGTCGGCAAGCCTCCTGGACAAGACTCTGCTCCCTCTGGGACTCCGCACCCTCATTTCACACTCTTTTCTCACCCTCATCCCGAAACCTGATAAGGACCACCTTGATTGCAGGAATTACAGGCCCATATCACTTCTGAATACGGATCTCAAGCTGTTTACCAAGATTCTGGCGTCTAGGCTTAACATGTGCCACCCCTCCCTGATCCATAGAGATCAGATGGGCTTTGTACCTTGCCGCCAGGGAGGTGATAATACCAGGAGAACCATCGATCTTATAGACGTGGCATCTCGCTCTGGTTCCGAACTCTTGGTACTCAGCTTGGACGTGGAAAAGGCGTTTGATCGTCTGGGTTGGCCCTTTTTATTTGAGGCCCTGGCCATGTTTGTCTTTACGGGTCCCTTCTTGACAGCAATCAAGGGTCTTTACTCCTCCCCGTCGGCCACTGTCAAGCTTCCTCACGCCTCGTCTCCCCCATTTCATCTGCACAACGGCACTAGACAGGGTTGCCCTCTATCTCCTCTTCTTTTTGTACTCTGTATTGAGCCACTGGCGGCGGCCATCCGTCTGAGCCCCGATATTGCGGGGGTTTGTGTGCGCAATTGAGAATTCAACTTACTAAGTGGTTGGTATCCCCTGCCCTTACTCCCCCTGTCTCTCTTCCCAACCTCCATGGCCCCTCCCGCTTTGGGGGGCCGGCTGGGGCCCGCCGGCCCCCCCCCCACCCCCCCCCCCACGTTCGGGGGCGCCCCCCACTGGGCTATATTTAACTGGGTCCTTTTCCCAATTATACCAGGGAAAATTCCCCCCCCTTTTGGGGGTTGTGGGGGGCCCCTTTTTGAGGGGGTGGGGGTGGGGGTGTTTGTTTTGGGGGGGGGGAACGCAGTAAAGATGTCTATCCTGCCTAAGCTGCTTTATTATTTTGAGACCCTCCCGATACTGGTGCCCCTTAGGGACCTCCGGGCGCTGCAGGGCTCAATCCTCCGATTTGTTTGGGCTGGAGGGAGACACAGGCTTTCTAGGCAGCTTATGATGACCCCTAGGGATAGAGGTGGCCTTTCTCTCCCCAATTTAGTTTTATACTACTGGGCAGCCCACCTACGCAGGGTCCCGGCTTGGTCCACTCTCCAGGCTTACTCTAAGTGGATGGAGATCGAGAAGCTGTGGCTTGCTCCGCAACATCCTAATTCCCTGCTTTGGACTGGTCCTCATTTCCCCCCCGGGAGTGACTTCTTAGGCCCTATGGCACTCACGAGAGATATTTGGCGCACATGTGTATCCCGTTGATGCATTGGTCCGGGGTCTCTGGAAGGGGTCCTGGGTGTTAGTCTTCCCCCCGTCCCCTAGGACTTACCTTATCAACCTCCCCCCCCCCCTAACATTTTGCGCAGGCCCGCTCTCCAGCTCCTGTTGCTTACTTCCGCTAGATGTCTGATTGATAAACACTGGCGGCATCCAGCCCCCCGGCCTTGGAGGAGTTATACGCTAGGATTAAAGATGCATGCTCCCTGGAGTACCTGACGGCCCTTCTTAATAATGAGGAGGAGAGGTTCTGCCTGATCTGGAAACCGTGGGATGAGTTTTGGGCGGTCCGGCCTCTCTGATCCGGCTGCTGTGTGGCCCCTTACTTCCTGGATGTCCTTCTGTCACCCTTCTGTCCTCCTGTCTTGTCTGCCCCTGTTTGTTGTCGGATTCCTTGGCCTTTTTGGGGCCATTTCTGGCCAGTTTGTTTAAAGCTTTGTAATTTATTGAGAATGCTGAGTAATCCCCGTCTGTCCTATGTTTCAGTTACCTTCAGTTCTCTTATGTTTCTCATATATTGTTATTCTCTCTGTATGACAAAAACTTTTAAAATAAACAGTTGAAAAAAAAAAAAAACAGATAACAGCAAGAATTACTGATCCCTACGTCACACCCCACAAGTTTTCCAGATTGTTTATTTCTTGACCTGTTGTAAATAACTTCTCTGCTTATATTGCATTTTGTTATTCTAAGATTCTTTGAAGATCCATGACTTGTGTGTGTATAAAGAGTGTGTGAATTTTCAGTTTCTTGTGTAACACAATGTCTGAAGAAGAGAGCTAGACTCTCGAAAGCTTACTATCAAATATACTCAGTTACCCTCTAAAAGGTATCGCCTGATTTCTTCACTCTTCCACTACTTTCTATGGCTAACACGGTACAACATTATACTACTAGTAACTTGCTTTAAGGAATCTACCTGATCTGTGAAATACTAGAGCTCACTCTGCAGCTTTCCAATTCACACCCAGCCAGGTCAGTGACTACCTTATGTCAGACTGTGTGCCACCAAGCAGCAGTCCAGCTGCCACTTTTATTGTCTGCAATCTTTGGATAGATACTCTGGCTTCATGACGCTGCTCCCAGCTATTAGACCATGCCCAACTATGCATCAACTACCCTGTTTCCCCGAAAATAAGACAGCGTCTTATATTAATTTTTGCTCCCAAAGATGTGCTGTGCCTTATTTTCAGGGGGGTGTCTTATTTTTTTTTTTCAATGAAGAAGAATTCACATTTATTGCTAAACAAAAAAATGAACACTTATTATATACGGTACTGTACAGTAGTTGTCATCACAAACCAGCATAACCAGACAAACTGTGAATCCTATCAAGAATTTCTTACTACTACCGTACCATTATTTCCATGTACAACAATTAACAGTATGGTATATTTACAGTACGAATAGAAAGTAAAATTTATTCAATGACAGTTATGTCATCATCTTCTAGGACAGCATCATAACAATCTAAACCATTAATTTCCCTGCACACAGTATCATGTCCCATAGTGGCCCCTGCACACAGTATCATGTCCCATAGTAGCCCCTGCACACAGTATCATGTCCCATAGTGGCCCCTGCACACAGTATCATTCCCCATAGTGGCCCCTGCACACAGTATCATTCCCCATAGTGGCCCCTGCACACAGTATCATGCCCCATAGTGGCCCCTGCACACAGTATCATGCCCCATAGTGGCCCCTTCACACAGTATCATGCCCCATAGTGGCCCCTGCACACAGTATCATGCCCCATAGTGGCCCCTGCACACAGTATCATGCCCCTTAATGGCCCCTGCACACAGTATCATGCCCCATAGTGGCCCCTGCACACAGTATCATGCCCCATAGTGGCCCCTGCACACAGTATCATGCCCCATAGTGGCCCCTGCACACAGTATCATGCCCCATAGTGGACCACCCATGAACAATTATTATACTTTGGGGTCTTTTCAGACCCCAGAGTATAATGATCGGAGACTCAGGGGAGGATAGAAACATAAAAAAACAACGTTGCTTACCTGTTCCTCACTCCGGTGCATGCCCGTGCGCTACTTCGGCCTTCTTCAATGTTAGATCAGGCCGGCGTCAAGTGATCCGGCCGGCGTCGCGACGCAAAATGACGTCCGCTGACGTCTGCGACGTCACCAAACAGGCCCAAAGCCTGGAGAAGCGTAGGACAGGTAAGTACATTGTTTTTTTATGTTCCCTCACCAACTCTGGGCCTCTGATTATTATACTCTGGGGTCTTTGAAAAGACCCCGGAGTATAATGATAGCAGTGATTGTGGGGTTCGCCCGCGGCCTCACATATCGTATATACCGTATGTTCTGTTCGGGAACATACGTCTTACTTTCGGGGGGATGCCTTATATTAGGCAATTCTACGAAACCTCTCCTATGTCTTACTTTCGGGGGTGTCTTATATTCGGGAAACACAGTAACTCTTTGATGGGAAGACCATCCTTTTTAAAAACTATGCTACAGGTCCACTCTAGTAATGTAGCACTCTTGCATCATTGAGACTTCTGTGGGCCAGACTAATCACTGTTGTTGCCCCTCCCCCCATCATGGCATCTATGTCAAGTCTTTCACAGCGCCACATGAGGTGGGCAACAGCCTATAGTAACAGAAAAACTACCATGTGATACATCAGAATACAACAATAAAAAGCACAGTACTAAAACAGCAAAGCATCCATGCAAGAGAGCACTTAAAGAGAACCATTCACCACCTCCACCAATTCCAACTCTTTACATCTCTGAATGCACAAATCTTCACTGAGAATAGTCACATGGATCAACAGCTGTAACTGCATGCACTGGGTTATTTGGCGTGGTTGTACACATCCACATCAGCTCCATTGTCATTCAGAAGGGCTTATCCCTGTTTCTTCTGCATAGACTATAGAGAATAAAGTGCAGTCAATAACTTATACTGATTTGTTCTGCTGCAAGTGATATCTTAAATGTGGAATTCAAGATGACAATTTGATGACAATTTAGACATCTTTTGCTCAAGATCTTGGCAAATCCTGAATGTGTGAGCATAGCTTAAAGGGGAAAAATAAAGCTTACCAGTGCATTTCCTGTGCTGGTAAAACTTTATTATATATATATACACCCTAGTTCGCTAGAGCCCCATTTATTACCTGTACAGAGGGCAGCTGTGGAGGCCAGGACTTTTGTTCCTCTGCCTGCCCTGATGACGCTCTGATTCTTGGTTACATGACCGACTCCACTCTACTCAATGGGCTTGTCTAATTCCTGGTGATGCCAACGTCTGGGACAGTGATCATACATGAGGGCAGCACTAGTGCATATGCATTGACACTGCTCTATTCACCTCAATGGGACTGCTGGATATCGGAGTCCTGGAAGTCCTCTAGTTAAAGGCAGTCTGCCAGCTCAAAATTGGATATAAAGATAAACACAATAGCTTGTAGGGCTTGCAATAAGGTTTTCAAAACTGCCTTAGAGAGAATTAGGGTCGGTAATCTGCCCGAAGCCCAAACTGCGGATCTGAAGAAGAGAATTGTTGCTCTACATAAAGATGGCCTATGCTATAAGAAGATTGACAACACTCTGAAACTGAGCTGCAGCACAGTGACCAAGATCTTACAGCAGTTTATTTGGTTCATATGGTGTCAATTGTGTATGACGGGAACAAGGAGAGGAGTACAAAGACAAGTGTGTCTTGCTTATAGTCAAGCATGGTGGTGGGAGTGTCATTTCATTTGGGCTACATGAGTGCTGCAGGCTGTGGGAAGCTACAGTTCATTGAGGGAACCATGAATGCCAACATGTACTGTGATATACTGAAGCAGAGCATGATCCCCTCCTTTCAGAAACCAGGCTGCAGGACAGTAGCCCAACATGATAACGACCCCAAACACTCTTCCAAGATGACCACTGCCTTGCTAAAGAAACTGAGGGTAAAGGTGCTGGACTGGCCAAGCATTTCTATAAACCTAAACCCTATTGAGCATTTGTAGGGCATCCTCAAGCAGAAGGTGGAGGAGTGCAAGTTCTCTAACATCCACCAGCTCATGATGTCATCATGGGAGAGTGGAAGAGAATTCCAGTTTCAACCTGTGATGTTCTAGTGAATCCCATGCCCAAGAGGGTTAAGGCAGTGCTGGAAAATAATGGTGGCCACACAAAATATTGACACTTGGGGCACAATTTGTCCATTTTCACTTAGGGGTGTACTCACTTTTGTTGCCAGGGGTTTAGACATTAATGACTATGTATTGAGTGATTTTCAGGGCACACCTGTTATACAAGCTGTACACTGACTACTTTACATTGTATAAAAGTGTCAGATCTTCAGTGTTGTCCCATGAAAATATATAATGATATAATTACAAAAATGTGAGGGGTTTACTCACTTTTGTGAGATACTGTACATAACATGATAAAGGAAATTTATTGAGCAAAATGAACCACTATAAACTTGACATTAGGAGGAAACACCTATGGAAACCAGAGTTTCCCATATTAATGTTCGGCTATATGCAAGTGCCGAGCAAACCGAGCACAGGGCCAGGACAAAGCTCTACTGGTGCCCCCCTTTGTAAACTTTCTATATAAGGTAGTGCTACATCTGATGTTCCCTGGCAGCTTCTGCTCATGAATATCATGGAAATGAAAGACCTGCGGACATTGTTTTATTAGAATCATCATCTTTCATTTACATAGCACCAACTGAATCTGGAGCCTTTACAATCTGTATCATGTAGTGTAATATGAGACAGAACACAATGGCAGTAATAAGGAGAGGAGCCGGCTCTCTGCTATGTACATTGTAATATAAATATTAATGTTAAATACTTGAAACATCACAGCACAATGTCTGTACATAGTCATATCATGTGGATCTTCTAGCTTAGGTTTCTTTATTTTATGGTCCGGGATTTATGGGTAATTATGGGATTTATACACAAGGATTATTAGTGTTACAACTCTTAAGGGGCCTGTCCGAGATTAAAACGTTTGGATCCAGAAACAATGCCACTCCTGGATTTTGGATATATCTGGTACTGCAGCTGTCAGATTGTACATATAGATGGTATCTTTAGAAAGCTTCTGACCGATCGTGGTTACATTTGGTCCATGGAGGTGCATAGCTGTATTATCTAGTAAGCCCTTATTCACACAACAGTGAAAAAACGGCCATGTGACAGTCATTTTATATTGTCACACAACTGTTTTAAAAACAATGAGAGTGAATGGACATGGTCCATCTTTGACCATATTGACGGACACACGGACCCAATAGAAATCAAGAGTCCGAGTTACATGGGTTAAAAATGGATCAGTAGGTTGGTTAAACAAGAAAGACCAATGAAGTTCATCTATTTTGTTTTTTGTTTTTTTTTAATAGTCAAAGAATGGATGCAAAACAGATGACACTTGGCCATCAAAAACAGACAAACAGAACACAGGCAAAACATGCACAACAACCATTAAAAATGGAGGCATCTAAAACAGAACGGTCATGTGAATAAGGCCTAACCTGTGCCAGAGAACCACTGATGTCAGCAGTAAAGATATCACAGGGCATGAGCTGCTGATAGATCCTGAAGACCAAGTTTGGCTATCACTGCCGTAGAGTGAGAGAATGGAAATTGACAAATTTTCTGTTTGCTGGGGGAATTTTCCTATTTTGTCTTGATATATTTCACTATGGGAATTTTGGTCAGATCAATACAATTCATTCAGAAAAACTGTATTAAATAATATGATATAAAAATGTACATGGTTCAAGTATAGTTCCTAAATGGCACAGTACTCAATATTAAAGACATGAATCCTGCTCGTAAATAAAGATTGTCTTCTTTAGTTACATATCATAGCAGTACATGTTGAATTAATGTAATTGGGCCCCCAGCCAGGGCCCCTACCCACTATAGGTAAAACTAAAACCCCTAGCTACTAACAGAAGGAAGATCCAATCCTGATGAATTTTACAAAAAATACTAAAATATATAAACATTTACCAAAAAGTGCTATACATTAGAATACATTTTGTGTCATGAGAAATGTCATATAAAACTAATATGTACAAAACCCTGATTTCCTGATTTACAGTCTTCAATAAATCGGTTATCCTTACAATGCCCTGACATCAAATCTACAATTTATAGCAATTTCTGCTCTCCTGTCCTGCCATAACCGAACAAGGTCTATAATACTAGCAGGAGAGTCTAAAGCCATATCTTGGCCTTGCCTTATTACTATCAGCTTGTATCACCTCATGCTATAGACTGTCAAAGGTACAGGACCAGCTCTTTCTATGCTTCTAGGGCCAATGTCAATGCTAAAGCCTATGATACCTTTTAGTTCACTGTATCCGAAAGGAAGACAATGCTATCCCTCTATACACAGCAGTCCATCTTTACATGCCCCACCTATAGCATTTGTACTTCCTTTCTCTAAAAGGAGCATGTTAGGCACCAGGACCCTAAACACAAGAACCCATAAACAGATCCTACAGATTCCTGAGCTTATGCTGTCTCTATAGTTCATCGCTAGGAAATCTGTGTTGTGTCCTTAGATTTTTCTTCATCTGCCTTTTCTTGAACAAGTCCCTCTGTGGCTTCTTCTTGGATGGTAAAGTGGATCTCAGATGAGGAAGACTCAGAGCTCATACTACTGTCCACTATGTTGTAGTCAGTGCAGAAACGACTTGGCACAAAACTGTCCTGCAGGATAGTGAACATAGTGCTTGGCTGGGGAGGCTTGGATACAGACAGAGAAGATGTACTTTTCCTGATCTCTGTCCACAGCTTCTCCTCATCCTGATAGAGTAGAAGTAGTTTAGATTCTTTCTCCCTCTTCTTTGATCGCATGTAGACCAGCATGATGCCCATTAGAAATATTCCATAGAAGGACATGACGATCACAATGTAAAGATACTCATTGTTATCTTTCCCATTGTTTACTTGGCTTGGCCGATTCTGGTACGAGCTGAGATCTAGGCTCGTCGTGGTCACATTAGCTATTTCTTCCATCCTCAACATTGAAGCAGAAAATCAATCTATCCGCTAGATCTGCATAGAGAAAAACATCTTATTAATACTTTCATACACAAAACAGCACACAGCTGTAGAAATTTTTACAATGCACACATAGATATTGCATGTTGTAATGATTTACCACTAAAAGCATAAAATAAACTGAAAAGTTGCCCATAATCTGCCATCCAGAATAACCAAACACTAAAATGGTTTTTTAACAAACCCTGAATGGCACACTGATCTGATCTATTATGAAATTTAAGTGGGACTTTTCACCAACTCCAACTCTTTGCATTCTTCACTGGGTGCTGCTCTACTAATTTTGGTGCAGTTGGAAAATCTTCTCTAGTCCCAACCATTCCATTGCAATAATTTCTTTTAGTTTTCATACAATTATGCTAATTAGACTCTCTAATGTCAAGTAGGAGGTCCCAATCTGTCTGTTCCAGCTGAAGAACGCCCACTTGCCAGTAGAGAGCCTAATTAGCACATTTGATACTGAAGCTAACAGCACAGACTGCTCAGGAATGGTGGGGACTGGAGTAAAAATTCCAACTGTGGCGGAATCAGTGGAGCAGCACCCAGTGAAGAATGCAAAGAGTTGGAGTTGGATATATCCATATCTCTAAAAACTCTCCCTAGCTGTTTTACATTTTTGCTCTGCACTGATGAGGGACAAAAATCCCGAAACGGCGCTGTATGCAGATAAATGAAATTGGCTTGGCTAAAATCCCTTTTGCTGTCTCAAGACTCAGTGAGTCAAAAGCAAATTGAGGATCTGTTACATCCAAAAGAGGGCGCAAGAGCTCCCCAGCTCCTTTCCCATAATGCCTTGTGAGATGTTACATTTTGTGTGTCATTATTAGAATGTAATAACACATGTATAGCTCATAGGATTCTTTATGGCTGAACACACATGTAACATAGACTCCTCAATGACTGATCATATTTAGATGTTTTCTTTGTCTGAATACTTCATGTTGTGCATATCCCTATTTCATGTGGAATAAATTGTTCGCATTGAGGTCCATGGAATTTTCTTCCATAGGAAGTGGTGAATGTGGTTAGTAAGCATACTCCTGATGCCAGAGATCCCGCATTAACTTATGACAACTGTCATGCAAAATAGTAAGTGTAACAAAACCATTATACTATACTGGCGCTTACTGTATATAGGACAGGTTGCAAACTAAGGTACAATACTAAAGAGTGCCTTCAAGCAAGTTCAAGAAATTAAAGCCCTCCCCCACTAGAATTGCCCAGGAAAATCCTGTTTCAATCCCCCACAATGCACTGCGTGGTATGTCCAGCTTTCCTTACAATGTTGCTAGGTATAGTAATTAAGATTATTAGTATGGCCATGCATTATGCTGAGGGCAAGCAACCTTTAGGGTAACATGAAGGTTAGGTTTTAATTAGGGTAAAGAGTTTGATGCTCCCCCTCTTGCGTTATTAAACCTTTTATATTGTTACACATACACTTGAATTCTTTTCAGATTCCCATCTTGCTGCTGGAAATGTCTGGAAAGGGCATAAAGGAACTAGGTAGTGACGTCTCTGAATAATTGCCTTTTTCCCTAAGTATAATCCAGCTGTGGGCCCATTTACACATTACAATTTTCTTACATCACCACCACTATGACCATAAGATTTTTTATTCAACTACTACTAGTGAATGTCAATTACAATGTATTTGTGCCACACTACAGTGGTAGACAATTCACATACATTTTATAGGAAAACCAATTTTAACGTTTGCAAATTTTTGGAAGTTTCTACATATATTATAGTGATATAGAAGGTTATAGTCATATTTTATACATCCCTTTTAGAGTCTCCTGTCTATATGAGATCCCACAGGAATATAGTAAATTATCTCTCTATTCACCCATTCAGCAATGGTATTAAGTTGCACATATATCACCAATAGCTAATATAAACTTTCCTTTGCATTCTTGCACGTGTGCAATTTTTCTGTTTCAAACTGTTACAATATATTTCATTGTATATATATTTATACCAATGTAACAGAGTTAGCCTAATTTTCTGCAATTGGTTAAACTACTGCAGTTTTATATTTTATCACAAAAGGCAACAAAAACAAAAGTAATTGAAAAATGTTTTTCCAATGACTTTTTATTGTTTTTTGTTGTCTCCTCTGATACAATATCACGCTGCAGAAGTTTGGGTTAACTGTTGCATTGGTATATGCAGGATATTATATGATATGGACTTACGTGTGAGAAGCACTTGGAGGTCAAGTCAATGAGATCTGGTTCTTGTTCTCTGTATTTCTGGAAAGCTGAGACTAGTTTCCAAGTGATGTTCTGGCATCTGTCTGAGCTGCAGGGTCATATATAGCCAGCGGAGGACGTCTGCATGACATGATGTAGAAGAGGAGGGTGGAGGCTTGTGCTTGAAGACACACAGGACAACCCACTAAACTTGGGACAGCCACAAGAGGGAGAAGAGAGGATAAATAGGAGATTGGGAGATTTCTAGGTCTGATTGAAATTAGAAAAGTCAGTGAAGCCAAACACAAATGATAGGGTTATCCTCATATCTAAGGGTGCTGACAGTAATGACTTCAATCATGGAACACATTCAGACTGAGTCATGGCTCACAAGCACACTATAAACTGGACATGTGTTACTGAAGCTATACTAACTTTCTTCTACCCTAAACTATACAAACAGAGAACGTCTGACACAAAACTTGTATCTTGTTTCTACAGCAAGCATCTCCCTCTAGTGGGAATAGAAATGTAGACTTAGTATAATAGTTACTGTTTTACAGTATGTACAGTACAACCTTCTTTTGGAGTGGTGAGTGTATATATAGGGCAGAGATGGCGAACCTTTTAGAGACCGAGTGCCCAAACTGCAACCCAAAACCCACTAAATTATCGCAAAGTGCCAACACGGCAATTTAACCTTAAATTAACCAGGATCTGTTTTATAGTGACCGTGCAATGTTATTTCAGCCTGTAATAATATCACATGTCTGCTATAAAACAGATACTGTGTGATATAAATAGTGAAGGGCCCCCACACTGTACAATGCGCTCCAAAGTGGCCACCATACAGTATTATATGCCCACAGTATTATACGCTCCACAGTGGCCCCCGCACAGTATTATATGCTTGCACCACAGTGGGCCCCCACACAGTAGTTTATGCAACTTACCCAGTATGGCTGCAGTCCCATATAGAGCGGCCTCCTTCTTCTTCTGATCACAGGCACTGATGACTTGCGTCGGGGCAGAGGTTACACTCTGCAGTCAGTGTAAGCCGCAGTCCACATTTGCACATATAACCAGAGCTGTTTTAACACATTGGTGGGCCCAGTGCAGAGGTTTCATAAGTCCCCCCCCATCACCACCTGCTATTATATCCATCTGAAAGCTGCCAAAAACTTGGATTTTATATGGTGACATTCAATGGGTGACAATGTGTTACGTGACTGATGGAACTTTTCCGCCTGTCAGAAATGTTTTATACGTTCATCTCTAGTAATAATCGTTATTGCTATTATTTTAGTGTGTAATGGATATTGCTAGAGAGGTGGTCGGAGTATTTTACTCTATAAAGGTATGGACAGGACAGGGTTAAATGTAAACTTTATTGATGACTTTGTGTATGTGTTGTGTAAGTGTTTGGTGAAACTCTTTTGGAGCTGCAACCTAAACGATGGTAAACATCTGGGTCACAGCGCCAATAACTTCCTGGTTATGTTATGTTCAGAGAGGTATTACATACAGTAAAATATCCCTGTGATTAGGCTATGCGCACCGCAGGAAATTTAGCTCCACCCACATCTACGTTGACTTCACCCATTCTTATCCATTTTATAATGTTCCCCTCCAATTGCCCAACAGTATGAAGTCTCCTCTCCTGGTGCCCCAATTTAAACTGAGGGAAACTAGAGGGGAACATTAAACTGGGGTAGCTGGAGGGGAACATTAACCTGGGGCAACTAGAGGGGGACATTAAACTGGGTCAGCTGGAGGGGGGATATTAAACCGTGGGGTTACTTAGATGGGGACATTAAACTGGGGGCAACTAGAGGCAGATATGTCCCCCTCCAGCTACCCCCATGGTTTAATGTCCCCCTTCATCTGCACCCAGTTTGATGCCCCTCTCCATCTGCACCGTTTCATACCCCTCTCCATCTGCACCCAGTTTGATGCCCCTCTCCATCTACCCCCAGTTTAATGTCCCCCTTCATATCCCCCCCAGTTTAATGTCCCCCTTCAGCTCCCCCCAGTTTAATGTCCCCCTTCATCTGCCACCAGGTTGATGTCCTCCCTTCATCTACTCTCAGTTTGATGTCCCCCCTTCATCTGCCACCAGGTTGATGTTCTCCCTTCATCTGCTCTCAGTTTGATGCCCCCCCTTCATTTGCCACCAGTTTGATGTCTTCCCATTTATCTGCCACAAGTTTGATGTACCCCCTTAATCTGCCACCAGTTTAACATAATAAAACACTGATACTCACCTCTCCTCGCTCCCCTGCCGCTCTGTGAGGTCTCTTCTTCCGGACTATTCAGGGAGCTGCAAGCGCGATGTGAGTGACGTCATCACATCGCGCCCGCAGCTCCAGGAACCAGAGCACACAAGGATGTGCTTCACACACAATGGTGAAGCAGGGGCTGTCTGCGGACGGCTCCTGCTTCATCACTGTATGTACAGTAACTCATCTGTGTCTGGAGCGGCCTTGCATATAGCTGAAAGAAGCGATCCTGTACCGGATTCCCCGTTTGTGAGCAATCATGGCGACGGCGCGTGTGCCAACTGAGAGGGCACCACGTGCCCTCTCTGGCATGTGTGTCATAGGTTTGCCATCACGGATATAGGGTATGTCTTATAACATTCTGCCCCCAAATCTGAATGAAAATACATATGTAATCTGTACATTAAACTGAAAATCTGCGGCAAAAATCCATGAGGGCTGGATAACTATGAAATCCATTCAGCGTTATGTGTGAACATTCTCTGTCTCAGTTTTGCAAATCATCAAGCATAAAATAAGTGCATATTTAGCAGGTGGTGTTACAGTCTAGTGCTGCAAACTTGCCAACGTTGCTTTTAGTAATATAGTGACATTCAGTTTTTGCATCCAGATCAGCCTTCTTTTTGAGCCGAACTAGAGATGAGCAAATTTCTCAAAAGTTCAATTCGGCTCTTCTATTCGAAGTTCCAAAAAATACGCTTTGATCCGAATTACTTTGCGGTGAATATTGCAAAAGAACACCTATTTCCTAGCTTCTGAGAGCCTGTATAGTGGTGTAGAACACTGTGCCTTGCAGTAACATGCATAGGGGGCCTACTGTGGTAGTCAAACAATACTGTGAGTTCGAATGATACGCACATGACATGCGTTGCTCTTAGAATCGATGCACACTTCACTTATTTGGACAGTTACGGGGCCAAAACTGACCATCTAACTCAAGTGTGAACCCAGCCTTACAGGTCCATGTTAGTGCCAGGTAGAAAGAACCGTGCAGAGACCCAACATCCTACTGTAGAGTGAAAGAGCGCACTCCTTATACACCGTCGTCTGTCGATTCCACATACTGTATATGTCTACATTGTGGCAAGGCGACATAATGTGGAGTTGGCAGCAGCATGAGGAGGCCATACAGTGACCAAGTGGCAGCGGTATGAGGAGGCCATACAGTGACCAAGTGGCAGCAACATGAGGAGGCCATACAGTGACCCAGTGGCAGCGGCATGAGGAGGCTATACAGTGACCAGGTGGCAGCGGCATGAGGAGGGCATACAGTAACCCAGTGGCAGCGGTATGAGGAGGTTATACAGTGACCCAGTGGCAGTAACATGAGGAGGGCATACAGTGACCCAGTGGCAGCAGCATGAAGAGGGCATACAGTGAACAAGTGGCAGTGGCATTAGGAGGCCATACAGTGACCAAGTGGCAGCAACATGAGGAGGCCATACAGTGACCTGGTGGCAGCGGCATGAGGAGGGTATACAGTGACCCAGTGGAAACAGCTTGAGGAGGGCATACAGTGACCCAGTGACAGCGGTATGAGGAGGTTATACAGTGACCAAGTGGCATCAACATGAGGAGGCCATACAGTGACCAAGTGGCAGCAACATGAGGAGGCCATACAGTGACCCAGTGGCAGCGGCATGAGGAGGCCATACAGTGACCCGGTGGCAGAGGCATGAGGAGGGCATACAGTGACACAGTGGAAACGGCTTGAGGAGGCCATACAGTAACCCAGTGGCAGCGGTATGAGGAGGTTATACAATAACCAAGTGGCAGCAACATGAGGAGGCCATACAGTGACCAAGTGGCAGCAACATGAGGAGGCCATACAGTGACCAAGTGGCAGCGGCATGAGGAGGCCATACAGTGACCCAGTGGCAGCGGCATGAGGAGGCCATACAGTGACCCAGTGGCAGCATGATGTGAAGGTTATACAGTGACCAAGTGGCAGCAACATGAGGAGACCGTACAGTGACCCGGTGGCAGCGGCATGAGGAGGCCATACAGTGACCCAGTGGCAGCATGATGAGAAGGTTATACAGTGACCAAGTGGCAGCAACATGAGGAGGCCATACAGTGACCAAGTGGCAGCAACATGAGGAGGCCATACAGTGACCCAGTGGCAGCGGCATGAGGAGGACATACAGTGACCCGGTGGCAGAGGCATGAGGAGGGCATACAGTGACACAGTGGAAACGGCTTGAGGAGGCCATACAGTAACCCAGTGGCAGCGGTATGAGGAGGTTATACAATGACCAAGTGGCAGCAACATGAGGAGGCCATACAGTGACCAAGTGGCAGCAACATGAGGAGGCCATACAGTGACCAAGTGGCAGCGGCATGAGGAGGCCATACAGTGACCCAGTGGCAGCGGCATGAGGAGGCCATACAGTGACCCAGTGGCAGCATGATGTGAAGGTTATACAGTGACCAAGTGGCAGCAACATGAGGAGGCCATACAGTGACCCGGTGGCAGCGGCATGAGGAGGCCATACAGTGACCCAGTGGCAGCATGATGAGAAGGTTATACAGTGACCAAGTGGCAGCAACATGAGGAGGGCATACAGTGACCCAGTGGAAGTGGCATGAGGAGGCCATGCAGTGACCCAGTGACATTGTGGAGGTGTGAGCAGCCTTAGTAGGCCATACAGTGACCTGCCAAGAGAGTGTGGAGGTGTCAGCAGCCTTAGTAGGCCATACAGTGATCCAGTGGCAGTGTGAGGAGGTGGTAGCAGTGTGAGGAGGCCATACAGTCACCCAGTGGCAGAAGCGGAGGTGGCAGCAGCGTGAGTAGGCCACAGAGTGGCAAGGTGATATAATGTGTAGGTAGCAACAGTCTTAGGAGGCCATACAGTGACCCAATGGCAGAGTGAGGAGGTGGCAGCAGCGTGAGAAGGCCATACAGTCACCCAGTGGCAGAGTGCAGAGGTGGCAGCAGAGTGAGCAGGCCACAGAGTGGCAAGGTGATATAATGTGTCGGTAGCAACAGCCTTAGGAGGCCATACAGTGACCCAGTGGCAGAGTGAGGAGGTGGCAGCAGCGTGAGAAGGCCATACAGTCACCCAGTGGCAGAGTGCAGAGGTGGCAGCAGAGTGAGCAGGCCACAGAGTGGCAAGGTGATATAATGTGTCGGTAGCAACAGCCTTAGGAGGCCATACAGTGACCCAGTGACAGAGTGAGGAGGTGGCAGCAGCATGAGGAGGCCATACAGTCACCCAGTGACAGAGTGCGGAGATGGCAGCAGAGTGAGTAGGCCACAGAGTGGCAAGGTGATATAATGTGTAGGTAACAACAGCCTTAGGAGGCCATACAGTGAACCAGTGGCAGAGTGTGGTGAGGAAGCATGGATCATTTAATCTGCTGCATAAGGCATTGGTGGGTGGAAGTCCTGGCTGATCCATGCCTGATTCATCTTCACAAAGGCCAGTCTCTGCCCAGTAGTCCAGCTGATCTTTGATGATGGGTGGCAGGGTGCACTCTAAGTATGCCACCACCTGCTGGTTCAACTTCTGCTCTGTGTCTAGCTGCTGATGAGCAGCTTCTTCACTATGCGGCTGAAGAAAGCTGCTCATCAGCGACTCTAGGCTCAGGCTGCTGCTGATGGAGCCGATACTGCTCCTGCCACCCCCACCCCCTGCCACAGCTGCCATGCCAGTGCAAGTTGAGCGCTCAGGGCCCCCCCAGTCGGACATGCAAGAAGATGGACGATGGCGCAGGTAGGCAGCGGCCAACTTGCTACATAGCATGTCTCTATAGTAGTTCAGTTTGTCCTCCCTCTCTGTTGGTGTAAAAAAGGCCCCCATTTTTCCCCGGTAGCGAGGGTCTAACATGGTGGAGAGCCAGGACTGTAGTCATCCCTCTGCCGAATGGTGACAATTCGGCTGTCACTGAGCAAGGAAGTCAGCATGCATCGGGCCATTTGCGCAAGTGACTCCGAGGGACTCCCTGCATCCATCTCCACTGCATACTGCCACGGTGTGTCTGGGTCATCTGCCTTATCCTCCTCATCTCCCTCTGGCTGCTCTGGTTGCTCCTGCTCCTCCTCTCCACCCATTTGAATACACATTGTTTGTGCTCCAATGTCCTCCTCATCCTCCTCCTCCTCCAGTTCAGCCCCCACAGAGCTCATGTGGCCTTGAGATGTAGATGCCACATCTCTATTCCCCTGACCAGCCAGATTGATAAGCATATTTTCCAGGATGTGAATCAGTGGAATGACGTTGTTCATCCCGTAGTCCTGGTGACTGACTAACAAAGTGGCCTCCTCAAAGGGAACTAACAAACGGCAGGTGTCACGCATGAGCTGCCACTGACTAACGTTAAAGTTACACAGGGGAGTACCTCTGTCCGCTTGGATCATCAAGAAATCGTTTATGGCTTTTCTCTGTTCATATAGTCGATCCAACATATGGAGGGTTGAATTCCAACGGGTGGAAACATTGCATATCAGCCTATGTTGTGGGAGGCCGTTCTGCTGCTGCAGCTCAAGGAGGGTGTGCTTGGCAGTGTAAGAGTGGCTGAAGTGCATGCAAAGTTTCCTTGACATTTTTAGGATGTCTTGCAGATGGGTGGAACACTTAAGGAAAAGCTTGACAACCAGATTGAACACATGCGCCATGCAGGGCGCATGGCTCAGCCCTCCTTGACGCAGGGCCGACACCATGTTCTTCCCGTTGTCGTTCACCATTGTTCAGATTTTAAGTTCTCTTGGAGAAAGCCAGGATTCGATTTCTTGATTGAGGACACGGAGCAGTTCCTCCCCTGTGTGATTTCGTTCGCCCAGGCAAACGAGGTGTAGAACAACGTGACACCGCTTTGCCTTGCACATGTGGTATGCTGGAGGAGCACTGGGAATTGTTCCTGCAGTGGAGGCTGAGGAGACAATGGAGGATGAGGCGGACATTGTTGCAGGATCAACGGCGTGAGAACGTGGAGGCAGAAGCTGCATCACCTGTCCAAGTTGCTGGTGTGTCTGGGCAGGCACCACATTAACCCAGTGGGCCGTAAATGACATATATTGTCCTTGACCGTAGTTACAGCTCCATACGTCGGCGCTGCCGTACACTTTGGCAGACACTGACAGGCTCAAGGACTGGCCCACCTTCTCTTCTACATATTTGTGCAGGGCTGGTACTGCCTTCTTGGCAAAGAAATGACGGCTTGGGACTCTCCACCTCGGCTCGGCGCAAGCCATCAGTTCTCTGAAAGGTGCAGAGTCCACCAAGTGGAAAGGGAGTGACTGCAGCACCAGCAACTTGGACAGGAGCCCGTTCAGCTTCTGCACTGTTGGATGATTAAACGCATACTGTTGTCTCTTAGATATAGATTCTGTGATCGATTGCTGACGCAATGACTGACTAGGAGGAGGAGCAGGAGCATCACGACCAGCAGATTATGGGAAGGATACACAGCTTCCTTCAGCTGAGGTGGTGGAGCCTTGACTGCCTGAAATGGGGTGCGTGCCACTGGGTGCTGCAGCGGTTGCTGCGGCAGGCTGGACCACCACATTGGAGCCACGGCTCTCCCAGGCCACTTTATGGTGATGCTGCAAATGTTGGCGCAGGGCTGTGGTGCCAACATTGGCACCCTGGCCACGCTTCACCTTCTGCCCACAGATTGAACATATGGCCATGTTCACCTCCCCCAGCGGCTATACAAAAAACTGCCACACCGTCGAGTAGGTGATTTTACCCCCAACACTCCGTAATAACTGACTGCTACCGCCACTGCCTCCATGAACCCCTGCACCAATGCTTTCCGGGCAGGTAGGCTGCTGCGAAGCGGGTGGTCTACCCCGGCACGTTTAGCTCCCGACCTCACACTGCTGCCACCCTGCTGACTCCGCCGCTGCCTCGTGCGCAAGCTGCCACCCTCTTCTCCTGATGGCAATGAGGCCCCTTCGTCACCCGGCTCCCAATTACGATTGGCTACATCATCATCCACT
The DNA here is from genome assembly GCA_947044405.1 of Leptodactylus fallax. Taxonomy (NCBI): domain Eukaryota; kingdom Metazoa; phylum Chordata; class Amphibia; order Anura; family Leptodactylidae; genus Leptodactylus; species Leptodactylus fallax. The sequence continues at coordinate 3,037,324 of CAMRHE010000209.1, forward strand.
GCTGTCTGCAGGTCACTGATATTCTTCTCAACACCAGCTCCCATGCCATTCTCCTCATTACTACTTGCCCGCCTACTACAGGAACCGGCGGATGTCTCCTCCACATCTTGGCTGAGCAGTAGCTGCTGACTGTCCTCTAGTACCTCCTCCTCACTGTACAGTGGATCTGAGCCCACAGCATAGAGTAGTTCTCTAGCTGAGGGAACACAAAAGGACAGAGGCAGGTTGAGGACAGGTGAGGGCACAGGGCCTGCTGCCGGGCCATGCCAACTAAGGGTTGTGTTTGACGAACCCACCGACTCTTGGCTGGGGGTATCTGATATGACTTGGGATGAATTGGATGACCGAGTCAACCAGTCTACAACCGTTGGGTTGCTGGTCAAGACACGACCACTACTTGACACTGGGAACTCAGGCCTCTGTAACTGACCCCTTCTGCCACGCCCCCTTACTCTGCTGCGACCTGTGCCTGCGCCAGAAATATTTAGGCCTGTGGCCCTCCCCTGTGTATGTTCTCTCACTTCTCTTTGTGACATACTGTTCGATGAAAAAACTTAATTGTAAAGGGCAAAAAGGCCTGTTATTTTCTACTTTGAAGAGAACGACAAATATGCCCCTTATTTCTTCACCCACTAATGAACACCAATAAAAAAAAGTGTGATAAAAGCAGAGATTTGTGGCTCATAATTATTTAATTATTGACAATATTATTTATAAATGGCCAGCAACTTTATAGTGGTAACAAAATGGCGAATATGGTCCTTTTTATGTGTTTTGACACTAATAAAGACCTTTAAATAAGTGATAACCACTAAGAATTATTGAATTATTGAATTTTTATTGACAATACTGTTTTATAATATTGCCTGCAACTTTATATTGGTAACAAAATGGCGAATTAATATTGACAATACTGTATTGAAAAATGGCCTGCAACTTTATACTGGTAACAAAATGGCGAATATGGTCCTTTTTATGTGTTTTGACACTAATAAAGACCTTTAAATAAGTGATAATCGCTAAGAATTATTGAATTATTGAATTTTTATTGACAATACTGTCTGCAACTTTATACTGGTAACAAAATGGCAAATATGGTCCTTTTTATGTGTTTTGACACTAAAAAAGACTTTTAAATAAGTGATAACTGCTAAGAATTATTGAATTATTGAATTAATATTGACAATACTGTATTTAAAAATGGCCTGCAACTTTATACTGGTAACAAAATGGCGAATATGGTCCTTTTTATGTGTTTTGACACTAATAAAAGCCTTTAAATAAGTTATAACCGCTAAGAATTATTGAATTTTTTTGACAATTCTGTTTTATAATATTGCCTGCAACTTTATACTGGTAACAAAATGGAAAATATGGTCCTTTTTATGTGTTTTGACACTAAAAAAGACCTTTAAATAAGTGATAACCGCTAAGAATTATTGAATTATTGAATTAATATTGACAATACTGTATTGAAAAATGGCCAGCAACTTTATACTGGTTACAAAATGGCGAATATGTTCCTTTTTATGTGTTTTGACACTAATAGCCACCTTTAAATAAGTGATAACCGTTAAGAATTATTGAATTTTTATTGACAATACTGTTTTTAAATATTGCCTGCAACTTTATATTGGTAACAAAATGGCGAATATGGTCGTTATGTCTTTCCCCACGTTAAAGGCCTTTATTACAGATAAGTGCAGATATTATTGGATGATAATTCAGTTTGCTTTGGCACAATAGTACTTAATAATGTTATGCTTTGTAAGAACAGTGAATAAGCCCCTTATAATAAACGCCTTTAAAAAGGCTTTTTTTTACAGATACGTGCAGATATGGCTTTGGCACAATAGTACTGAATAATGTTATGCCTTGTAAGAACAACCGCTTATAATAAAGGCCTTTAAAAAGGCTTCTTTTACAGATGCGTGCAGATATTAGTGTATGATATTTCACTTTTTTTTGCTGTACTGCACTGCAAAAGGCTTGTTGTGTTCCACCTTGATGACACAGATATGAGTAATGAGCAGGAGTATAACGGCAGTGAGTCCTGCAATGTGAATTATTCTAAAAATTCTTGCTGTAAATCAGCCTGCAACCACCCCAAATTCTTCTCTGAATTCCTCCCTATGCTTTCCCTACAGTTCTAAGGCTCAGCCTCTTTCCCTGAACTTCTATATGTTTTCTAAGTCTTTCCCTAGCTCCTGCCGATGTCATTCCCTACAGTAAGAGCGATGTGGAATGACTGTACCTAAAATGGCTGAGAATTTTTATAGGGCTGTGACATCACAGGTCCTGCTGGCTGCTGATTAGCTGCACGCCTGGCATTGTGGGTGATCCCGCGCTCCCAGAGTCCCTTCTCCCTTGTCCTAACATGTGCGGCGGCCATTTTAAAAATTTTTTTAAAAAAATGCGATTCAATGCATCGAAGTGTGAGGAAATCCGGAATCGTGGCAAATCGAAGATTTCCTGAAATTCGGATCTAATTCCACTTCTGCAGAATCGAGTCGCTCATCTCTAGCCGGGACATGCCAAATTTGCTGGGATTGTTTATGAAAATTCAGAATTGTCCTGGGAAAATCAGACTAACCCAAACTTCTGCAATTGTTTAATCTGCTGCAGTGTGGTAATTTATCACAGAAGATGACAAAAAACAAATGTTTTTCCCATAACTTTTCATTGGTTTTTGTTTTCTTCTGTGATAAGATATCACACTGCAACTGATTAACCAATTGCAGAAGTTCAGGTAAACTCTGCTACTTCTGTATATGTGAAAGGCCATAACTACCAGGGAAGAAGGTGTAGCAGTTTCTAAGACCCTAAGGTAAAGGTAAATCATCTGGACTTCCTAGCACAGGGGTAGGCAACCTCTGGCACTACAGCTGTTGTAAAACTACAACTCCCAGCATGCATACTTGCTCTGCTGTACGTGGAACTCCCATGGAAATGAATGGAGCATCTTGGGAATTGTAGTTAGTTTCAGAGCAGCTGGAGTGCCGAAGGTTGCCTACCCCTGTCCTAGCATATGTGTGTTCCAAGGAAAAAAACTCGAGGATCAGGCCCAGACATCCAAGCATCTGATGTGGCTTCCACTGTGTGGACACTTTTTTTAAAAAAAACCTTTTTATCTATTCACATGTTGTTACCAAGTTTTGATATTGGGCCCCATCATTGCTTGTTATACCACAATGTGAAAGAAAGAGGCAGTGTAGGACTTGGTGGTCCTTGGCTTCCCCAGAGGAAATGATCCTCACACCATCTATACAGATTACTTATTATAACTTCGTCACAATTTTTGTCCTTATATTACATACAATGAAAATATAATCAACTAGGTCTAGTAGGTTATTAGTGATGTAACCCATAGGAAATAGTGTAAGTGGTTAGCTCCAAATGGGGCTGCCATCTGCTGAACCCTTGGGGCCTGTTTTTGTGTCAGAGCCTGGCCTGATCAGAAGATCATCCAGTACTCTGGTGGACCACACAGATCCTGTACAGAGGGAAGGAAACATGGGACAACTACATTCGTCACCCAACAACACTGCAGTGAAGAGAATGTACACTAAGATATCCTGTATATATAACGCATACACATCACAGATAAGGATCACAGAATAGCGTCTTACGCTGTATAACAACTTTAAGAAGCTTTTCTAACCATAGAAAATAACGTGTACTTTATAATCCATATATTCCAGATTACATAGTGGAAAATCCATTCATCAGCTCTTAATTCATTAAACAAGGTCTACAACATACACATAAATGTATGGTTCATAGGGCTGCATACGTCATAGGTTTATATGAAAGGCGACGTTTTACTTTACTTCATTGAAGTAGATGACGAAGCACATTTTTTAACAGATAGGAATAAGAAAACAGTTGAAAAGTGCAATTTGAATAGTTTTTTCTGAAACTTATTGATTCTAAAATATAATAAATTAAGAAATATAAACTACAAATATACTCATAATGTCGCCACCATTAATTTTGCTTGAATTTGGTTAAGGATTCCAATTTGTCATGAAATTCAATTTATTATCACAACATGATCTCAAACAGGCTGCCATCCCCATCACAACCAATAGTTGGCCACACATAGACACATCATGTGACAGTAAGACCCCAATGTCTGCGGGGAATAAGTTCCAAGCCTACCAGGGAATACCAAAAACCAAGGACAGCATCAAACGCCATTCCGCGCAATGTACAGAGCCAGAAGCAGATGGCTTTGTGCACTGTGCAGTGACCGGGCCACAGTTTTACAGGCCTGTTCACTGCGCTGCACAGTGTATGGAGCTATCCGCTTCTGGCTGCATACGCTGATCAGAAAAGCTGTTTGGCACAGGGTGAGTCTCAGCCCCCATCAACCTTATATTACTGAACTATCCAAAAAATAGCTCCCTGCTGCACACAGAAGTTAAGCGGTTCATGAAACGGTGGATACTGGGAATTTACTATGTCATTCTGTCACACATCTCAGGATAATCCTCCACAAGAGAAGAAGGCACTCCCCAATCCTTTAAAAGTTTCTTAATGCTGCATAATAAAAGAGTCCATCTAGGAAAACAAAGTGCAGACGCCGAACACTATGTTTTCCTGGATGTTCTATTGTATGACATTGTAATAAAGAAGCTATAAGGGATTGGCGAGGGCTGCTCCATTTCTTCTCCACTCTCTTGTCATGATTTATAAGAGCTGAGCACCCCCACGATCCTGGCAGGTCCTGTGCTGAGTCTGACTGCAGATAACAGCCTGGTAACAGAATGCCGACTTTGTTTCCTTTTCTTAGTACATCTCAGAATATGTTGAGCCGAGAGGGAAGTAAGGAAGGATATATATATTAGGCTCTATTCAGATCACGTTTTTTACATCATTTTTACGGATGCAAAAAATGGATTAAAAAAAACGGATGCAAAAAGTACGCAAACGGATGGCCATCCGTTTCCATAGACATCAATGTTAAAAAAAAAGGATCCTTTGCTGTCCGTTTTTTTGGACTGACACAAAAGTATGGTATACTACATTTTTGTGTTCTTTAAAAAAAAACGGACAGCAAAGGATCCGTTTTTTTTTTAACATTGATGTCTATGGAAATGGATGGCCATCCGTTTACGTCCATTTTTGCATCCATTTTTTCAATCCATTTTTTGCGTCCGTTAAACTGATGTAAAAATTTAGATCTGAATAGAGCCTAACCTGACTATCATCTTCAGCAGTGCAACCATTTCATTGCATGTCCCTAGAATGTACTACATCAGTAATTACTGTGGGGGCTCCATAGAGAACCTCAACTTTCATCCCAAGCTTGGCGGAGGAAGAAAAAACACATTCTATGATTTTTGGTTAGATTTGTTTGAATATGATGACATTAGTCAATCCTTACTATAAAAGTGACACAACATCCTGTTGTTGCTCTCTTCTGGGAAAACCTTGAAGAGGTTTTAAGGGAACCCTGGCTGGGAAACACTTTAGTGCATATCTAATAGCATGTAAGAAATTATGGTGTTTCTACTTTGCCCTAATAAAAAATTAAATTGATCTAAACACCATAAAAACAGATCCTTTTCAGTTCTAATATTCAATAATTGGTGGTTATTTGCCACATAAAGGCAGCCTCAATATTTGGCACTTGACACCAAGGGCTGGGCAAGAAAAATGAGGCCACCATAAAACCATGACTACATGGGTGAGATTTAGGAACTGGAATGTTATCAACAGAATTACCTAACTGTTGTGTATATGAGATTACGTGAAATTTGGATATATACATTAGATAGAAATAGGTCGATGGCTTAATAACCAATGAATTAACCCTGGCCGCAGCCATTTATATTTTAGTTTATGCTGATATGGCAGGTTTCACACTGGCCATACATGTGCAATGACACTGGGCAAAGGACAAAGATTTATCTATAACACAGAAAGATCATATGTTTAGCGAAAATGTTAAACACAGACGACTTCTTTCCAGACGATGACAGCTAAAATGATCATTTGTTAGGCTGAGGCCCCACGTTGTGGAAACGCAGCTTGTCTACAAAAGGAATGGGAGCTATATTGGAAGCTCTTATACTTCTCCCTTCTGCTCAATCCACTCCTGTCTTTGGCTCAAAAAACGCAACAAAATCTGCTACAAAAAAAGCTGCGTTTCTGCAACGTGGGGCCTCAGCCTAAAAGGGATTCTCCAGAAAAAAAGTCTAAACCCAGGTGAAGCGGAAGCGTTGTAAAATAAAAAAAAGTCATGCTTACCTATTCAGGTTGCTCCATTGTACATCCCTGGTCACTGGCTATATCAAAAGCGGAGAGGCTCACATGACTGCTGTATCCAATCGCTGACCTCAGTGTTTGCTGGTGATGTCACTGTAGTACATCACCAATCTCGCTCCAGTAAGGGCAAAGGGATTGGCCAGAGTGTTTTTTTGTTTTTTTTTAATTTAACACCATCCAACCATCCCTAGGTTTCAACTTTGTTGTGGAGAACCCCTTTACACTTCATAAGACAAATAATCTTTATGGTTGTTCATTTTTAGAGTCACTCTCTACTAACAATTGGATTTTGTATTATTGCATAGACAAAAAATACTTAAAGAAATCTGTGACTCCTTTATAAAGAGATGGTACACCTTTGTAGAACTCTACATTCCCAGACTTCCCAGCAAAATCTTCAGCTTTATGGATGTTGTCCAACTCACACATTATGGCTTCTGGATCGTATCCATGCTCTCAAGTGGAGTGAATCAGCACATCTCATTTATATTCACTGGTCACAAGTCCATAGTATCAGTTTCCTCTGCTGTCATCTCTGATGTTACTTTCTGTACTATTCTTCACTCAAATATACACACTGATAGGTTTGGTGGTGCAACAGATAACAGTCTGGTCAGGTGATGGAACCCCAAGTAAAGGATACCCAGAGAAGCGGGAGAACTCCAAGTAAAGGATACTCGGAGAAGCAGGAGAACTCCAAGTAAAGGATACACAGAGAAGCGGGAGGACTCCAAGTAAAGGATACCCGGAGAAACAGGAGAACTCCAAGTAAAGGATACACAGAGAAGCGGGAGAACTCCAAGTAAACGATAACCGGAGAAGCAGGAGAACTCCAAGTAAAGGATACCTGGAGAAGTGGGAGAACTCCAAGTAAAGGATACCCGGAGAAGTGGGAGAACTCCAAGTAAAGGAAATCCGGAGAAGCGGCCATAATTAACTACTACTGAACAAAGTCTTTATTAATTTAGGATAAACAAAGCTGTTAAAGAAGAACTCTAGTCAAGGGCATAGTTATACGGGGGAAGAGCAGTTACACTGGGCCTTGGTGCCTGAGGGTAATACAAGGGACCCACTGCCACATAACAAGACAGAAGTATTATTAAAGACAATGGTGGGGCTGGAAGTTTTACAGCTTTTGCAATCGTCCCAGGAGCTTCAAGTTCAGACACTTACATGGTTAGGAAAGTATATCCATTACCACTAGGGGCAGTCTATACACCACCATTTCAATTCACTGCAGATTGATGTAGACCTTCCTCACAAATTATTAAAAGGAATCACAGAGATGGTGTCAGCTAAAGTTTCCTTAGCTTGGGTTATGTTGGCGGTCTGAGGTTCATTCTCCTGGCGTGGCATTAGGCCAGTATCCTTGGGATACGTTCCCATCTTTACGGGACTCCACTGGGACTAATGTATTTGGACACAGTGCTGTAGCTGCCTTATCTCCCCTGGTTATCATTAGGTAGGCAGTGTCTTTAGAGGTAGGTAGGCTAAGTTTTTTATTTATTTTATCATCTATTCTGGGCATTGCTCATTTTATTTACTGCGATAATAGTTAAGTTTTATTTATCAGAAACCTTTCTGCATGTGTGACTCCTCTGATTCCTATACACCTCCATTAATGGCAGTGTGCTATCAGGAATTTCTTCAGAATATTAAAAGATATTAGGGATATTTTTTTTAGGTTCTCTAAGGGGATTGTAATATATCTCCAAACTATAGATACTCATATTTCTAAGGAGGCATTCTCCCAAGAATTAATGGATTTTTCCAGGATGGGGGTATTTTTGATTTGATAAACTATCCTCGGGATTGCTGGGGTTCCAACATCGAGATCCCACACAGATCAGCTGTTAAAGACTGTCTCCAGTGCCAAAAACAATCAAGGTGATAGAGCTGGAAACAGAAGGCTCCATCCACTGTATGGAGTATTGGAGCTCCTCAGTTCAGGTGAATAGGAGCATTCTGTTTCTGTCTCCCTGCCATGTATAGGTTCTGGCGCCAGAGGCTGCCATGAACAGCTGATCAATTTGGGGTCTGGGTGTCGGACCCCCACTAATCTGACACTGATGATCTATTTTGAGGCTAGGTCATCAGTATCAAAAATGTCCTTCAACCTTTTTAATTTATAACCTATCCCAGGATACCTAGGATCAAACCTTTGTGTCACCACTCCATTCATCTCTATGGGACTGAATAGAAGCTGAGTACAGTGCTTGGTTTAATCCATCAATCCCTTAGAGATGAATGGAGAAGCAGAATACATGTTTGATCCTAGTGATACATTTAATTCATAAGAGATCACTGCACTGTAAATATAAGTATCTATGGTTTGGAGATACTTTACATTTAACATTAGAAAACAGAATAAATAAAAGATCCCTAAAATATGATTTTCATGGACCCATAGACTTCAATGGGCTTGTCTGGTTTGAAAACATACCAAAATAGTGCATGTCTTGAACCACGAAATGGTTTTTGAAAAAAAAATAAAAAACCTTGTCATCTGAATACATCCATTAAAATTAATGGGCGTGTGAGCTGTCCACAATGTCTAAATATTAAATCATAATATACAATATATAATAATTATTAAATCTTAATATTAATAGTAAATCTGCCCCAGTCTTTGCAAGGTTCAACAACTCATATACCCGAATCAGTATGGACAAATTGTATGTGCCAGGTATTATCAGCTAGCTGGAAATAATACAGTATTAATATGATTTTCTTGTGTAGTCACAGCTGTAAGGCACTTTTGTACATGTCACCAGCAGCTGGGATGTTGACGTAATAACATTATAAATGATATTTTCCGGTTTGTTTAATTTTGCAAGATTTCCATTGTTTGGCGGTTTGTGAATCTGACGCTTCACACTGGAGTATTATAGTCGTGGAACAGACCCAAACTCCCTCTTTATTTATATCTGGCTGACTTGTGGCTATATCTTAAGGAACACAACCACTGTCATGGAAAATGTGAGCTATTTTCAACACAAAAGACCAGATGAATCCTGACAGGAGGCAGCTAGAACAATACACATTTCTTCTTATCGTGCTGATGTTAAGGTGCCATATGACTGATCCTCCGAGTATACACAGACATCTTATTGAGTCACAAATATTTAATGTCTTACTATCCGAGAGAAGGGAACACAAGATCATGTCCCAGTACATTGGGATGAGGAGTTATTCACCAGACTCTTTTTGGTACAGAGCTTCTCTTTATATATTCGGTAATGTCTAATAATCCCATAAAAGGTTCTGCTGTAGTGTAAGACAAACTTATGACAAGATATGCAGAAACAGCACTTCAGATTATCATTTAACACTACAAAAAAAAACTAGAACCGATGGAAGGTTTGTATCAGTGCTCTCCAACTTTATATGGTATTTGGTATCCTCTGATGTACCAGAGGTTGGGCCACTTCAGGCACCAGTTCTCATACTTCTCCATCACATACACTTACACCCCTGAAAATGTATACAGTGAAATCACTGCACAGGAATAATTTTTACTGTGATGTCATCAGGAGCAGACACCTGGGCCCCTGTGCAAGAACCATATTTGGACCTTTTACTAATAGTTGTCCAATTACTCCTTACCTTCCAAAAGTCATCAGTTTTTTCTTTTTCTTTTCACATTGCTGTATGAGGGCTTATTTTTTGTGGAAGTGTTTCCATTTAATGTTCCACACAATGTACTGAGAAGCTGCACAAAAAATATAGTTTTTGTTATATTTTAACACCTTAACAAAAATCCAAAAAATTTAAAATAAAAAAAAATTATTGGAGTCACCTTATTCTACATAAGGCATCTTTTTTTGCAGGGACAGTTGTACTTTCTATTTATACCATTTTGGGGAAAGCATAACTTGAAGAAAATAGAAATAGAGGGGCACTCACCAAGGTGTATTCTTAAAATCATCCTTTATTCTATAGCAGTGGTGAACCTAGCCTCTTTGCTGCCTGAGGCGGACTATAGAAAGACGCCCCCCCCTCCCAAAAAAAAAGAAAAGAAAAAGAGTGTCCATGCTACTAGCTTCATACGCTGTTATTGTCGCACAATATACACAATACACAAAGTTATAAAACAGTTTTTAAGAATTCTTCTTCCTGTATTACTTCAGTATCAGATCAACAACACAGCATTAACAATGACAATAACTTCACACATCTTCTGCTTGGTGGATGAATGAGTCTGCGATGATATAAACAGGCGCCATAGCCCCTGTTTATAATGCCCCATTTACACACACTATAATGTTCCACAGCAGCATTACAATGTTCAACAGTATTACACAGTATTATGGCCCGCAGCGGCCCCTGCACACTGTATTATTCCTTGCAGTGGCCCCTGCACATGGTATTATGCTCCGCAGTGGCCCCTGCACATGGTATTATGCTCCATAGTGGCCCCTTCACACGGTATTATGCTCCATAGTGGCCCATCCACACGGTATTATGTCCCATAGTGGCCCCTGCACACGGTATTATGCTCCATAGTGGCCCCTTGCACACGGTATTATGCTCCACAGTGGCCCCTGCACACAGTATTATGCTCCATAGTGGCCCCTGCAAAAAGTATTATGCTCCACAGTGGCCCCTGCACACAGTATTATGCTCCACAGTGGCCCCTGCACTGGTATTATGCCCCACAGCAGTCCCTACACACGGTATTATGCTCCATAGTGACCCCTGCACACGGTATTATGTTCCATAGTGGCCCACCCATAAACTATTATTATACTCTGGGGTCTTTTCAGACCCCAAAGTATAATGATCGGAGACCCAGGTGGTGACAAACATAAAAACCAGTGTTACTTGCCTATCCTGGGCACTCCCTGCAGCTTTCGGCCCTGTTTAATTGCACACCCATGTCACGTGGATCAGGCTGGTGTCATGACCTGATGACGTCACCAGAGGGCCGAAGCGTGCTGGGAGTAACATCGGATCACAGGAGAGGTGAGTAACAATGGTTTTTATGTTCCCTCACGTCCCCTGGGCCTCTGATTATTATATTATTATTTAAAAAAACCCAGAGTATAATAATAGTAGTATTTGAGGCCCGCGGGCTCACTTACCGATCCCTGCTTCTGCTCACAGCCGCCTCCGCTTCCCCTTCTGCATCCCATAGCAATAAGGGAAGCGGAGACGGCCACGCGCAGGCGCGGGGGTAGATAAGTAAATAGGCCGTTACCTGCTGGGGTTACTCCAGCAGGTAATGGCCTATTTATATTAAAAAAAAAAAAATAAAATTATCCTCACCTACCTGCGATCACTTGAAGAAGCCGCCGCCTCCTCTTCTTGTCCGCGTCTCAGTACAGGAGGCGCAATGACGTCTCGTAAGCCAGCCCAGGACAGGTACCGCGCAGCTTTTTTTTTTTTTTTTTTTTTTTTTTTAAAGCGGGCTGTCCTGGGCTGGTTTATGGTAAATAAATAGTAAAAATGCCACCCCCCAACTCACTTCGCCTCATTAGAGGTGCGCCCCTGTTCCATAGACATTAAAACAGTGCAGATATGGAGAGAGGATGAGTTCAGCACTTAGACAACAGCCGTTTCACACTCCTTGTGCTTCTTCTGGCCTTCCCTGTACATTTGGGGGAAAGTCTTACATTTTGATCACTTTGTATTACATTTTTTGTGGAAGTGAAATGGCGAAAAAATGGCGGTTAAACCATTTTGATTTTTTTTCCGGCTACCAAGTGTTCAGCGTATGGGAATAATATTTTTATGTTTGTAGTTTTGGGCATTTTTAGATGCAGGGATATCTAACTTGTTTATGTTTGTTTTTTATTTTTATTTGTGATCTAGAAAAAGGGGGACGACTTGAATTTTTATATATATATATTTTAAAAAACTTTTTTAGCCCCCTAGGGGGCTTCAACCTGTTATCCTCAGATCGCTTGTACCATAGACTGCAATAGTTAACTTAGTAAGAAAGACCACTCAGAGGTAGACAGGGGGACTTTTTGCAGGGATTTTTTTTTTTTTGCATTTTAGATTATTACAGAGATGCCCACAAAATAGGAAACGCAAAAGTGATGATATCACAGTACATTGATAATAAACACTGTAAAGTTTTAGTTAAGGGTTATTGCCTTCAATGATGTCATAGTATCAGAATAGTATGTACAGTGATGTCATAGAACAGGGGAAATGTTACAGAACAGATAATTAACACAGTGATGTCACAGATAACGGATCAAAGAAATATAGTGATGTCACAGTGTAGAGATAATAAACTCAGCATCATAATATGAAGACACAAGGAGTCAGGTAACATCTACCCTTCACAGTGTTCTTCTCACACTGCAAACTGCTGATTTTGCAGCAGCTTTATACTAATCCTGGCAAAAATCACACTTTGACAACCTATGAATTCATTCTTAAAGCATGCCATGACATCTCCTGAGAAAGGGATATGAAGAAAGTTTAGAATTTAAAGAATACAAGTCTGGATTTATTTATCACCAGCAGCTCAGCTTTTGGGGGAGTCTCCAGCCTGGTGGCTTGGGGTGTAAATTTTAATAAACACTACATAAAATACCTCAAAGCTTTCCTCTTATAGAAAAATATATATAGCTTATATATATATATATATATATATATATATATATATATATTAATAGCAGACTGACTAAGAACATTATACCAATGTGCTGCAAATGGGGTAAAGGAAAAATAAATTTATATTGTAAGGCCTTGTTCACATACGTGTGTCATCTGCATATTTCACGGATGGCATACCTATCCATTCATTTCAATGTCTTCAGACTTGCATAATTCTTTTACGGGCCATAGGTCCACTAAAAAATCAGAAGCACATCCTTCTTTGTTCACTGATGCTAATCAGTATCACAGATGCATTACACCAATAAAAGTCTATGGGGCAGTGAAAAATAACTGATGAAATTCATGTTTCCTCCATTCTTCATAGACCCAGAGACATACAAAGTATAAGAAACTAAACAAAAATAAACATGAAAAACAGATCAACCACGGACAGCATGGCGCCTAGAAATGAGCAGGGTGGGGTGCTATCTTATGAACATCAAGTAGATCACACATCCAAAAAATATGCTGGTGTGAATAAGGCCAAAATCTCTAGCACATATCTCAGAATTGATCCCCAAAGGTATGCTCTTCTGTAGTTGTGTCACAATGAGCAATAGAAGTAACACAGAGTAGATTTCCCATATGCTGTGCTGCTATGAGAGAATAAGCTTTATCTGCTTTGACCTATGCTTGGATTTATCACAAACCTTTAGTGACTGGTTATGATTGGAGATATATATTTTTTTTTTTTTTTGGCTGAAGATAACTTAGGAGGTTCTGGCCATTGTTCACCCCTCCCCACTTGGACACACATATTTTGCACCATTCAAAGCACATACAACTGAGTGCAGAGATTTTTGATTTATTGTGTATTCATTCTCACACTTAGTTCTAATACTGTGCAACTGAGTATAGTATATGAATTTGTTTTATTATATTTTTACTATTATGCCTTGAGCCATTAGAGAGAAATGATTTATTACTGCAATGGTTTCTGGCACATCAGTAAGTGGGCAGGAATATAACATGGGTCATAGAACACCACTGGGCAAATAAGCAGGTCTGGTCATTAAAGTTTGGTGTCAGATTCTGCATTATTTTATCCCACCTCTCATGCCAGCTTCTATAGTAAGGAGGGGTGTGATTTTCATAGCTCAACAAATTTAAGATTACTTTTACCCTAAAACTGGCATAAGTACCACCTGAAATCTACTCCAGCTCCTCGATGGAGTAGATTTCAGTTTCTGGTGCATGGACTTTCCAAGATACTCCACAATTATTAATAGGCCTGTGCCTCTCAACAATTGTGGAACATCAGACACCAGTGGAGTGCACATTAAGACTGGAGTACTCAACACTATTCTTAAAGAAACTTCCTTATCAACTTTTCTGGATATAGAGTAGCAGTGGTGATGATGGATTCCCCAAGGCACTGGTCCGTCTCCCAGCCTTTTTAGGAAATCTTTCTCATATTGATGGACATTAAGAAAATAAATTCTAGGAAAATACACAGAATTGTGGTCTTGTAATGATATATTTTTTATTATTTTCCGCACATTTATCTGTCTATCTACCGAACATTCCAGCCACGGTTTCTTAGGATAAGGATCGGGAACTAGAGACATGTTCTAATGTTCTTCCTTTGGCAGATATTACAAGTAAGGCATGATGCTCTCTAGAAGGGAACTATTTGTATCTCTCTCTTAGTTGTCATGGAAAGGAACGAGATGACCTCCAAAAATAAAGTTAGATTTCACATACTCGATCAATTTAAGTTCCATTTTGGATTCTCCAAAATATGAAATTTTAATAAACTACTACAAGTTCTCGGCTATATATGGAAATAATCCAGTATTTTGCTAAAAAATTTGGTAAAAACCAGCCCATTTTGTGACAGCCACATTTGGCTGCAAACTCTCCCCATGTGTCCTTGACACTTCCAATCCATGGACAGCTTGCTCACTTTATTATGCTGGACTCCAGGGTCACATATCTAATTTCTGTACAGAGAAGCTCCATTCATGAAAGAGCAGGAGGACATGTCTCTCATAAAGTGTCTGTATATTAAAGTTAAAGGGTAATGTATCGCCAGAAAATTACCTATTGTTAAAATCATGTTTTATGTTATACATATTTTTAAAGAATTTTTGGTGAAGTTGTTTTTTAATTTTCCAATTTAATAGCTAAATTTAAAAAAAAACTTGCAATTCCAATTTTTGCTACTAAACCTAAAATACTCTGTGACTTCCTGTTTACAGAAGGACCATGAACAATAGACACAATGGTCTGAAGAAGACCCTATTCACTTGCATTTCAGAGTTTTTTAGGCATGCTCTGTGACCATCTCTATGCAGCCTGTAATACAAGTGCCATGATTTTTCAATGCATTGCATTGGTGAAAAATAAAGTGAAACACATACACATTAGGTATCCCTGTGTCCAAAAATACCCAATCTACAAACTCATAAAATTATTTTTCCAATACGGTGAATGCAATAGTGGAACAGAAAAAAATAAATAAATAAAAAATCCATCTGGCCCTGCAAAAAAAAAAAAAAAAAGACGCCTTATGCATCCATGTACATGGAAATATTAAATAGTTATGTGTGTCAGATTTAAATATATATAAATTTAGTATCCCCGGAATTGTATTAAGCCATAAAATACAGGTGGCATGTGGTATTTTGGATGCACAGTGAACACTGTAAAATAAAGCCCATAAGAATGTTACAGAAATGCTGTTTCTCTACAATTCCATCCAATTCAGAATTTTTCTCCAGCTTCCCAGTACATTGTATGGAATATTACATGGTATGAAGTACAATTTTTTCCATAAACATTAAGCCCTCATATGGCTCTGAGAGCAAAAAATAAAAAAAAATATGGGGCTGGGAGTCAAAAATGAAAATCATAAAATGCCTGCAATGGGGAGGGCTTAATATAGATAATAACAGGGAACAAACTTACAGACCTTACCAAAAAGTCTTTAAGGCTAAGGCTCCACGTAGCATCCCGCAGAAAAAAAGCGCTGCATGAAAAACCGTGGCGGCAATGCATCGCGGTTTTTCCCGCAGTGATTTTCACAGAAAGTCCACAGAGGAACATAAGGACATGTTCACACATGATATTTTTGTTTTGGATCTTCCATGAGGATACCTAACCAAGAATCTGACACAAATTACAACATAATACATGTGAATAGGGTTTTACAAAAACACACTGCATATTTTCAAATCTTCAATGGCAGGGTGAATTCTGGGGCAGAATTCTTATGTAACATGTACATTTTACAGCAGATTTCATCTCAAGTACGGAAATTTCCCACTGTGTGGGAACGTCGCCTAACAATGGCGGGGTCAGGGTTAAGTGCAAGCCATGGACTCAGCATGCATTACCTCTCCCCCGGTTGGTGGTGGTGACATCCTTGTGTGAGCCATGTTTTCATTTCAAAAACTTGGTCCCTGGTGTCATGCAACTACTATGTAAGATAAAGTTCATTAGGTTGTGAAAAATGAACCATCTAACATCACATTAAGAAACCAATGTGCTATCTAAGGGTAAGTTCACACGGAGGAAAATGAAGAGGAATTCCACCGCGATGGGATGCCGATGCATTCAGTTTCAGCATTTGGTTACGGCTTTCTGCTTCTGATTATGCCCAGATGAATGAGCCTAAATCAGCAGGAAGTCTCAAGCTGCGGAATTCGCGGCAACCATGGCAAGATGGAGCAGGACGCTTATTCTTTCAGTGTCCTACTGCGATCTCTGCATCCCATTTAAAATAATATGAGGCTGAATCTGGCCGCAATCTGCCGCTGATTCGAGAACGGAATCTGCCCCCAAATCCGTGGCAAATTCCTTCGTGTGAATTTACCCTAATAATCCACTATACAGTGCTGGCTAAAAGTACTGTATTGGCACCCCTGCAATTCTGTCAGATAACACTCAATTTCTTCCAGAAAATGATTGCAATCACAAATGCTTTGGTAATAATATCTTCATTTATTTTGCTTGCAATGAAAAAACACAAAAGAGAATGAAAAAAAAATTCAAATCATTGATCATTTTACACAAAACTCCAAAAATGGGCCGGACAAAAGTATTGGCACCCTCAGCCTAATACTTGGTAGCACAACCTTTAGACAAAATAACTGCGAACAACCGCTTCCGGTAACCATCAATGAGTTTCTTACAATGCTCTGCTGGAATTTTAGACCATTCTTCTTTGGCAAATTTCTCCAGGTCCCTGAGATTTGAAGGGCGCCTTCTCCAAACTGCCATTTTGAGATCTCTCCACAGGTATTCTATGGGATTCAGGTCTGGACTCATTGCTGGCCACTTTAGAAGTCTCCAGTGCTTTCTCTCAAACCATTTTCTAGTGCTTTTTGAAGTGTGTTTTGGGTCATTGTCCTGCTGGAAGACCCATGACCTTTGAGGGAGACCCAGCTTTCTCACACTGGGCCCTACATTATGCTGCAAAATTTGTTGGTAGTCTTCAGACTTCATAATGCCATGCACACGGTCAAGCAATCCAGTGCCAGAGGCAGCAAAGCAACCCCAAAACATCAGGGAACCTCCGCCATGTTTGACTGTAGGGACCGTGTTCTTTTCTTTGAAGGCCTCTTTTTTTTTCCTGTAAACTCTATGTTGATGCCTTTTCCCAAAAAGCTCTACTTTTGTCTCATCTGACCAGAGAACATTCTTCCAAAAAGTTTTTGGCTTTCTCAGGTAAGTTTTGGCAAACTCCAGCCTGGCTTTTTTATGTCTCTGGGTCAGAAGTGGGGTCTTCCTGGGTATCCTACCATAGAGTCCCTTTTCATTCAGACGCCGACGGATAGTACGGGTTGACACTGTTGTACCCTCGGACTGCAGGGCAACTAGAACTTGTTTGGATGTTAGTCGAGGTTCTTTAGCCACCATCCGCACAATCTTTCGTTGAAATCTCTCGTCAATTTTTCTTTTCCGTCCACATCTAGGGAGGTTAGACACAGTGCCATGGGCTTTAAACTTCTTGATGACACTGCGCACGGTAGACACAGGAACATTCAGGTCTTTGGAGATGGACTTCTAGCCTTGAGATTGCTCATGCTTCCTCACAATTTTGCTTCTAAAGTCCTCAGACAGTTCTTTGGTCTTCTTTCTTTTCTCCATGCTCAATGTGGTACACACAAGGACACAGGACAGAGGTTGAGTCAACTTTAGTCCATTTCAACTGGCTACAAGTGTGATTTAGTTATTGCCACCACCTGTTATGTGCCACAGGTAAGTAACAGGTGCTGTTAATTACACAAATTAGAGAAGCATCACATGATTTTTCAAAGGGTGCCAATTCCACCCCCTTTTTTATGTTTGGTGTGGAATTTCCATTGACGACAAATTAAATGAAGATATTATTACCAAAGCATTTGTGATTGCAATCATTTTCTGGAAGAAATTGAGTATTATCTGACAGAATTGCAGGGGTGCCAATACTTTTGGCCAGCACTGTATATAGCATTCCCTAGGAAAGTAAGGAGTCTATAGCAGAATTCAAACTGTACTGAAAGTCAGAAAGGGTCGTAAACACAAAAAATATCCATACACATTAGATATTCATTGGCCATTTTTGTCTGGATGGTGGACAAGGAAATTGTGGGACCTGCTCATCTATTGGATCAAACCATCCTCTCTACTGGTGGTCTCTCTGAGCCGTCCGGAGTCTGTTCACTGTGCGTGGCCTCACATACCACTGCCCCCAACATCTCCTAACAGCTACGTCAGAACAGCCTAGATGCCAGGCAGTTTGTCAAAACGACCATCCTTCTTCTCTTAGTTCAATGATGCACCCCCTCTAAATGTTTTTCAACTAGGCAAAATGTCTTCAAGTGCATCATTGCGGTCGTGTGTCCGAGCAGAGTTTGCAGCTCTCTTTATTCATTTGATTGTATGGGTCAATGAAAACCATGAATTGACACACGGAGTAATCCGTGCCATAGACTACACACAATCGTGTACAGGAGGCCTAAGTGAATGTCTCGGTTAGCTGGCTTGTAATATGGTAGGGGTCTTCAAACTTTGTTTTTCCAGTTACTAAATCTACAATTTCCAGCAGTTTTGTAAATTTGGAAAGGCAAAGGTTAAGTGCTACTGTGTACAGCATGTAATAGACAAAGCCTCAGCATCTATATGTTTAATATTGTCTAGGTATTTTCTTAGAATCATTTATTCAGATTTTGTGAAGGATTACAGCTGGTAAGATTTGGGGCTTTTTCTTAATTTTGCTGGAAGTTGTAACTTTTGCCTTCTGTTCTCTCTCACAGTTACAGCTACTGAAATAGGATTATTAAGATTTGTTACTGGAAGAATGAACTGTCCGGAGTGACACATGGTTACAGACCTCCTGTCCATTCCTCTCGCTGTAGCAAAACTGATAGGGTGGAATAAAAGACATCTGTTGCCATCACTGCACGTGCTATGGATACAAGCCTTGAATGGCCTGCCATAACATAATGCTATCTCCCAAACGTCTAAATCTCTTGCTGAAACAGCTCTGATAAGGAATAAACAATTGTAGTGTTGTGGTACAAGAAGCAGAAGAAGCCAGGAGCTGCAATTCTATATCATGTTCTCTGGAAAAATTACATACATGGATGGGAAATACTCATTTACATGTACGGGAAATACTCATTTATGTTTGAAAACTGGTCAAACTATTATAATTTGTGCTTTTAGTGAAAGGCTACATAGTATATTGTCAGCAATCGTTTTATATTATAAGGTTGTGTTTACTCATTGCATTTTAGGGCAGAAACACTCCGTATAAAGACAGCCTTAGGCTGGGGTACCATGTTGCGGAAATGCTGCGTTTTTTATTACCTGCAAGGTGGATTGCGCACATTGCAGAAAAAATCTCTAGAGGAAATGCTGTGATTTCAAAAACGCTTGTTTTTTTTTTTAAAAAAAGGGGTTTGTTTTGTGTTTTTTTTTTTTTTGCTGCATATTCATTAATATTGGTGTTTTCCAGGTTTAATCAGTACTACAATAGCATCAGATGTGCCACAATTATTAAGGTAGAGACCTTAATAATTCGGATGGACCTTGGATATTCGAAAAGGTGTAATTTTTGAGTCACATTATTTTTGTGCCAAGATAGTGCGTTTTTATTGTTTGCGGCTGACACCACTTTCTAAAAAAGCTCCTTTCTGAGTGGATTTCAGTTTGTTGTGCATGGATCGAAATGAATGTGTCACAATTTATAATTAGCTAAGTAATTAGAATGTGGCAAATTTACTACCACAAATTTGCACCAAATTTATCAAGCCTCACCCTTTGGGGCAGATTTACTAATAGTTTCTCACAAACGTAACCATATTTTTTGACAATTTTTCAGAGTTTTAGATATGTTCTTTAACCATCATAGTGGTGACAGTCTTTTGTCTTGATAGTTTGATATGGTCAAATATGACCATGAATGGAGGAACATTCTATGGTCTGGGACTTGCTATAAACCCAGCCATGATTTCCTTATTGTGGCCGGGATATCTTCTCATACATGTAGTGTCCCTGCCTGATAACCTGTCCACAATAAGGCTAAGGCCTACGTGATGTCCCACAGCAAAAAAGCAGTGCGAGTAAAATCGCGGCAGCAATGCATCGCAGAGAAAGTTCACAAAGGTTTCCTCTGCGGACTTTCTTCTTCCATTATACCTATAGTGAAACCACCAGCATTTTTTGTAGGTATAATTGACATGCTGTGATTTCCAAAACCGCAACGGTTTTGTAAATCGCAGCTTGTCCGCTGTGCGTACTTTACCGCAAAGTGAGGATGGGATTCGCTAGAATTCCATCCACTTTGCTGTGACTGTAAAATGCCACGTTTTTTTACCGCATGGGGCCCCGGTCTAAAGAATTCATGGCTGCGTTTATGACAGCCCTAAACCATAGAAAATTTCTGCATTCATGGGATCCATTTGCAACCATTCATGACAAAATACTGTCACTGATAAGATAGAAAATTTTTAAATTAGAATTCTTTATATTTGCAAAAACGTTTAACCTTTAAATGTTAAACCTTTAATAAACAAATTTAAATGCCCCCTCTCATTATTACTCCAGTAGGACACAAAAAAAGTGGCATAAACAAAACCTCTTAGGTTTCAGTCTCAGGGTATATTCACATTTGTTGCAGACATTTCTATTTCCATTCATAAGAACAGGGTTGCTTTGATGGCAAGCACAGATTTATGCAAGCCCCATTCAGATGAATGAAACTGTTGCAAAAATTTCTTCAACAAATGTGCAGAGTGTGAGTTGACCCTAAAGCCGGTTGCTCCACTTAGGTGGAATTTGCCTGGAAAACAAGCAGGACGCTTATTTTTTCAGTTAGCTGAAATGAATGGAAGGCAGATTTCAGGCAATATTCTGACTAAAATTCAGCGTGAAATTCCTATGTCTGCACACCCCCTTATACTTTTAACTTCTGCTCAATCCACTGCTGGCTGTGGCTCAAAAAATGCAGAAACATCTGTAACAAAAAAAGTAGCTTTTCCACAACATGGGACCTCAGCCTTGCAGTGCAAAAGGTACAGTGGGTACGGAAAGTATTCAGACCCCTTTAAATTTTTCACTCTTTGTTTCATTGCAGCCATTTGCTAAAAGCAAAAAAGTTCATTTTATTTCTCATTAATGTGCACACTCAGCACCCCATCTTGACAGAAAAAAACAGAAATGTGGATTTTTTTGCAAATTGCATGTCTGGTTAGGTTTATATATATGTGTGTTAGGCGTACCTAGTTTTGTATTGTGTTTTTTTGTTCTCTGTATATTTAATTGTTTTGAAGGGATTTGATAGGGATAGTTTACTCTAGGGATAGGTTCCAGTCGGGGGCACTCGCTAGTTAGGGCAGTGGCCCCGAGTTAGGACTTTAGGGTCAATTTAGTGTTACATATAGGGTGTTATAGGGATAGTTCAGATACAGGTGATTCCTTATTTAACCCGTTGTTACTGGTGTTACTATTGAACTGTGGACTATGTCATCCCTCTTCCCTTCTGGTATTTGCTTCAGCAACACAGGCATCATCTGAATTACGGTAAGTGTCTGGTTGGTTTTTCCTATTCCAGGCTGCCGTGCCTGTTTTTTATTTGCTGTTTTTTTGTTTTGAAATTAACCGTGTTGCTTTTAGGGTGGTTATATGTTGTTCTAATTTTTAACTTTATTTATTAAAAGTTATATATTAATTTATTAATGTACTGTATTATTGTGATTATCATTTTGGATCATATATTTTTTTCGGATAATCTATTGTTGTGTACGACTTATAAGGTCTTGGATTTGCTATAGGTAAACTGCAAGTGTTTCCGTAGGTATAACTGACATGCTGCGATTTTCAAAAACACAACGGTTTTGGAAATTTCAGCATTTCCACTGCGGGTATTTTTCTGCAATGTGTGAAAGGGATTTGCTAGAATCCCATCCACTTTGCAGGGGCTGTAAAAAGCTGCATTTTTTTGCCGCGGCGTTTACACCACATGGAGTCACGGTCTCAAAGATTTTCGCTATCTCCATTTTAGTGGTGACAATCTATTGTCTTGATCGGTTGCCAATGGACACGACCATGAATGCAGGAACTTTCTGTACTCTGAGACCAAGCCATGATATCCTTATTGTGGCCAGGTTATCTTCTCATGCATGTAGTGTCCATGACTGTAGTGTATCACGGTTTCTGTACCACGTGGCCTTAGCTTTAAAACTGCATCAGAAAACCTAACCAAACTGTGTACAAACGCCTTATTGTAATGAGTTAATGAAAGTGCTGAGGTAAAGAAAAAATAGGATGACAGTGTCAGTGTGTGGAATGTAGATGGGCAAGGGGCAAAGACACAGTTTTTGCTTATGGAACTGTCCAAAAGTCATAGGTGTAGAGATGGAAGTGTCACTGCCATGGCTGGCTTACATAGTACCTATAAAGTAAATCAGGATTTCATAGTGGAACTCACTATAACATGTATGCCAGGAAACTAGAGTAGAAGTGACATAGCACTGGCACACTGCCCTGACTTGCACCAGAGATGCCCTGCTTCTTCATTTTTAAAGTCGGTAGGTGGCTCAAGGTGGGGATCAAGGCGAGCTAGGTAAGAGACAACTCAAGCCATCAGATTACTATTACTCATGCCTTTCTTAGAAAATTGCCCCCTCCCTCATTAGAACTGGTTTAGAAAGCCGCAAATTCTAGTAAATTTTCACATGTACACTGAATTGTGTTACTCAATATCCTCTGCTGTGTGACAAAAATGGAGACAGATAATTCTCATGACATCAGTATGTGCACATTTGCATGTGACAGCTTTCAGGAAAACGCACTGGCATACAACTAGACACTGGCGTAATTGTGGTGCATCTTTGGCGCAATGTGGTGCAAATTTGCACATTTGGTTTGAGCTAAAATTTTTCGACTTGCTAGAAATGGTTGTGGATTCTCAGAAAAACCGGGCATGGCTCAAATGCACAAAAATTGTGTTGTAAAATTCTGGCTCAAAGCAAGCCAACAAAAGTGTGGAATAAAGTTAGATTAGACATTGTAAAAATAGGCCAAATTAATCATCCACTGTGATAAATCTGACAAATTTTCAGACTGTCTACGTTTACACTCTCTAACTATATTAGTAAATCTGGGCCTCTATATTTTCCCTGACGGAAATTCAGCAGCATGTCTGTCCTGTGGAGAGAGGGATTTGTGTACATGGTGACAATCATGTTTGTGCTGTTACATGGCCAGAGAAGAGTTAAGGCTTCTATTAGATTACAAATCTGTCCTCTCATGGACTATTCACCAGGGAGCGTTTCTGAAAGCAATATAATTGATAGCGCTTGGTGATGTCATTCGGAGAGTTGGAGAAGCGAGACTCCCAGCCAATTATAGGATAATTACAGATCCCCGGCCCACAAAATACTGTGTTAAGATTCAGAGGGAAACAGAAATGTTTCTTTTTTATGTAACAGCACAGTAAATATATCTATGAATTTAGTTACATGTGGATTCTAGTAATTTTAAGTTATCCTGTATCAAGTGGAAAGGGGATGCGCAGAACAGGGGACCTGGTACCCCCATATGAATGATGTAGATGGTTGAACATGCACAACCGCTCCATTCACTTCTATAGGACTGCCAGAGATAGCAGAGTTCAGTGCTCGGCTATCTCCAGTAGTCCCACAGACAATGAATGAATGAGGCAGAAGAATGTGTGCTTGACCTGAGGCTCCATTCAGATGATAGACCCACCACCATTCTATACCCTTATCACCGATCCAGTTAATAGGGTAAAAGCTGGAACGATCAGAATACCCCTTTAAGCTCTGACGTACACTAGAAGTATAGCTATAAGGTTGAGTCTAGAATGGAGTGATTTAAATCAGGTATTTTGTGGATCCAGTAGGTGACGCTGTCTCGGCTTCAGGAGGGTTAGCCGTGCAGTCTGGCAGGCTCTGCCTGGCAGCCCGTCACAGCTAATACACATGGAGCCTTGGCATTTTCCAATGTTGCATTGCTGAAGTAGAGGCTAACTATGCTTCTCCTATGTGCAACCCTAACTCACCTGATTTGATTTGAACAGAGCAGGTATTGTCTCATACTAACAGTCACAGGGGCCAGCGCCACCTACTGGATCCACAGCATACCAGGTAACACCTGATTTTACCCACTCCATTCTAGTATCTACCATAGCTATAAGATACAGTCTCTACAGCAAAAGCTGCAACTAAGCACACTACAGTACCAGATGACAAAGTTATTCACTGGAGGGAAGAGAGAGAAACATGGCGCTCCATAGGGTACACTGTGTGGATAATGTAAAGATGCAGACAAATGGCTGGTGATATGCTCACCTGAATAAATTGTGCAATGCTAGCACAAAATCGCTGTAGGTTTGATATAAAGCCTCAGTCATGAACCCACCATTGTAGAGCCCCCGTTCCAGATCAGTGACAGAACGTATCTATTCTCCGTTTAGTGGCTGAATTTAGTTACTTCAGCTTAGGTCCTATTCAAATCAATGGGAGCTGATCTGCAGTACCTAGTCTGGCCACTACACAGAGAACAGAGCTGTCTGCTTCGTGCTCTATTCATTGCGTATCAGCTTTGAATAGGTAATCAATGGGGGTGATGGGTGTCACACCCCACATATCTGATTGACTAGGTTATCAATATTTTTAACCCCTTTAAATCTTTTATTGGTGGTATCAACATCCATCAGGACCAGAGGTGACAAACTAATTTTATTTTCTAATGAGACAGTTGTCACATGTACCTACATCTCATGACATGGTGCGCTATATACATTATAAAACTGAAACACACACACACACACAACATATTACTTACACACAATTTTCTATAGTTACATCATGTACTTGTTAACTCTCCAGAGCTCTTGGTGGTTTAGGGACCCAAGTGTGTGTTTCTGCATGGACATTGGGATCACATAATTGCTGCAGAAACATCCAAGCCCCTGCAATGATGTACAGTACATACAGCCATACAAGTAATGTTATTACTCCTACACTGGGCAGTGCAAACTTGTACATGAATACTTGAGACCACAGAAAATAATCAACCCATAACAAATTAATATAACATCTCGTAACGGATGGTTGGAAAGTTGACAGGAGATGAGCTGGCGACAAGCCACAGTGATTTTTGTTCGTGTATCCCACAGAGTTTGCCAAGATCTGCTGACAGTCTAACTGGGATAGCCCAACTGTTCCTCAACATCTTTCATTGGTGAAAACAGGGAAGGGGATAAATTCCATTCTTTCTCATCCGATCATGTATCCCCCTTAATAAGCAGTGCTAGGGAATCTGGGTAAGACAGCTGCAGCTATACCGTCCTTATGTATGTATCTTAAACAATGCAATGATATTGTACTCTTCTTGGTCGTATCCCTGATGCCAAAACTTCTGCAAACATTGCATGGTCTAAGAGTTACCGATTGAATCCAGTGTTAACCTACCAAGCTGCGAAAAAGTATTTGCCCCTTACAGATTTCTTTTGTTTTTGCACATTTGTCACACTTAAATGTTTCACATTAGAAAAAAAGTTTGAAAACCAAAGATAACCTGAGTAAAAGGGGCAAATACTTTTTCACAGCACTGTACGCCATATTTGCTATTCCATATAGTCAGTACAGGAAAATTGACAAAGGTTGTGGTTTGGATCCCCATTAATGTCCTTATCATAATGCTGAACCTACAATCAAGTAGAGGAAATGCTGGCAAAGAACATGTAACCTCAAAGGACTGCAGGGAGAGCTGCAGAGAAAAGGAGACACGCATACAGTTGTGCTAAAAAGTTTACATACCCCGGCAGATTTTTTATCCTTTTTTCAGAGAATATGAATAACACAAAAACGTTTTCTTCACTCATGGTTAGTGGTTGGTTGAAGCCATTTATTGTAAAACTTCTGTGTTTCCTCTTTTTAAATCATAATGACAACCAAAAACATCAAATTACCCTGTTCAAAAGTTCACATACCCCAGTTCTTAATACCGTGTATTGCCCCCTCTAACATCAATGACAGCTTGAAGTCTTTTGTGGTAGTTGTGGATGAGGCTCTTTATTTTCTCAGATGGTAAAACTGCCCATTCTTCTTGGCAGAAAGTCTCCAGTTCCTGTAAATTCCTGGGCTGTCTTGCATGTACTGCGCACTTGAGATCTCCCCAGATTGGCTCAATGATATTGAGGTCAGGAGACTGAGATGGCCACTCCAGAACCTTCACTTTCTTCTGCTGTAGCCAATGACAGGTCGACTTGGCCTTGTGTTTTGGATCGTTGTCATGTTGGAACGTCCAAGTACGTCCCATGCGCAGCTTCCTGGCTGATGAGTACAGATTTGCCTCCAGTATTTGCTGATAACGTGCTGCATTCATCTTTCCTTCAACTTTGACCAAGTTTCCTATACCTTTGAAGCTCACATATCCCCACATCATCAGTGATCCACCTCCGTGCTTTACAGTAGGAATGGTGTTCCTTTCATCATAGGCCTTGTTGACACCTCTCCAAATGTAACGTTTATGGTTGTTGCCAAAAAGTAAAATTTTTGTCTCATCACTCCAAATTACCTTGTTCCAGAAGTTTTGAGGCTTGTCTCTGTGCTGTTTGGCGTATTGAAGGCGAGATTCTTTGTGGCATTTGCGCAGTAATGGCTTTCTTCTGGCAACTCAACCATGCAGCCCATTTTTCTTCAAGTGACTCCTTATTGTGCATCTTGAAACAGCCACACCAATAGTTTTCAGAGAGTCCTGTATTTCAGCTGATGTTATTTGTGGGTTTTTCTTTGCATCCCGAACAATTTTCTGGGCAGTTGTGGCCGAAATTTTGGTTGGTCTACCGGTCCGTGGTTTGGTTTCTGGGCATGTTATCAGGCCAAAATCACCAGGGTATGTGAACTTTTGAACAGGGTCATTTTGATGTTTTTGGTTGTCATTATGATTTAAAAAGAAAAAAAAACAACACAGAAGTTTAACAATAAAAGGCTTCAACCAACCACTACCAAGAGTGGAGAAATAGTTTTTGTGTTATCATTCATATTCTCTGAAAAAAGGCCAAAAAACAAAAAATCTGCCGGGGTATGTAAACTTTTTAGCACAAATGTATACATGGTCGCTACTTTTTCTAGTAAGTGCTCTATGTCACCACAGTGCTGGATTCACAGCAACACTATTCACTACTGCTGCATAAGGTCCTCCCTGCTGCTTTTGGCAGTGCTACCTTATGGTTTGAAGCTTTGGTTTGCTTCTTATGGGGTGCTACCACTTACTCTGTCTGCGGTGTATGGGAAACATTATAGAAACTATCCTCCACCCACTCTTGATCTGAGTTCAGAGAAAGCCAAGATGGAGCAAGCAGAAGGATAATCTGCTACAAATGCAAGATACAAGACATATAATGGTCAGAAGTTGTATTATTACTCATGTACACACACACACTAAAGCTTATTCTGCAAAGTCACCTGCTATACATGTAGAAGAGTCAAATCCAATCTCTCACATGGGCAATCTTAGGTGGGTGAGTTAAAGAGGTTTTCCAAAACTTAATTAGTTGAAAGTTTAGGATAAGTCATCAATTAAAAATTGTCAGAAGTCTGGAAAGCAGTCCCCGGCCGATCAGCTGTTTGAAGAGGTTGTAGTTTTTGGGTGACTATTACAGCCTCCTCAGTACTTACCACAGTGCCATACATTTGTATAGTAGCAATACTTGGTATCACAGCTCAGCCCATTCACTTGAACTGAGCTGCAATCAGGCCATGTGACCACTGAACATGACGTCACGTGGCCTGAGTGGAGCATCTCCCTTATAAGTCAGTCAAGTTGGTTCAAGTCTAGGGAGTACATTTATAAATAATCTTCCCTGGTGCAGTGAATACACGTGGCCTGTGATGCTTCAACCAACGGTTCCATGGGGGTACTAGGTTTGGACCCCCACAGATTTTTAATTAATCTAACCTAAGGATAGATCTTCAATTAGAAAGTCCTGGAAAACCCCTTTAATGGCTATACACTGTATCCCTGCCCAATACAGGTTAGAAAACCCTGTTTAGTGTTGTATATTTAGTGTTCCGTTTATTAAGTACTGTAAAGAATTGTATGTCAATTCTACAACTAAGTCCAGTAAAGTTCAGTTTCGATACACACGTTGTTTCGAGACTGACAAAGTTTGTCTTAGTGTTTTAGATCATTTAGTCAGATGTTTCTATGGTATACTGAAGAACAATTCTAAGCATTTCATACATTTTTACACTATTATTGACAAATGCAAAAAGTTTATATACAGACTCAATATTTACAGTTTTGACCCTTATATATCAAGACTTCTGCAATTTGCCCTGGCATGCTGGATATTAGCTTCTGGGCTAAATTCTGACAAAATTTTGAGTGAGCCCACTACTTTGGATGAAAAGCAACCCCACATGTGAAAAGTCTCAGGATGCTTTACTGTAGTCATGACACAGGACTCATGGTAGCGCTCACTTTTTCTTCTCCGAACAATCATTCTTCTATAAGTGACTTCTCTCCAAGAAAATCATCAAGGACAGACTGACATTCTGCAGGAAGTGACTGGACTGCAAACGGTCTTCCATGCGGATATGAACAGATGACCACGACACAATTCATGTTAATTCACATAGTTTATTTGAAAACCGCAAACCATTTAGATTAACCAATAAATAAACAACTTAATCCAAAAATGACATTTGCCTCAGTCCCTAGCAGAGCCCACGCCTTCATACCCTTACATTGTAACAAAAACGCTGAAATCAGGCATTCCCTGGGCTCAGCTAAAAACAAGAGGCCATATACAATTCAAAGATCGAAGGGTTGAAACAGATCACATTTAAGTCGTACACAAATATTAGGAAGAAGGTGTTTTATATAAAAAGATTTATTGGTTTCATAGAAAGAGACACCACGCCATGACCCTTGTCTTATAAAAACGCCACCCTGAATGTCATTTATCAGCCAGGATAATGGACTTGCTTCATAGAAGCATAAGATAGTCAGAATATACAGACCCAAGAATATATATATATATATTTATACAGGTGCACTGGCAAAATAGTTTTCTCTATAGAGGAGAGAGGCACTGTACAAGAGAAGTTCTGATCCAGGGAGAGGTAGGATGCTCATCAATATGGAGATCAGGGAACCAATGATAGAGCTGTGTCAATCACATTATAAGATGCAAACATTTCTGGGTACAGTGCACCAAACACCGGTCTACAGTTTCCTAAGGTTTGTATTGATGGGTTAAATACAATTTGCTCATGATTTATTTTCTTATTTCAGAAACCTGTAGTCCACAGGATGTATGTGGTATTGCAGCTTATCCCCCATCCAAATTAATAGGGTCGAGTCGCACTACCAGATGCAGCCTATGGACAAGAGTGGCGGCTATTCTGGAAAAAAGCAGACCCGTTTCTATTCCTGGACAACCCATCTAATGGCAGCTCCCCACATGATACTAACCCCTGTATACATCCATTAAACTTACATTGTAAAGTCATAAAAGGCCAAGAAGTTACATACATTATATATTATTTATCTGGCCATATCTCTATAATATACCTGGTCTGTAGTGGCTGAACATTCACATTTGGCATCAAAGGCTCCTTTAAAACTACTCTAAGTCCTGGTCATCATGGATGTCCCTTGGATTGCTTTTAAGACACAAAATACAATAGCAAAAATACATTAAGGTAAAAAGGAAAAAAAAAAAAAAAAAAAGCATACTTCCTATCATTCACAGCATAGGACTTAATCGCACACCACTAGTGCCCTATAACCTGGAATACAGATGTAACTAATATCTAGGAGTTTCTCTACAGGTATGAGAATAATGGCTAAAAAGAGGATAAAATAAAAGTTATCATGCCAGACAGGACTATCTACCACAGGACACTTTCTGTATTAAGGGCAATGGGTATGCACATCAGGGTATATTGGGAGGGGGGGGGGGGTCTTCATCATTAGCATTAGTACTTCACCATCATATAAAGTGAATAAGTACTACCTCTGTGTTCTCAGCTCTTGAACCTCAAGTTCTGAAATCTATATCAAACAATGAAGTAATCCTAAAGGCCATGTTCACACATCAGATGAAAATCCAGCATGTATGTCAGCAACATATCCAAGGCTGTAACCTTGGACCTGTGCTGCAGACATGATGCAGGCATGCAGCTGATCTGCCTGAGAATTAGCATCACTAAATTCAATGGGGTTAAACATCAGCCTTTCCAAGCCAACTTCCATAAGGGAAATCTGCATTTTTCCAACATGTGAGCGGAGAAACTCCATTAACATGCATTGAATACAGATTTATAGTGTGGGATCGGTGCCAAAATCAAACACGTGTGAACGCAATCTAATAGGGCATGCGATGAAAGGAGAAATCTGCTGCATGCCCTCAAATCTGTGGGGATTTTTCTTGTTGCATGTGAACTGCGCTATAATTTTAGTCTGGATCATCAATGCAAATCTACTTGTGAAAAGAGCCTTAATGTATATGCCAAACCAACATAATAAATTAGGAAACAGCAGAAAAAAGTAAGTCTCCAATATAAAAGTTTTACTGCACCCTCTTCTAAAGTGTTTTCCACTGAAAAGTTTGCAGGACTGTAAACAATGTAAATTCCCTGCTGAAAAACCTCTAAAATTTGAAGTGCTCCTGATGGTAGCCTGCACTATGAAACTGCAGACTCTCAGGTTTCGAGTTTTATTGCATCAATAGCTTTAAAATGAATGGGGAAACTTAGCAAATATTTTTGATTGAAAATATCCTAGCACTTTGTCTCTACAGTTCGTAGACCTATGTGCCTCCATAGTCAAACTACAAAACACCCTGTGTAGGCGCACCCTGCAGTCATAACCACCCACCAGTCCCCTACGTCTTGCTAACCTACCAAATCTAAGTAAGCAAGGATTAAGGAACAATGAAAATGAAGTATTATTGCAGGATCTGACTACATAGGTTTTATTTGTAGTCGGTAACCATGGAGACAGATATTTTTAAATCAAGTCTATTTCAAAGGTCAATTACTTTTGATCTTCGACTAATGATCGATTACATTTTTGTGCATTTGTATACTGTCTAGTGTGAGTTTATACCACCTTTTAGTTGGCTTCCTTAGAAACAGAATTGTACACCAAACTTTTGGTGAAATTGAATAGCACAATATCGCATCTTAAGCTACACTGCCTTTTATCCAAGCCAAGATCCCTTGTCTAACTAGTTGGAAAAAATTATCTAAAACTTGATATGCCTTATTTGGACTGCAATTCAGACCATAGTAAATTTTCCCCATTGTGTATGATCAGGCAATCATAAAACTATGGGTAAAATTCATTATCCCACCTACTCAAGTTTCCTGGCATAAATTAGAGCTAATATAACCCTTTCTTGCACTAAATATGCGCCACAGACCCTATTTTGCACATTGCTTGCCATTTCACACAAAAGTGGGTGGAGTGGAGGACCCCTTGGCCTGACCTATGTGTTACAACTCACACCAGTTTTCTGGAGCAAGTTAAACAGGAAATCTACGCAATTTCCTGACTGGCGTAGATTTCCATTATGGCGCATAGGTGTGTACCTGATTTATTAAAGGGGCCAGAACCTTTACTAAGACTGGCATATGAACCAGCAGTCTTAGTAAATCTGCCCCTATGAATCACATAGAACTGTCTTGAGCAATATGAGTCCTGACCTCCCTCACCTCTTATAATATATTTTATCCATACTCAGATATTTACTACTATAATGGGGGGAGATTTATCAAGCAAAAAGCACCAGAATTCTGGTATAATTTGCAGTGCTTTTACGACATATTTGATCTGGAAGAGGTGAGGTCTTAACTGACAGTGTGCCAAAAATTTTAAGCCAACTAATAAGTGGTGTAATGTTAGAGTAGACAGTCTAACAATACACCTAATTTATCAAACTGCATCAGACACCTTGATAAATCTGGTGCAGTTTAGGATTGCCTAGTCTAGACACTTAGTAAATCTACGAGCAGGTAAAGGGTTTGCACATACACATGAGGGTTGAAGCATGCACCTAGGCTTTTCTTCCTCTCTTCGCACTTGGGTGAACTTCCTCACTGAAAATTGGACCCCTATGTGGAGACAAAGAGGAGTGATGGGCAGATGATGAAAAGTACACTCTGTATACTCTGCTTTCACTGACTGGGTCTACTTTGCTCTAAAGTGCTGATGTGTACTTTATCATTTTAAGGTCAAGTCATGGAGAATAGTCCAAAAAACAAGTGAAGGTCACTGCAAGCATTTCTGGAGTGCACAAAAACCACAGATGATATTAGTTACAGTAATAAAAAAAAGGATAAGATGAAAACAGATACAGAACATACATCCTATATAAACACTGGCATTTGATCATAAAAACCTAAGCTCTGGTCATGACTCTCTGTATATACATACATTTCATTTATACACTCAACTTCATGCAACCGTTTTCTGACCTAATGCTTTACAGACAGAGACAACACAAAGAAGCAAGTAATCTCTCTGAGCCCAGATACTTGTACAATAGGAATGATACAGGTGTAGATGACCAACAGTAAAAAAGGTCAACACTTCTGACGTGTCTAGTTTAGTACATACATATATTCTCCAAGAAATTATTCTGCAGTAATTTTTCTTAGAACGCTTTTGTTCCATTCCTCTGTTATTCCTCCTAATAATTTATTTGAATTAATAAATACATTGACAAATGGGTGTTACCAATTTGGAGCGAGTCCCTGCACAATCAATACTAATACAGACTGTGCATGTAGGGACCCTTTGACCAGAGGAATGCTGAGAGTTTCTAGAAGGAATACTAAAGGAATGGCACAAGACACAATGAGGAAAGGTACTCCAGAAATGTTTATTTATAAGGAATGCAAGTATTTACTAAAATAGACATGTCAGGAGAGATGGCAGGTCCTCTTTAAGAAACGAGTTGAGCCAATGAGACGTGTTCTTATCACTGGAATACTCATATATTATATCCACTGTGGACACATACTGGATGCTACAAGCACTCTACAACAAAACAGGAACAAGTGACATCACTGGAGCATAGCAACATTAGTGAACTGATGCATTATAATTGGCTCAGCCAGACAACTGCTGTCGCTCAAATTCTATCATACAAGCCTTGGTTGGCTTACTATGCAGATGCTGTTTCCATAGGCATGATACAAACCAATGACCGTGACAAACAACATAAAGATATACAGAAATAATGTCTCTAACAATCCAGCACTCATTCAGCCATATAAAATCCTGCAGCACTGAATATACAGGGTACGTTTAGAAGGCAGCAGTCTATATAAAGGGAAGATTTGGTGAAGAAGCATTACTTGGACGGGTTGTGATTTATTACCCTCCTGACAAAAAAAATTCTTTTATAGACACAGTCAAATGCATTTACACACTATATAGTACTCAAACTTTGTTCACACAGGCCTGGAGGAAAATGACCTAAAACCCTTTGTGGGTTTAATAAATTAGAAATTTTTAAGATTTTTTTTTTTTTTTCAATCATTGTGGTAGAAAGTTCACGTTCTGCACTTTACAAGTCATGTACATAGCATGTTTGGACTACTACATTAAAGGGGATTATTTAAAGCGGAAGCCAATGTTCAAAAGACGTAACACGTAATATGTAGTGTAACCATGGAAGAAGAAAAAAAAAACAAAACAAAAAAACAAACAAAAAAAAAAAAACCCTGGGACAATAGTCTGCATGACTTCTAGAAAGCAGGCTGAAAGGACCAGTCAGTCAGGCACTGAGAGACAATACATGGATGCCTTATCTTTGCTACACCACTAATCCTATTTTGCAGAAATTGTAATTAAGCGCATACCTCTATTGAAAAATAAAAATTTCAGTGCTCTTAAATAATAATATTTATTATCATATGTAAAGCCTTTCCCTTCGTACGTCAGCCATTACTACTGCAGAACTATCCTTCCCAATTCAGTAACCAGAAGTTATCACGGTCTGCCATTTTACGTATACAGTGGGGCTCAATCTTGTTTTTACAAGTTGGCTAGCCCTCACCAGGAGAGATTTATGGAGCTTGGCAATATCAACGTCAGTGTTCCTCCACTGGACCGTGCTCACAGCTAGTATGGATTTTCAGTTTTCTGGCATAAGTGATAATAAATCTAAATAAAAATAAATCTGAACGATTAGCCCACCATTCCTCCTTTTCAGGTAAGTGGCATAGATGGCACAAAACTGAAGCACAAAAAAAAGTTGGAAACTTTTTTTATGCCAGAAAACTGGTGTAAATTAATAATAAATCTGCCCTGTTGTGCCTGCAAACCTTAATGGTACAGTATATTCTGGTGGTCACACTCCTATCTCACTGCAAAGGCTACTTACCTGATTCAATGCTGATGCTGCTGTGATTACAGAAATTTTTTGGAAACTATAGACACAAAGATTCCCTTTCTAGGTAAGATTTTCACAGGAAAGCCTGTGGTAATATCTCACACTTGGCAGGGTAGAAGTAAAGGGCTGCAGCAATTAATGTCTCCTGTTACTCTTTCCAATACTGATATGAATGGATTGTGTAGCTTGCAAATAAACAGCATAGCTCATCATTTTAATTCCAGATTCTAAACTTTAATTTAAGCAGCAACATTTATGTCTTTAGAATTTTATAAATGAATCACTAGAAATACACTTTAAAATTTTGTAAAAACGGTAAACTGTTTGCTGCAAGTTGAGCATGGCCAAGAGAACAGACATGTGAATGCGCTGACAGACAATAGAGTATATTCACACTACAACTTACTGAACAGTTTCCTCAAAGGTACCTGATCGAAAAGATACTGCACAAAACAATTTGTCAGTAAGTTTCGGTTTAAAATGAATACATTGTCAATATTTTAAAACTGACCTCGTCTTACAAAAAGTTTCTAATGTTTTTTTTTTTTTGACTGGCTCAGTGAAACAGCCATCCTAAAAACTCCCCATCTGTGCCAGCTTCAAGTACCTTGTGTAAACAAATAAAGCACATCCGCTGACCTGCCCACAGGAAATACTTTACAGTGAAATAAAACTTATTAAAAAAATGTTTTGAACTGTCGCTTTAAATAATCCACCTTAAAAACAAAAAAACAACAACACAATAATATATCTATATATATTATATACACACCCACATATACCAAGGACAACTCCCATACCATATAACATAACAGGTTTACAGCATGGAGACTTACTCTCATACAGTTCTTGAAGTCTGAGGCCACGGTAACTAATTTGTCCACATCCCTACCCCCCTTCCCACACCCCCCCCAAACAAAAAACAAACAAAACTAAACTAAACCATAACATTCATTCCAACTGCATGGACAAGTGGTAGGTGGAAAAAAATCATATCTACCTTCTCCAAAAAAAAAAAAAAAAAAAAAAAAAGAATAGAATAGAATAGAAGTTTGTTTTGTTATGAATTTCCTGTGTCTTGTAGAAACATTTTGATATAGGGAATATTCAAGCTTTTCCATTGATCCCAGGTCTTGCTACAGACAGGTTCTTAGTCCAATCTACTGCAGCAAGGTCTAGAAGTAACTGTTTGTTCCAAAGAAAGAGAAAAAAAAAAATAAAATCGGAGACTGTGAGGGGGTATCGTAGAAAGGCTCCCAAGACTTCATTTTCCCCCATACATCCTTTCAATATCTTCTTGGTAATGACTCTTAAGCTCCTTGCGTTTCAGCTTGAAGGCATCTGTCACCAATCCCGTCTCAGGAGTCCAAGGCTCAGAAACAAGGCGAATCTTAGCAGGGACTTCGAACTTTTCAAGGGTACCTGGAAAAAAACAAAAAAAACCCCAAAACAAATTGCCATCAGTAGTGATTCCATTACAACAATGCCATGGGCTAGCTGAAACTGTAAATCTCCAAAAGGGACATTTAACCTGCAGCTGCACATTTACTATGTAGCTGGACAGTTAGGATAGGTTGTACTACAGTAAAAGGGTTTTTCCCATTACAGAAGCCCCATAGAAGTGAATGGAGAGTTGGTCTGACACGTGCACTGGTACTTCATCACATGGACGGTGCAGGAGGACTTTCATGCCCCTGATTCTCTTGATCGCTAGGGGAAGTCCCAGTAGTTGGCCTCCCAGCAACATGGCACTTGCCCCCTATCCTGTCGACAAGGGATAAGTGACTGTAAAGACAAAACCCTTTTTTTTACAGAAATACTGTACTCTGAGTTGCTAGAACATACATTGCTTATGGGGCTTTCATGCAATTTTTCTTTTCCAACCACTTATCAGTCACCTACCAGCAGCAGGAGATTCTGTCAAGACTCTCAGCACTTCCTTCTCCATTATAGGATTATTACACAGAGACTCAAAGCTTCCTTGAACTCTCTTGTTCTCTGCCAGCTTCACAAGCTCCTTCTGGTTTGGCACCACAAAGCCAATCACATATGACTGATCGCTGGAACACAAAGCAAGCATGAAAAGTTAGTGAACCGGTATATTTTATATTCACTTAAGTCTACTATTGCTTACCATTTCTCAGTTACAAACAATTCACTGTGGCTGTTAAACCAATAAATGTTGTAACGTGAATATGCCACAGATGAGCACGGACTGAAAACCAACAGAGGCAAAACATATCTGTTCATGGTCATTTTCCAAAATTAGTTGAAAATTATCTCAGCGCCATGCAGGGTCAGCAATATTCACAAGGTCAAGCCAACACTGTCAAATCCCCCCAAGTGGACCCAAAGAACTGAAATCCTGAACGCTAGTGTGAACCTAGCATAAGGACTCTTACAGATGAGAGTATTATCTCTTCATTCATTATATGGTGGTGTGTCCTGTCTCAACTACAGGTGTACTGACCCGAGCTTAGAACATCATAGATCCATATCATGCAATGAAATCGGGTCAGAAGATCACTGGTCAGTCTGGGACACACATATGTAACACAGATACTCTTATGCAGCGGAAATACCCTTTTCTGTGAGAGTTCTTAGCCATAGGGGCAAATAGGTATTTGTATGGCTTCTCCAACTAGCCTGTATAAGTAATAAACTAATCGCGGAGAAAATAAACCTACCAAAGACATAAGAGCAAGAATCTATTCACCAACAGAACATGTCCTGCTCAGAATAACACACATTATAGTCATTCATCACACAATGCTCTTCACAGCATTTCTGTAGACGTAAATACCAGGAAAGAAGTCTATTGTATTGGAAAAAAATTACTCATCTGTATGCAGAAGAAGAAAAGCATGACGCAATCCTAGCACCAGGTTGACATTCACCACACAATCCTGCATCATTACTACAGCACTTGGAAACATTCCAGACATTGTTAAATCAATGGAAAGGATGAGTCTTCCACCATGGAGGATGGTGAGAAAAAGACAAAGAACTGCAGTCCAGAATTTACATTTTCTACATGGTTAACTCATAACTTAAACAGTTATAGAGAAAGAAATTAGGCAAGACATATTTACTAAGCTATGTTACCAAGAGAAGAGTCAATCTCATCTGTATTCCATTACTGGCTTAGAGTAAAATCTAAACCAGAAGTGGATTGAAAAAAAAAAAGGAGAAGCACCATGTGTCCTTTATAGGTTCTCAACCTTTATGATCAACCTCAAAATACCTGAATGCGCGTCCTTATTTTTAGGGGGTTACGCATATGACAATGGCTGGTCCCACTGTGGCGTATTAAAGTCCTGTAGACAGTTCATGGGCAGTTTGATGACACTTGGGGAGATTAACTAAGCAAAATGCACTAGGATTATGGTGTAAATTACACCAAAAACTGTCCAACACGCCTTGAACCCCATTTATCAAGTGTTGTCACATTTATCAATTGTTTTAGGCACAATTCCAACTTGTACGGAAAGGGGCAAATTATCAGAAAGTAGGTGTAGCCTAGGAGGTGACGTCGTGCACCAAAATTTTGTCTAAGCTAACCGATACGTGGTAAAGTTAGACTAAACAGTCTAAATATATGCCAGATTTATCATACAGCACTTACTGCGCCTGATCTATCAAAGTTTTCAGTGCCTAAGACAAAGACAGTTTAGTAAATCTCTCCCAAAAATGTAACTGTAGTCTGAAGAGATGCCCTCACCTGTTTGCGTATGCACAAATGTTGTCCACAATTGGGAGATTCTTCAAAGCCGCCTCCACTTTCCCGAGGGAAACATATTCTCCTGCTTGAAGCTTTACCAGGTCTTTTTTCCTGTCTGGAGAACAAGTTAAAGATTTTAGAGCTGCTGTACATGTACAAGGCACAATGCACAGGTGGATCAGTCATACGATGGACACCAGTGACTTACAATGGAATCCACTGAGTTCCACCAAAGTGCCAATCTTTTTAATGTGAAAAATAGCACTGCATGCTGTGCAATTTATCCCCGACAAATATGACTTAATCTGCTACAAAGGTTCCATCTCTGACGCAATCGTGAACAGATCCTAGGTGATGGTATCTAAAGGAGAAGTTATGAGCGCCATTCTGAAACACATAGACCTCAGAATTTTCTCTATAGCTACAAAATATTTGAAAAAAAAAAAAAAAAGAGAATGCAAAAAAATCACTTTATCAAGAACCAGCGTCTCAGGGAAAACACTAGTTCTACTAGATTCTACTTCTGCTATTTGCAGGTGATTGTGTACAGGCACAGCGCCCTCTATAGCTGTCCTGAAAAGACTGCACAGATGTTCACGATCGGGTCAGTGTGTTTAATGGACGGCTCTGTTAGTAGTGACTGGTCATCTTATCGATTACAGAGCAGCTACAATTAAAAGAGCACTAAAAGGAGATTACAGGAAATCTACGATTGGCTTCTTTAGTAGTACACAGACTACTGGAAAACTTAGGAGTTGTTAAAAGGCATTGGATAGCAACTTTGGAATCTGGTACCTTAAACGTTTCACCGTGTATTCGTATATAATTTATTGGGGTTTAACAATTCATGCTAAAAACAAGAGAGAATCGCCATATTGAGATAAACTCCATTGTAAACAGATTATACATAGCTTATTACACAAAACACCTATTTAGCATTTACAACTATTTCTACAAGTAACGTATCTGCTGATAAAATTACTGTCAAATCATGATAACACTTATTGATAGAGCCTTGTAATAAACAGATCGCAACCACAACCACAGAAATCTGGCCTATCAGCTGCTGCTATAGTCAGGGAAGCTATGGTGGTCATATTGCCCAACAATCCAACCATGGTAAGTCCACTAGAGTAAGGCCTCATGCACACGTCTGCTGTTCAAGGGGGGTTGTCATGCTCTGTTCTGATAATTATAGAGCAAGTCCCATCCTGCTCAGTGAAAATCAGAAGGGAATGGAGAACCCCATGGAAATGAATGTAGCACGGAAGCAATAAGATGACACTTCGAGGTCATGTGAGTGGAGAAACCAAAAACACACGACAGCACCCACTCAGCCTGCACATTCGGGGCTTTCCATACCCACTAATACAGTGGGTAGAGAAAGTATTCAGACCCCTTTAAATTTTTCACTCTTTGTTTCATTGCAGCCATTTGCTAAAAGCAAAAAAGTTCATTTTATTTCTCATTAATGTACACTCAGCACCCCATCTTGACAGAAAAAAACAGAAATGTAGATATTTTTACAAATTTATTAAAAAAGAGAAAAACTGAAATATCACATGGTCATAAGTATTCAGACCCTTTGCTCAGTATTGAGTAGAAGCCCCTTTTGAGCTAGTACAGCCATGAGTCTTCTTGGGAATGATGCAACAAGTTTTTCACATCTGGATTTGGGGATCCTCTGCCATTCTTCCTTGCAGATCCTCTTCAGTTCCATCAGGTTGGATGGTGAACGTTGGTGGACAGCCATTTTCAGGTCTCTCCAGAGATTCTCAATTGGGTTGAGGTCAGGGCTCTGGCTGGGCCAGTCAAGAACGGTCACAGAGTTGTTCCGAAGCCACTCCTTTGTTATTTTAGCTGTGTGCTTAGGGTCATTGTCTTGTTGAAAGGGGAACCCTCGGCCCAGAGCACTCTGGAAGAGGTTTTCTTCCAGGATATCTCTGTACTTGGCCGCATTCATCTTTCCTTCAATTGCAACCAGTCGCCCTGTCCCTGCAGCTGAAAAACACCCCCATAGCATGATGCTGCCACCACCATGTTTCATTGTTGGGATTGTATTGGGCAGGTGATGAGCAGTGCCTGGTTTTCTCCACACATACTGCTTAGAATTAACGCCAAAAAGTTCAATCTTCGTCTCATTAGACCAGAGAATCTTATTTCTCATAGTCTGGGAGTCCTTCATGTGTTTTTTAGCAAACTCTATGCGGGCTTTCATATGTCTTGCACTGAGGAGAGGCTTCCTTCGGGCCACTCTGCCATAAAGCCCCGACTGGGGGAGGGCTGCAGTGATAGTTGACTTTACGGAACTTTCTCCCATCTCCCTACTGCATCTCTGGAGCTCAGCCACAGTGACCTTTGGGTTCTTCTTTACCTCTCTCACCAAGGCTCTTCTCCCACGATTGCTCAGTTTGGCTGGACGGCCAGGTCTAGGAAGAGTTCTGGTCATCCCAAACTTCTTCCATTTAAGGATTATGGAGGCCACTGTGGTCTTAGGAACCTTGAGTGCTGCAGAAATTCTTTTGTAACCTTGGCCAGATCTGTGCCTTGCCACAATTCTGTCTCTGAGCTCCTTGGGCAGTTCCTTTGACATCATGATTCTCATTTGCTCTGACATGCACTGTGAGCTGTGAGGTCTTACAGGTGTGTGCCTTTCCTAATCAAGTCCAATCAGTTTAATTAAACACAGCTTGACCCCAATGAAGGAGTAGAACCATCTCAAGGAGGATCAGAAGGAAATGGACAGCATGTGAGTTAAATATGAGTGTCACAGCAAAGGGTCTGAATACTTATGACCATGTGATATTTCATTCTTTTTTAATAAATTTGCAAAAATATCTACATTTCTTTTTTTTTTCCTTTCAAGATGGGGTGCTGAGTGTACATTAATGAGAAATAAAATGAACTTTTTTGCTTTTAGCAAATGGCTGCATGAAACAAAGAGTGAAAAAAGGGGTCTGAATACTTTCCGTACCCACTGTATACAATAGCCATCGGATGAACGTGGCTCAACAGCTGTTTTTTTTACTTTCCATACATCTGCATGCTTACGCTAGGTTCACACTGGCATTGCCTCTCCGTTGTTCTAGTTCTAACTGAAACCAGTGGTGGAAAAAGTCCTGCACAAAAGACTTTTTCCTCCGCTGGTTTCAGGTGTGAACCCAAGCCTTAGTTTGGCAGGGTATGCATGTGCTCTGGTGGCAGCTTATCTCTCTTGAGAACAAAAAAACAAAAACTGGTGTGTTGAAATTCATCAGGCCCAATCAGTTTTTCACCCCTGACACAGGTCAAACAAATCTCAGCCAAATGTCCAGTACATATTATATGGTCATCCAGTCCCGCTGAAATCGATGGATTTGCCTGACCACACTCTAAGATGTATGGCCAGTATAAAGGGGTATTTCCATGTAAATAAGCTATCCCTTATTCATAGGTTAGTCCCCTGTTCTGATAGGAGAGGTGGTTTGGTCGCTGTGTGCACTGCTTAACTCATATTAGTTAGAGCCCCAGATACAGGCCAGGTAGTGCTCCAATGACACCGGGGAACTACACCCTCTACAGTTCTCCTGATCATTGGCGGTATGAGTGGTTGGTCCTATGATCAAAGGATAACTTTGTTAAGATGGAAACAACCCTTTTAGTGCTGCTGCTTCTCTACTTAGCATGAAAAAAATTCTGTCATACCACTTTAAATAAAATATAAGTAAATGTCCACAGAGATATACAGTATAAAAAGGCATCATCAGAAATCTGCTTTATGTGTTTTCATTGGCTGAAATTCTAGGAAATCTTTACCCTGAGAATCCGAGAAGTGATTTCTCATCGCCTAAGACTCACCAATTATTTTTAAGCAGCCATCAGAGTGGAATTCTCCAATATCTCCAGTACAGAACCAGCGCTGGCCCTTTTTGTCCACCAAAAAGTCCTCCCTGGTCTTCTGCTCGTTTTTGTAGTATCCCATGGTCACATTGGGGCCACCAACCAGAATCTCTCCCCTGGGATAAGGCTCGTCAGTGTTGAAGTAGCCGCCTAAGTGATGAGTTGAATTATAAGTTAGGATGGCAAAGAAAACAGAAACTAATCACTAGTATGACCCTTACCCTCAATACAAAGCCGAGTAAGAAAAATGGTAGCAATGGGAATAGGCATTTAAGAGCTCCCACTGAGAATAATCATTTCAAGCCTAAACCTCATAGATTCTATCCTGGGAAACTGCATGAAGGACATTAAGAGTAGAAAGTCTCATGGCAAAGAAAAATAAAATAAAAAACAAAATAAAAGTTGACATTAAGTGATAG
Organism: Leptodactylus fallax; assembly: GCA_947044405.1. NCBI lineage: Eukaryota > Metazoa > Chordata > Amphibia > Anura > Leptodactylidae > Leptodactylus > Leptodactylus fallax. Next base: position 3,080,105 of record CAMRHE010000209.1, read on the forward strand.
AGTCACATACTTAACAGTTCAGGCAAAACTGATACATAACTAGTGTCTGGCCCGAGGACGTGGTGCATGATAAGGATACTCTTCTCTCGTGTTGCTGAAATACCTGACTCATCAAGATGCAATCCTTGTCAGCTGATCATTGCCTTACTTACAGGTCCATCTCAATAAATTAGAATATCTTTGAAACATTTATTTCAGTAATTAAATTAAAAAAGTGACCTCCTATATTTTCTAGATTCTTTACACACAGTGTGTTCTATTTCAAGTGTTTTATTTCTGTAAATGTTGATTATGGATTACAGCTAATGAAAATGCAAATCTAAGAAAATTAGAATATTGTAAAAAAGTTCAGTATTGTAAATTCAGTGTGTCACCTGCCAAGGTTTCCTAAGCCTTTAAATGGTCCCTCAGTCTGGTTCAGTAGGACGAACAATCATGGAAGACGCTGACTATGAATTGTATTACTGAAATGAATGAACGTTTCAAAAATATTCTAATTTATTGAGATGCACCTGTACACATGTTCTACAGCCTTCTACAGCCCTCAAATATGTAACCTCGGCAGTAAAACTGTTCTCTAATATCTGATGGTAGTGGACATAAGGAGTAGGCATGTGGAAATAAAACATGCTAGATCTTTGGTTTCCATGAAGAATCTGCAGCTCTCTCGATCTCGTGTGGCCAGTCTAAGGCTATGTTCACACTACTGTTCTAAATGTCCATTGTTGTCATCTGTCAAAGGATGACAGCAGCAGACGTGAACTGTTCCCACTGAATCTAATATAAACAGACAGAAGTTTTCTTCCATTATGTTTGTTTACTTTTTTTATCTTTTATCAGAAAAGTAAAAAACATGACGGAACAAAGCTTCTGGCCTATGACAGATGACAGCAACAGACAAAGAACGGCTTACCATTATCTTTCTCTAATGCCCATTAGAAGGCATTCACGGAGGAACAGTAGAGAGACAACAAAGCATTGTAGGGCCTTTTAACCCCATTAAACACATTTCAAAGTTATTCCAATGAAAGAAGACTAAATATTTCAGGTCATTTTATCATTGACACAAATAAAACATGTCTCTGAAATTACCTTCTTCCCAGTTCTTAAGTTTTATATCACAACAGACCAAAGGTGCCCCGACTCTGCCCGTACTGTAGTCACACACTGAAAAAGAAGAAATATTAAGGTTGGTAAAGAACTAGTGCTTTTGTTGTACCATAGAAACAAAAAGACGATCCCCACAAAATATCATCAGACTCAAATGAAAACCCTTTCAAAATTTTTTGGTAATTGTAATACAGATAACCATCTTTAGGCTAGGCTGTCAATATTAGATTGAAGAGGGACAAACTCCGGGCTCCTCAACTCACTACCTGTTTTCTGCAGGCTCTTCATTATTCACCAGGCGAAGTGCCATACATTTTGAGGTGGCTGTGTATACTATGGCACAGCCACTACAGAATATAGGGCACTGTACTCAGTAAGAACGGACATTAAAAGCTGATAACAGTGATGTTAAAATCCTGAAAAAACCCTTTAAAGGGAAATTAATTACATTTACTTTTTGATAAAATGATGACAGGGTGTCACACTGCTGGGACTGACAGTGATCTACTATATGATGTAGTGGATCTGACAACAAGAGTTTACGCCGCCACAACAGGGGAATGCAGCAGTATACAATTCTTGTTAAACCAATGGACTGTCTCTAATGTACAGACGTGCCATGCCCCCTCTACTAACCGAATTGCCCCATACGGTACATGAAAATGGCCCTTACTATATGACTGTTGTCTTAGCAAATACCACACTCACTTTCTGTGATTGTGCCAGCACCACAAGTTTCGGTAAGGCCATATCCTTGACCAACAGGACAGCAGAAGCAGATGTTCATGAAACGTTGGGTGGCAGCTGAAAGAGGTGCTCCACCAGAAAGGAGGACTCTCATCTTTCCACCTAGTAACTTTCTCACTTTTCGAAACACAATCCTGAAACGACAGAAAATTTTCAAAATGTTAAAAAGAGGACATCTCAAAGGGAAGTGCCCTATACAAACTAGTAAAAGAGTAGTTGTAACTGGATCAGAACTCCTGATACACAAGAAGCAGGTACGGTATATACTGTACATTATACAGTGGTGGCAGTAACTAACATGTGAGAGCTTATAGAGTGAGATAACAAATAACCCAGGATATAGCAGAATTTATTTACCCAGCGGGATCACTAGTCCTCTGAACAATTCTGCCAGAAAACAGCTGGAAACGCCATCACATAGATTCACAAATTCTTAGAAGAGGAAAACCCAGAATGAAAGACAGAGCACTACACACATGCTCCATCTTGTGAACTCTATACAAAGCCATTAAGCTTTCTAGGCTCAGACATCCTACTTCCCTAGAATGCAAAGGATGACTTTAAGGCTTACAAATGCCTTTTTTTTTTTTTTTTTTGGCTTACAGTTTAAGTCACGCCATACTGTACCTCTCCACGGCTTAGCTAGGCGGACCTTACTATGCAGAATTCTTTTCTAAATAACTTCTAGTGGCCTAGTGATTTTCACTAAATAGTTAATGAAGTGATCCACATAGCTATCTGGACAAGAAATCAGGTCGGCTATAAAGCCACTCATGGGTAGTATTTCTTGAAGCCTTCAGTCAATTGGCTTATTAAGCAACAGCCCTATAATTTACAAAGAATAACCAGAGACCGCTAGCCCAACATATATGCAGAACATGAGATCATCTCAAGGCAGCTGAAGTGTGACTTGAAGCACTAGCTCTTCACCTCCTTTGCCATTTTCTATGTGTATTCTATAACAAGAGGAGGAATATGAGGAATTGGGTGCAGTCATATAATATAAAAGAATGCACACCTTGTAGAAGGAGTGCACAATCCATGGTCTGGGACCACACTAGTGGTCTGCGATGTCATGCTGTGCGGTGCCAACCACCTGGACACAAATACTTGTCCATGTGTGGCAGCACACATGTAGTTTCTAGGTCACAGAGAAGAGGAGTGACACACAGCTCACACCGTGTAGCCATCTCCAGGTTCCCCATATGTAAGAGAATGGGGACTTTAGACCCATGTAGCTATCCAGAAAATAGTCTATGCATGCAGATCTCTCCATAATAATTTAGGGGAATTGTGAAATGCTAGGTTGTTACCACAACACCCATAAACTACAATGGAGAGAGCCACATGCATGCAAGACCCTCCTCCCTGGAGTGCCCACTTGCAGGGGTAGAAGAGAAGCTCCTATTCTCCAAACAGATGGGGGTCCTGGAAGTAGAACCCCTACATATCAGACATTTATGGCAAATACTTTTGGTTTGCCATGAATATCTGAGATGAGCATGCCCCTTTAAATTTTATCATGGGCTTGGGAGTAGTTCAATATGACAACATGACCCTTGAACCAGAAAGTTTGTGCACCCCTGCTCCAAAGGAAGGCTTTCGAAACCTCAGCAGCAGGAGCATTACCTGTCACACAGTGGTGTGTTGTAACCTCTTGAGATTTGCTTCATTTTGTAGTTGTATGCAACGGCGAAGAGACCTTTCTGAATAGGACTCATGGTGGCTACTTTACTCATGACGTTCTTATAAATGCGGTCCATGATTTCCTAAAACAATAGAGAATGTTATCTTTTTATGTAAAAAATGCTTAGAATCAGAAATTACCAAGCAAAAACAGGAGGTCTGAACACGTAAAGACAAGTAGTGTATAGCTAATGATCTAGTCACTGTATGGTCATTTATAGTATTTAGGGATATATTTCATCTGTTGGTTTTACTTTTACTTGGAATTGCTGATGTAAAGCATCTTTACCTTACGATTCCTTACTGCCTCTTTTTGACTCATTAAATCTGTACAGAACCAGACATGGCTACATTGCTTACTGTGGATCTGACCTATAGGTTAGGCTGCAGACATGAAAATACCCTAAAACCTGCAGTTTTCTATGTCATAAATAAATGACATTTCGTAATATCCTAGCAGGGGTAGCAACCATCTACAAATTCTTGGTAAGTCTGTAAAAGCAGGTTACTTTTATTTTTAATATGGTCTGCTAAAAAAAAATTGAAAAAGCCCCAATTTTTTTCAGCTGGTGGCGTCATTGTGATTGTAATTTTATCTTACTTTAATCTCTTATTATGGTATTCTAGGGTATCCAAAAAAAACCACAAAATGATAAAGAAACAAAAATCATGATCATGAAAAGAAGAATTATGGTTAAGGAGCTTCTAGACTGGAGGTCATGTGTAACAAATACACATACATAGCAATTAGATCTGTCCACCATGATGGTGATGATACTTCCTTCAGGTTGTAATAAAACCTCACAATGTGTGACGTGGAAAGGGTCACAAGACACATGTGATGCACTTGCTCCGTTTCTATCACTCATCTTAGAGGCTTACAGAAAAATCGGTGTAAATATTTGTACCTGGACGTCTTCACACAATGTCCTGCGCCTCTGAGTCAGACAGCCTAACGTCAGGGCAGATAGTTTACTTACACTAACAAAAAAAATAGTACATTTTTTTGTAAGTAACTTACAGGGACAGCGGCCATTAGCGTTGGTTGAAGTTCTGATGCATCGCCCTTGCTTCCCTTCTTGATTTTGGTGGACTGCAGGATATAAAAAGAGTGATTTTATTTCTTTTCAGAGGTTAGTTTAGATGTATACACAAGGCTAACAGGTGCCGAGGATACAGAAAATATACAAAGAGTACGTAGTACATGGTTTGCGTCATTCCAATGTTCTCTTCATCCTAATAATAAATGCCTTACACATTGCTTAGGTCAATATACCCCTCCCCAATTGTTCTACAGAAACAGCAATTCTATATTAAATGCACTGGCAGATTCCTGGAATATATTAACATACATAGCACTCTCCGAAGTACCCAAAATAACAGAACCAAGGTTAGTCCCAAAAGCTTAGTAATACAGCTAAAACAAAAAAAAAAAAAATATACCAACAAATCAAAACTGTGCATATTACAACATGATAATGATGAAAAGATCCTCATATAGTCCTCTTTTATAGCTCTTTATACCTTTACATATAGGACCAAATAAAAGCCATATTGTAATTAAATAATATTACTATGCAGGTCAAGAGTTACAGCCTGCATTATAACCCAGAGATGTATTTATTTTTCTACCAAATGTTATTGGAAGATGTCGACAGGCTTGTATAATTACATTACAATATATCAGACCACAATCTCCCCCATAAACATGCAAATGTGAACATCGAGTTAGCAAGTTTATGGGCCACAGAGGTGTTATTGTGTGTATGGGGGGGAAACAGGAGTTGTCAGTTTGGACTACCGACTCCATAGTCCTGTGTACAGCAGCAGACTAGGATTTGGGGATGCTAAAGTTCAAGATGCCAGATACTTCTTTTGGCTTGACAGTAAATACTGAAGCAAACCCATAAGCACTGGATTATCCGCAGGTATCAGAAAGCAGCTGTAGACTGTAATGTGAGCTGTGACTTAGGATCCATACATGAACAGTAACGTGAAATATTGCAAAGGTAGTTGACCTTTTATGAAGAGTCTGATGTTCCCATGTACAGTTCTCCAATACACAGTGAAGTCGAAGTGCACTCTCAGCTTTATTGGAGAAGAGCACTTACCTCTAAGTAAGGATATGGTTTTTGTTATTTTAAACAACCCAGACATAGGCAAGTTTATTATATGCATACTGGGGAAACTAAACTACCGATCCCTAAGGGCCCGGAGGTGGGTTTAGGGTCTCAAATGCACCTGACAAGTTCCCTTTAACACAATCTAGTTCACCAGGTTAAAGTAAGTTGAAGTTTTATTTCATCTTGTGCAGACACACAAACAACATACAGGATACATAACACTGTATCCATGGCTTGGACAGGCCAGTTATTGTCCGAAACCCCACCTATCCTGTATGAAGTTTGCACGTCTGCACAAGATGGAAGACAGACCATGCTTTTTCACGCCAACTTACACTAGGTTCACACTAGCGTACAGGTTTCCATCCTTCGGATCCGCTTCGGGACCTGAAAGATGGAAACCCTATCCGCTTAAAAAGTGTTTACACGTGGAAACATGCGGACCCCACAGACTATAATGGGGTCTGCCGAGTTTCCACTGGTTTTAAGAGGAATCTGGGACAGAGAGCCTGAACGCTATTGTGAACCTAGCGCTACTTGGAGGCAAGTGTACTGTTGCATGAATATTGTAGCTGGAAGATGGTGAAATCTGGGGGTGTATGACATCAACTATCCACAAGTGGTGCTGGGGCATATTCATGTATTTTCATGACCATAGCATATGCAGTACTACATTCCAACTTGCAGAGACAGCCAAAATATATGGCTGCGTGGAGCTTTCCTAAATATCATCAGAAGTAGTTGTCCAGTTTTAGCAGCTCTTTGTATAGTGACTGAATAACTCCCATCTACTCACCTGATCAGAAAGAGTCTGTGGTGAGGAATAGCCGACACGACAGCCACGTGATACACAAACCAACTCTGCACTTAGTTCCAACACATGGGCCAGAGGTAAGTAGCCAATGTATGTATCAGTCTCACTGCAAAAAAGGATACTGGATTTAATGCACAAATACAAAGCTTTTCTGCAAGACTTTACCAAGTAAAATTGTCTAGATCAAGGTATATTTTAGTGTAGACCAGTGCAATCCCACAATATACTCAACTCCATATTAATAAACAGTAGTACGGGATAGACAAGTGTCTGAGAACATACCCCAGATTTGGTATCCTCTGTGCCATCCCAGTTATGCCAGCTATTATGTTACTGTGAGAGATCATCACTCCTTTGGGCAGTCCAGTGGATCCGCTTGTGTACATGATGACTGCAATATCATGTGGTAGCGGGGACGGTGGCCGCTTGTTTGCTGTGGAATAATACATTGTCACTTATAAAATCATAGGAAACAAACGCTACTGAAAATATTCTTAGGGTGCAGTCAGGAGATAACACTGAGACTGAGAGATATCTGCTGCTCAGGGCAACAAAAAAAATCCCAACTTTCTATACAGAGTTCCCAGTTCTTCACAGCTTAGCAGAGAAGGTCCCCAATCTCCACAAAGAACACATGAATGCTCAGTTGCACAGAGTGTGCACATGTATGGGCGAGGCAGCATGAATCACTGTTGGCTGAACCAGTGCTCTGCCCACAGCTATTGCAAGAGCAGCTCCAGTCTAAAACATTAGAGTACAGGTTACCAGTTTGGGTAAACTAGGTCACTACACATGATGGCACCACCATGGCGAAATATAAAGATCTGACCAACATAAAACAATTGGGAAAAACACTTTCTAAATCTGGATGGCAGTCTAAAGTGTATGGGAGGTGTTCAGACTTCTACCCAGCAGCAGATGCTGAGGGGGAAGGGTCATATATGTGGGATTTTAACTCCTTGATCCTTCTGTTCTCAGGAAAGGTAGAGCAGCCACCAGAGGTAAGATCATGTTCAGTGAGAACATATCTCTTCCTGGACTCCTGCATGTAGGACTTGGAATGGACTTACAGTAGAGATGGGGTTTAAACGGGCCATTCCAGATAAGACTTATGCATTAGTATATCATCAATGCGCGATACTCTCATAAGCCTACATTGTATACTAAAATTACAGGAAAAATGATGAATAAGTCACACAAATGGATACTACTGGAGTAAGAAAGGAAGATAGAACGGCTCTAGTAGTGTGGTGATGTGTATATTATAAACCCTTTTTCTAGATAATTTACTGAGCGGTATGATGTTGATTTCTGTTTCCCTTTTTCCCTTGCTCCCTCCAAATTGTGTTATCACTACAACAATATGTATATGGATACTGTTGATGCCTTATTATCCCTATGTTTTATTTCTTTCCCTGTTATGTATTACAAAAAATTTTCTCTCAATAAAAATCTAAATTTAAAAAAAAAGAAAGGAAAATAGAACACAGAAACATCCCAGAACAGGATGTCATCTTAAACATGTCTATCACTACCAGGTTCTTTGCCGGCAAAAGATCAAAGTGAGGAGTACAAAAACAGCAAAGCATCCAAAACCTCCGTACCACCAAGTGAACATGTGCTGTAAGTGTGTCAGGCACCAGTTGGCACTGGGAACAAAAGCCACGAACGACTTGATCATGTTTATATAATCTGGAGCAGATGTTCGGGTCCTGAGACTGCAGCATCTGTTCACATGGAAAGAGAATCCTCCATCACCATAACATAGTGGGGGATGGGTGGGATGTACATTGGAGGATTCTCGATTTCCTGCTGTGTGTGAGGAAGCCTAGCATGGGGAAGTCCTGACACTTGAAGCTTAGGAGGAGTTTATCATTGATGGTGAACACACAAAAGACTGTCCAAGACAGAACATAATAGTGCCAAACACAGAAAACAGTGTGTAATATCCACATAGAGGACTGTTTCCTGAATGACACACAAGGACATGGGGGTTACTGGACATTATTGGGGGCATCACCAAGGCCTTGAATGAATTTTGGGATCAGGACCACATGGAATAACTACAGTATTTAGAGCTGCACTTTGCACAAAGTAAATGGAACAGGGTTTGGTATTCAGTGAAGAGGCTGCAGCACTCAACCAAATACTGTGGCCTCTTCAAACAGCTGATCTGTGGGGGCCCCGGATGTCGGACCCCCACTGAGCAGATATTGATGAAATAGCCTAATGATAAGGCATCAACATTTACGCCCAGGAAACCCCCTTTTACCATTTGTGTCCCTCTGAATAAAATATCACCCTGGTTTCCCACTTCGACTTGATCCAATAGTTTAATTCACATTTGGAAATCAAAAATAATATAGGGGCAGTAAAAAGAAACAAGATCAGCCTCGCATCTTATATATGCCTGAAGGGCAAAGGAAATTCCCGCCAAGTCACACCACTGTGGCTAATATCCCCACTTACCCTGCTTGGCACCCAGGGCCTGCACTGATGCCATAGTGTGCACGGTGATGTTGTTGGGGTACGCAGTCTGTTGGGTACTGCTGCCATCCACAAGGATTATATGTCTTAACAAGGGGAGTTGAGGAAGGATGTTCTGTCAAAGAAAAACACAACTGTATTAGTAGTCAGCGACAATACATTAGCCCTTGGACAATAAAATCATATTAAGCGAGTGCCCAGCAGTCTGGCCCCTAAATCCATTCATTTCTATTAACCCTGATCGGCAAGCCTGTCCTGTGAAGAATAGGCAGTGTCGCTCAGAAAGCTGGCAGTACAAAGCAGCACTTATAAACCAAGATACTTAAAGAGGTCCTCTCACCTCCTTGACATATCTGTTTTACTCTGTTATTCCTCCTAAAAATATTAAACTAATTAGGATTACCATCCCTCTTCTGTCCTCATTCACAGCACTGAATGGATAATGTTAGCCTACATTCACATCTGTGTAGGAGTCTCTGCTCATAGTTTCTGTTGCAGTGTCCACCAGATGAAAAAGTCCCAAAAACTCGACTTTTTCCTTTTAAAAGACAAACAAAAAAAACGGACACCCGGACGTACCCCATTATAGTCAACAGGGTTCTTCTTTGGGATCAGTTAGTGTCAGTCATTTCCAGGATCCATTGCTGTCTGTTTTTCCGCTCTTCTGGTCCTGGACCAGAAGAATGGATACAATAGTGCAAATGTGAATGTAGCATGGACACATCTTATTGACAGGGGCAAAGGTAACACCCTCTTGTCAATCCAATTCCAGGAGGAATAAGAGGATCAACAAGATGTACAGATCTATTGAAGGATGCTCTTGGATTATTACCATGATTCAAAAGGAGTCCAAGTATTTCCTAGACCAGACATATCAGGATAAGTGACAGCTCCTCTTTATGGCAATTTTACAACTGAAAAGAACAATCCAAGCCCTTTAACCTAAAAATTATCTAGTTGTTCTTACACAAAATTCTGCTGTTTGCACTGGAAAGCTGCCAAAATATACATACAGTATACAAAGCAGGAGGCTGAGAATATCCTGGCCAGAGTAACAAGTATCAAGAAGATAGGATTTGTATATAGGGGCTGCCAGAACTGGCAAACATTCAGCACTAAAGGACAAGGATACACAAAGCAGCACCTTCAGGTCTGGCCATTCCGGATACACACATAATGCTCATGTTTACTTTATTAAAATACCACCATACTGGGCAAATGCTAAATATGGACAATTTTATCTGGATATTCACTGCAGCAATATCACACAGGGAATCAGAAGCTAAAATCTATCCCGATGAGTCTGACCATGTAAAGAGGGATGCGGAAGGGGTATAATTTAAGACCATCTGGACATGACTTACTTGCAGATGTGGCTGACATCCTTATCACTGTAAAGGGTGCATGCGATACACGTCAGGATTGTGGCCAATGCACATCACAAACTGCAGGTAAAACGTGGTTTTGTGGAGGATTTGTCCATAGTGAAATATTACGCCAAAATCTCTACAGTGATGGCTTACTGTGCAACTTCAAGTGACTGCTGAGGCCAGGAATTGGCTGCCATGAGCCACATAGGGGGTCAATGACACACAAATTAAAACATGGGCCGGGAAGAACAGGGCCCCAATGTTGGAACAGCGGGGGTGATGAGGTAACAGGATTTTTTTTTTTTTTTTTTTGCTATATTTTTACAATCTTCTGTGCCCTTTGCTTTTGCCCTGAAAAGCCCTGCTTTCATAGGTAGAGTAACATCTGCCCTTAGAAAAATTTTACCTTCAATTTGGTTTGCAGGAGCTCCTTGCTGGTAATAATGTGGGTGACTTCCGTTTCATTGAGTCCATGAGCAATCGCAGAACCACCAAGAGTTGCATATAATGTAACAACTGAAAAGAAACAAAATCAAGACATTGACATTTTGTACAAATGAGGAATGTGACCCTCAAACGTCTTAGGCCAGGCAAAATAGAACATTTTCAGTTACGGTAATTTTCCCAGAAAACAATGGTGTATCACCAAGTCAACACATGTAAACAAGTTCTTATATGTCATTTTAATACATAAAAAAAAAAAAAAAAAAATCATAACGATTATCATATCAGAACAGTGCATAGCTTTAAACAACGGGCCTCGTTTATAACAATTAAAAAAAAAAAAAGAAGTTTTGTTGCTCATAACAACCTATGGGTAAGTTCTCAAATTTTTTTTTGTTAGTTTTTTTTACTGTTGTTTCTGAAGCAGAATTTTTTTCTCCAATATGGGATTTTTTTTCTCTTTTCCAAAGTTTTAATAAATAAAAAAAAATTCATTTCACATGCAATGCAATACCCAATTGTCTCAAAATCTAGTATTCATTCCGTGGGTTGCCACACATACACACTAAGGCCAATTTCTTAGAAAGTCAATTGATGTATTGATGTATGTTGTCTTGTTTGATTTGCGAATCTCAGAGAGCTGGAGAGCTATCATGTGCTCAATAAATGTACCACCTTTACTTATGTTATGTTGTAGGTCGGTGGGATTTAGTAATGAATTTAGTGAGATAGACATGATCAGACTGGTGGTTCTAGGCTTCAGCACAATAATGGGCCCAAACAACCTGTGCAGGAGGTTTGCCTTTGTCAGGCACCTTGCAGTGTGTAGAGTCTTTCCAAAAGGTGGAGCTAGAGCACATTTTCTTTTCTTTTATCATAGAGAACTTATTTGCACGTTCCTTTCCCAGAATTCCTAGTAGAGAATCCACATCTCTCAGTGAAGATATAGTACCCTTTTAGTTAACGACTAGGACCTCTCACCTAGTACCCTGCTTCACACTGATGAGGGGCGAAAACCCCAAAACCTCTATTCGCGCATGGGTCTCTCTTCCTTCTTGAAGAGATGTTATAGTTTGGCTTTAATCTCAGTCAATGTCACTAGGTTTCTTAGAAAATCGTGCATTGATCTATAAGCAACTACCTTCACAAAGGGGGCACTAGAGAAGGTTTCATTTTTCCATGGAGAACTTATTTGCATATTCCTTTGCCAAGAAGCCTGAGAAAGGTAAAATGCAAAAAGATACAGGGTTGACTAGAAAGACTTTGTGATTATTGTGGTTAACAGATTCCAAACCCGTCAAGTCCATTGGAGAGTGCTCTATTTTAACCTTCTCTTGTAAAACCTTGGGAATGGGGCGTCAGGCCATGGTCGAAGCACTGGGTTGGAACATATTTAAGCTAATGCAGACCAGCTGCTTGAATTTCCAAGCATGGAGGAAAAGCTGAAGGCCTTCTATGTGCCCTTTCACCAATTGAATTCAGAGCTGTTCTTTCTCCCCCACAGAGAGGAAGACACAAGGGGACAGCAGCTGCACTTCTGCCTGGGAGCTACAGGCTGCTGTGGGAGAGAATGAAATAGCAAAAGTACACACTGTCCTTTTCCTGGTGTTCTACTGCTGGAAGTGACAGAATAGGCCTCCATACTCCCTCAGCTACAGGTATCCAAGCTGCGGCTACAACATCTGCATATGTGCCGAGGCCTACAGTTGACCACATGCATCTCTGTGGATACCAGTGCTCTGAACATCATAGTGAACCTGTCGGGTGTTTTTTGGTACCCTATCTCGAAGCCAGATAGCAGCAGCAGAGTTCTGTAATGTATAGGTTTATAAAAAGCAGAGTATTTCCTGAGAGGACTCCTAGGAGAGACTGTAAGAGTCCTGGTTCCCATGCCCACAAACAGCTCTTCCTGTATATGTATACATAGAAGACTGTCAATAACTGTGTGAGGTCAGGATCAGTAGGACTCTCACTGTCTCTTCTAGGAGTCCTGTTAGGATTTAGGGTAAGTTCATATCCGCATTTACAGTATCTGTTCTTCTGTTCCATCATAGGAACAGACTAAATAGTAAAAATGTATATGTGTATTAACGACACCCACGATCCTGAGAGACCCCACTGACTACAATCCACTATGTTCTCCATTGGCACATTTGTTGTGTGGATGGGGCTTTAGACAGACATGGCAAGACAATCTCCTAGTGGAACCTCCAATGCCTAAAGCTACATTCACACATTCCGTGTGGCGTGTTTCTTTTTTTAACGGACGTCACATTGAATTCAATGTGGGCTATTCACATGACCGTTATAATGATGGTCTGTTGTCACGGACCGTCAAAATATAGATCATATCCTATTTTTGCCTGTTTTCATGTATTCCTCTATGCATCGAAATTTATGGGGATCTGTGAAAATTGATGCCCCTTGGGTGCAAAGGCAGCTTTAAATAATGGAGGTTTTTCACAGCTGTTTTTCACCTTGGTCGTCTAAATGTAGCATTACTATACTATTTACTAAGAAATCCTGCACCAGACCATATAAGCCTATATCCCATAGCTCAGCTTGTCTCCCTCTCTGATATAGGTGATATCTGCTGCCCTGACAGGTTTACTTTAAGAGGACAAACCCAGCACTTTCAATTAAAATTTCATCAGCGCTCAGTCTTTGTTATTTTGACCATTGGCACTAATGGCTGTCAGGTTTTAATTCATGTGGTTCTTTGGGTCAAAGCTACAGTGTGTCCCAGACAAAAGGGCAATGTACTACTGATTCAACAGGACATAAAACCCACATCTGAAGCTGAATGCAATATTATTATTATTATAATAAGACTTAAGCCTGGAAAGTCGGCAACTAACTCGAAGCAAGAACTGATCAGACATGGGAAAACGGATTATGGATGACCTTATACCCCTTTTATTTTTTCCGTCAGCGTTTCATGAGTCCCGATTAATAAAAGCCATTCGATGTTGTGAGACATGCCATCATTTCATCAGAAGAAACAAAACACAATAAAATAAAACTCATGTTGTTTCCATTATTTTTTTTTTTCATAATTTTACTATGAAGTTTGGCAATCCTGTTGAAAAAAATAATAATATGACTAGAGGCTACAAATAGTAGAGTATTTTTTATGGAAATACACAGATCCCTTGCCCAACTATTGAAAATACCACTAAGTAATTGACCACAATTCTGAGAAGTAAAAAATTGCAACACAACCTGGGGACAAGTTGTAGGCAAGGCGGCCACGTGTGTGCCTTGTGACTTCCCGAGAAATCAATTACATCACAACACTAAGAAAACCCTTCAATATTGGAAGAGCTCTGGAAGACTGGCATGACTAGGGCGACTTTTAGGATAATCTTGGTGACATGCATATACAAGGTAGGGAATGAGAATGAAAACACTTTGTAAAGAGGACTCCTCTCCTGACATGTCTGTCTGTACTTGTGTTCCCCACAGTATAACAACTCTGGAGCATATTATAATGGTACATTCACACAGAGGAATTTGGAGCGGATTTTGAGGTGGAATCCACCTCAATATCGGCCTCCAATAATCTCAATGAGAGGCAGACACTGAGATTTTTAGCTAGTGTTAAAAATAAGCGTCATGCTCGATTTTTCAGGCAGCTTCCACCCGAGAACGCCCATTGAAATGAATGGGAGGCAAAATTTGAAGGGGAATTTGGAAATTCAGTGGTAGATTCAACAGTGGATTTAAGATGAAAAATTCTGCTTCTGAATTCCTTTAACAGAATTTTCCATTCTGAAATTACCCTAACTTGGAATTCTGCCATTTATCGGTTATACCTATTACAAATTTCTGAATAAATTCATTGGGAACCATGAGTCGGGGTGTGACCCTACACACCCTCACTGTACAGTCGGTGCCAGACTGTATACACTCCTAATGGGTATTGTAACAAACAATTGTTAATTCATTCATACATTTCTAGGAGCTGTAACATAAAGGGCTCAATGTAAAAAGGTATAAGAAAAAATACTCCAGAATTGATAGTTCATGGGGAACACAAAAATTTACTAAAACCAAAATGTCAGGAGAGGTGACAGCTTCTCTTATATACAATAGAGCCCATACATAGAGGTTCCATACACTTGAGAGAATATAAACATTTGATGTAAGCTACATAGCAGCTACAAGTACCACCCGCACACATAAATCACTCCTATGGCCTATGCACACACACACTTCACTATTTATTTTCATGTCCATTACATGAAGCCTAATGAGATGAGAACCAAAGACGAACACACATGTATGGAGCTTTTCCTGACTCTTCCTTCTGAACTAGTGGGATACAGTTATAAAAAAAAACAGCAAGTGGCTGGGCTGGTTCCCACAAGCTGTCTTAACTCACTGCAGTGACCCCAGTTACATAAACAATGAATGGTAGGGAAAGCCTGCATCTATGGCTCAGCAAATGTGCTGTGCATGTCACGCACCCTTTACGCTCTGGGCTCTTCCCATAATCCCATGACGGTTTGCTTTTGCAAGCCAAACTATCAGACTGTCCAAGTCTCAGGCCACAGCCGCATGCTGGTACTTTTCAGGAGCTGCTAAAGGTTTAAGGACACATACATGAACAGAAATTCCCCAAAGTGTTATGGTTTGTATTACTGGATGACAGGGCGGACAGACAATTCATACTCTCAGCAGCTAACATGTCAGCCCATCGATAAATGGCTGAACAAAATCCTGTAATCCACGCGCTATAAACTTTTATAAACAGTAAAAGCGCGGTCGTAAGGTAATCCTGGGAAAATCCTGCCACGTCCTAATGCTTACAAACTCTCCTGAGGAACCCTCTGCTCGGTACTTGCTCCGTGTATCAGAAATTTATAGAGAGCTCAAGGTTATGGTTTTTTCATGATAATGACATAGCCTGCCATTGTTTTTGTTTTTTATAAAAAAACAAACAAAAAACAAAAATAAAATCTTTAGAGCCTTAGGGTATGTTCACACAGAGTTTTTTTGCAGGCTGATTTTGAGGCCTATCTTCAGGCAGATTACACCTTGAAAAAACCCATTGAAAAATCAATGGGAGGTGGAAAAAAAACGCATCAAAAACCGCTAGCATTTTTTTTTTTTTTTTTAAGGTAAACTTTCAAGGTCCGTACAGTGTGCTGGAGTAAAAGACTGTCTAAAAGAAGTGCATCAAAAACGCATTAAAAACCACGCCAAAAAATGCATCATGTAAAGAAAATGTGTCCAAAAACATTCCTGAAGCAAATTTTTTCAGTCTGCAAAAAACTTCATGTGAACATACCCTAACACTAGTTTCATACTAGCATTGCCTCTTGATCTTTAAACTGAAACATCTTTGCTGGAGGGAAAAAAAAAAAAAAAGTCCTGCACGAAAGACTTTTTCCTCTGGCGCAGATGTGAACAAATGGCAAGGGCACACGGTGTCTAATGACTACGTCTTTCAAGTTGAAGTTAGTTTTTTTCATTTTTTTAATCCTGCGTTCCAAAAACTATAACTTTAAAAAAAAAAAAAAAAAAAAATTCATACACAGGGTCGCATCATGACTTATTTATGGCAGGACAGACTGTACTTCATTAGTGGTACCATTTAATATTCTGTACAATTTACAGGGAAACTGCAAAAAAATAAATAAATAAATAAAAAAATTCAGAATTGGGACGGGGTCAGCGGAGAAAAAAAAAAAAAACTAAAACTTTGTGCCATTTACGTATGAGTCTTGTTTTGACAGCATTAGTAAAAAATGTCACGTTAGCAATCGTTTGCAGGTCGTTGCAATTACAGCGTTACCAAATTTATTTAGATTTGTTTCACATTTGTACATTATTTTTACATTTGTTACATTTTGTTTTAACAACTTAAAAATTCTAAACTTTTTTAAAAAAAAAAGTTTCTTAGAATCGCCATATTCTGACACCCATAACTTTTTATTTATGTCATTTTGGGGAATGTCTGATCTTTTGATGCTTCTTATTCAAATTTTATTGGGAAACGAAACACTAAAAAAAGGGCCAGCTGTTAAAGTATTTGATGGTCATGAAGGCTCTTGGTCCCCACCAATCAGCTGATATCTACAGAACATATGGGCTGGAAACAGATGGATCTGTACACCGTGTAGAGGCCATGCTTTGCTAGGATAGCTCAGTTCTCATTTACATGAGTAGGAACTTAGTTGCAAAAAGGCAACATGACCACTACACAACTCTAAATACTCTGCATATATCAGCTGATCGGTGGGGGTGCTGGATGTCGGACCCTCAGATATCATACCAATGAGCTATCCTATTGGGTAGGCCATCAAACACTTTAACAACAGAAGTCAAAGGTTGACCCAAGCCACCGAATACCTATACAGAAGGATATGTGAAAGCTTTCCACCACAACTATACCTAGGGAAAGCTTTCCAAAATATATCTCAGATGAAAGGTTGGAATGCAGTCTGCACAAAGCATCACACAACGATGACAGAAGTTCTGCAACAGCTTGATGATTTCAGGACTAGAAACATGTCTGAAAAACGTATCTCAGGAAAAATGCTTAGAGAACTGAAGCTCCAACCCCAACAATGGCCAAGAGGCCCACTTGTGACTGATTAGAGAAGTTTGTCCTGGCCCGGGGAGGTTAAATCATATGAGAATCCTGTAGACTTGCCAAAAGCCTGCTCTGACGTCATAAGGAAAGAAGAGGAAGCAGCTGGAAGAAGCCAGAGCAGCACTCTGTAGAGGCCTCACTCCTCTGTCCAAGTGCCGAGAGCTTTCATGCACTCAATGATGACAGTCCTGCCGGAGTTCATGGAGACTGTGTGATACACAGAGAACAGCACAATGTCAAAAAGTCAGGATTACTCAGAAAAGAACAGGGTCTCCTTGTCCTGCTGCTTGTTCACATGTACCAGGTAATAAACTCCACAATGGCACATGTGCAGCTCTACACGTTGCTGACAGGAAGGTTTATAGAGCAGCAATAAACAATGGACACAAGTGTTCTTTTACAAAGGCATTAGTAAACTGCTTCATTTTCCCATAATCTACCAAGTAAACAAGGACAGTCTTTGCATTCTGCACTCCAAATTCCCAGACGGTGTTGGTACACACAGGCGTACACACAGGCCTGCACACAGAAATCTGCACACAACTATATTTGCACCACATCAATAAACTGAAATCCACTGTGAAAAGTATAAAATTGTTATGTCACAAATTGAAAAACCTCACACGGCGGGTCAAATTGTGCAACGTGAGGATGAGATCCACTGTACTACACAACCGATTAGATGCCAGCAAGTGCATGGGCAACCAATCTGCTGCACGTACATCTGATGTGGACATAACCATAAAGTGAGACTCCACTAGCTAATCTGCTGGGAGTGATGGCACCCATCACAGGCCCAAACTTTCATTGACAAGGTTACTGCCGACACAAGGATCCATGGGTGTTTTCTGGTAGGCCAATTCTGCTGTATGACAGGGTTAGTCATGAGGAATCTGAATAGGGGACGACTCACAGGTTCACTTACTTCCTATGACGGTTCTCAGGTAGGTCCAGATAACCACTGACAAGGGACCTGACGGAACTAAAAAGCAGCAGGAGCGCCACACCACAGGATACCGCTGATCAGAAAGGACAATGCAAGTAAGACTTTGGGCTATGTTGGGTTGTCTATACTCTGGCCAGGAGCTAAATTTTCAACCTTTGCCCAAAATTTCACTTAATGCTGAAGTGCAATAATAAAATAAAAAAAAAAAAAAAAAAAAAAATCCTTCAAGGTCCCACATGGTAGTCATATAGTTTCCCTGGAACTATTAAATGTTGTGCATACAATTCATTATACAATATGAAAAATTGGAGATTATAATTAAAAATATTAAGCATTTTATTATTAAAGTCAGTCGTCCCTTTTTCGACTGCGACTCCACTGCCTCGTACCTGTGGAGAACTAGAGCAGTCTGAGTCTATGGTTTTAGCCCTGGTTATCAGTTGGTCTGACACGGTCCAGTCAGTCCCTACAGAGTTACACTCTGCACTGACATACCCCTTTAACAAGAGGCATGGTAAAACCCAGCAGTCAAAAAAAAATGCTCCAGAACTGACAGGTCCTCTTTAAGTGACATTTCACAATTTTCCACAGTTCAGGTCTACCTAAAAAGTACATACTATTACTCAACTTGTTCGTTCTTTGTACTCATCTTTGCAGTGAAGGTCTGCTTTGACTTAACATTTTATTGTTTTTTTATTTTTTTCTATTAGATTTTAGCATGCACGGGCCTACACCACACGCACCATAAATGCCAAGTCATAAAATCGCAGCCTTAAACCATGTTTCATGTGCAGACAGTTGCTGTGTTAATGGGAGAAGCCAGGAGTGAGAGACAGCACGTTTCAAGAAGTCATTGCAGACGTAAAGACCTTCTGCCCTGAACACTGTGCGCTCGCTCCCCCTCACATCCTGCTGCAAGGCCCTTGTAATACCGTCCAACGTGGTGGGAAAGCTCGAGCCGGGGTGACAAGGGGACTATGGTTATTTACGTTACAGGCAGAGCTGTCATGTCACAGGCGAGAGGGGGATGGGATATTCTGGGTTTCTTTAAACTGATGAATTATATAGTCATTTACTGTATATTGGTGTAATGACTATATGATAAGGGGAAGGGGCGGAAAATCTTGATAACGCTGAATATGACAACATATCAGCATCCCGAAGTCTGTTTAGTGTATATGACATCAATAGAGAGGGAAAGTACCAGATTGCATGGATTCATGGAAAAACGCGATGGGAATGATAGCATCACAGCCGTCATTTCAGAAAACATCTTACCCAGCAACCGCGCCAGTCAGAGATTACTGGCTATAAAAAATGTTATTCTATGAAGTTGATTTGTGGAAAATCATAAAAGATCGGAAACTACACGAACCAGGCCAAAGTTTCTGGTAAATGACAGTGTCACACAGCTAGGTAACACCTCACGGAAAAACTAAGTCTTATCTTAGTATTGTCTTAACATCAACAATGAGAACCTCCATGCAAAACAAAGTGCTGCGTTATGTACCATGTGAACGGTGACACAAAGCACCTGACATCTGGAGTGTGTTCCAAGCACTGTGCCACAAGTCTATAGATGGTACCAGCTTGGAAACCCACACGCTTCAATCTCCAGTGCAAAATAAAACAACATCCAGAGATCTGCAACCTTTCCAAGATGTCAGTGATATATTGTATTATCCTCCTGTCAACATCTCAATGAGTGACGCAGGCACTTACGTTAGTTTGCAAATAGGAGTAGGTAGATATTGATACCATGCCCAGGTTGTGTTTTTGAGGAAGATGTGGGCAACATTAGGTCCTGGAAAGCTGCCCGCTAGGAGGTCACAGACCTAGACAACTGAGTTACAGTACAGCACAAAAAGCTGCACCAAAGATCTTTAAGGGCTATGGAGGTCCAACATTCAGCATCCATGAGGCATGGCCACAGACGTCGGCAGTCTCTTGCAGGGCAATATTCCCTGGAAGCATGCTTTCCTCAAATATTTTGGACAAAAGGTACCCAAACAAGTATGCATATAGCTAAAGTTTGACATCGAGAGTTTTAGGTAAAGTCTGTTACAACCCATATGTTCATAGTTTTCTGCAGTTTCCTTCTGTGGGGTATATTTCGGAAAGGACGGTACAACATCTTATGGTCCAAGGACCATAGAGTCTGACTGCACTACATGAAGGACCTACAGGACTACTGTTCTACATGAAGGACCTGCAATTACATTTTGACTGTATAGAATACATATGGGGACTAGTGCTCATATATGTAAGCTTCATACAATACAACTCTTATTCTGGATCTCTGAGCAAGACCAGAAGGCCACAAAGGATGTAAAGTTGTCATAAGGCAACATTAGCTCCACATAAAGCCAAAACAAGAGGCAATGTGGGCATTGCAGAATGCAGTCCAAGTGGCAAGGGAAAGGCATGCTGGAAATGAATTGCCATGTACGTAGTGGCCTTATGAATGAATTCCCTCTGCCTGGCTAGCATCATTGAATTAAAAGGAGTCTGTCAGTAAATTCTGCACTACCTTAACTACTCCTCATTTGTAGGACATTTATAACCATTTTCACACATACCTTTGGTGCTACTTCACAGAAAGTTGCCATGATCACTGCATGTAAGCGAGTCCACAAGTACCCAGGGGGCCAGAAAGTGCTTTGCATCTTCAGTGTTAACCCTGGCCAGTACACAAGTGAGGCTAGAACTGATATAGTCATGGATCAGAGCAAAGAGGTAGGGATGAGCAGGATTAAGAAGCGAGACCTGGAGTACTCGCCGCCTCATTTACATACAGAGTTAATGTATGTACAAATAAGTCACTAAGCGTGGCATCAAAGGCTTGTAGGAAAATACTTAAAAAGGCCCACTAAAAGACTGGGGCAAAGCAAGCTGACAGACTCCCTTTAAATTTTTTAACACACAATTGGACCAATTTATCAAAACTGCTGGAATGGAAAAAAAAATTGAGTATTTGCTCATAGCAACGAGCGAAGGTTGCTATAGGCATCCCCTATAAGCGTGCGTTTTCAAGGCTTATTAATCCTTCGGATAGGATATCAAATGAAGATTGGTGGTGTCTGATACGCAGGCCCCCCTGCCAACTAGTTGTTTGAAGTGAGCAGAAGTGTGGGACTCCTGCTGATCTATCCTAAGAATAGGTTATCTATTAATAAGTCCAGGAAAACCCCTTTAGGTTGCAGAACATGACAAATCACTGGATAGGCCCATTATACATTATGGCTGCCCTTTGCTGTCAGTGTTCACACAAAAAGGATCAAGAGTTGCAGGTTATTCATACTTGCTCTAGGACCTCAGGTTTACTTGGTCTGGTTCCTTCTGTACTGGTGTATTGTCATACCCTACATAATACTCACATGTTGTCAGTACATGATATTGTTAAAGAAAGTATGTATTTATATATCTATTAATTGTATCCACTATTAAAAAATGAAGGTCAGACACTTGCCATGGTTTTGGGGCAAGATATAGGTGGGGGGGGAAAAAAAAAAAAAAAGTTACAGACTCACTTAAAAACAAAAGGATTAATTATTTAACATTCTATTATATGATTAGCAATATTGAATCATTAGATACATAGTTTGTTCCATGTTTACTTCTATTGGAATTCAATCACTGGCTTTTTTTGGGGAATTCTGGCTGACCATGGCTGTGCTCAGAGTCAGAGCAGGATCAGGCTGGGGAACAATAGAAGTAAGTCTGAGTTAGTGGTTTGGCCGAACAACTCCACAGCCCTGCTTTCTGAATGATAAAATTACAATGTAAATCGTTTCCACTTGGATAAGACACGAGCCCCCGACTGCTGCATTTATAGAAAAATCCTCCATTGCTGCTCTATAGGGACAATGGTGTCCAACGTGCAGCATTAAAGAAGCATGGGTATAATACAAAGCAGATGTATGGAAGGCAGAGGACAACATATTCCAGCATACAAGAAAATCATTACAGATAGAGTCGTGCAGTCTCTTCATGTTACAGGACGTTGGATTACATTCCCAGACAAGCAGTCAATTCCCCCAAGAGTGCAAAGTATTACTCACGTGGGAAATTGTACATGAAGCAAGCCTGCGCTGAGATGATCCACTCCGCTCGGGTCTCGCAAAATATGGCGATATTAGACCTGGGTTTTTGACCAAGGGCAGAAAGTCCGCCACCGAAGTTGGATGCTGCCAAATAGACTTCTTCATAGGACATCCAGTTGTACTTTCCCAATATTACCTAATGATATAAAACCAGAAAGCATGTAGAGTATTAGTGGTGTGCGCGCACTAGGATACTGCGCCATGTATGGCTATGGACACCTTTGCATCCATTTTATTATTCAATTGCTTGTATTTTGGGCTAAAAAATATTTTTGTAATGGTTTTTTTATTCTGAATTTTGGAAAGTTTGGCTTCAGCAGCTGGCATGTATATGCAATACATAGCAAACTGCAGAATGCCATTCACTAGTAAATACCTCCAGTTATATGCAGCCAGGATATTGCATTTTAGGCTACTTTCCCATTGTGTCTAATGGGTTTGTTTAATATAGGTGTTTGGAGCATTCTCAGCACATAGCCTAAACACAACGCCACTGGTGCAGAGGATAAACGGACCCATAGACAGGTGGGACAGGCCAACCATCTAATGTGTATGGGGATCTCCAGATGGCAGATGTCAGTGCAGAGAAGCATTGGGCCTGTTCTTGGGGAAATAAGTCACCACCAGGAGTCTGGAAGCAGCTTCCTCCCCTAACCCCATACAGAAAATATGTACACTCAGCCAAGCCAAGCTTGTATGTGGGGAAAATGGGTTGTATCTAACGTATATCGCTAGCTTTAGGGTTTGTGAAGAAGAGTTTGGTAATGCGATATGTCCCAATAAAAAGATAATGTTTTAGAGTGTAAATTTACTAAATTATTCAGACAATCAGATTACTATGGTGAGGGGTAGATGGTTATCAGCCCCTGTATTGCTCTGCAGATTATATTGCTTCTCTATTGGACATAATTATTAATAGGACAAGGACATTATAGCACAGAACTATTACCAGAATGACTGCAGCAGGCACCCAGTGTGCACTATGATTGACTGACTAACCTTTCCACAATAACAGACTGTGACGTCGGTGGTGCAAGTAACCAGCACGTGCACAGATTCCTTGTCTATGATTATTTATTCAGTGAGCACGCCTGTCACTCCGGGCAGTGTAACGCACATAGCAGGAGGTTCCCTAATGACCGCCGTATTGGATGAGCTCAGTCTCCAGCGTGCTCTCTATTCTCTGAGGAGCTGTCCTAGTGCACGTCAACTCTGCTCTCTATCACAATGAGGGCCTGTGTAGTTGTAATACAAGCTCTAGCTCTCTAGTCATTAGAGAACTACAACTCCCAGCATACATTTATATATACATGAGATACAGCAATGTGCTGTTAAAAGGGATCACTATAAAGTATACTACAGATATAACTAAAACTCTGCCCTATCCTGGGGAAGGAACGCAGACTAACTAATCCTAACTACTGAGTGTTACAGCTTGGCTCAATCATTTTTATATAAATTTTATGTCATAGATTGTACACAGTAGCGACATCACCCAGTGCAGAGAGGAGACAGGTCGCTGTGTGAGAAGACGAGCTTAGTGGACCACAAACAGAAGTGCGAGGTATGCGTGACGTCACCAAAAGAGGGGTGAAGATCATGTGAACAATCCAGGAACATCGATAACAGCACCATTATGGTAATGACATTATATTGGAAAAATGGGTGCTTTAACATCACTGAATATTTACTGTACTTACCTCAAAAACTCTTGTCCCGGAAAACCCCTTTAAAAAAAGATAACTTTTCTATATTGCTCTGTTAAAATGGAAACGTTGCCATCTGCTGGCAATACATAAAACTGCTTCATGTTACTAGTTTTGAGCAAAGGTTGTCCGGAGGGGGCTGAGTGGGTTAAAAAAAAATATAAAAGCAGAATTACTTACCTCAGTGATCTCCTGCTCAGGTTCCCACCTGTCTATACTTGCATGTCAGCACGCAGGAACTGTCCGCTCATTACTGGATTACCCACCTCACTTAGCGACTGACTTACAGTAATGTATTGCTAATTTTATTTATTAATACCTGATTAATTCTCTGATTGTAAATTTTTTATTCCATTTTCTGCACATGGCTATGGGACCTGTTATCTTGCCTGAGCTTCTCTTCTGCTCTGTTAACAGCATTTAGTGATATGCTTTACCGCAGTCATGCCCAATAGACTGGAGTCGACACATTGAGATCTAAAAAAAAGTTTTCCACACAAGCTCTGTGAAGGAGGGGAGAGTAGACAAGCTGTGACATCATCTATTGCCAATAAAGGATGCAATGAGTGATCAGTGGTGTTATCTTCTATTGTAATCTGTTTGTAGTATAAATGAACTGACTTCAGCAAACAAGACCCCTACAGAATTGTCAAGTGTAAGTCTCTTATTATGCTTAGGAGACAGCTTGCAGGATTTATTCTTAAATATAGTGACTTGGGAAATTTAATAGCATCAGAACAGAAGCAGCAAGGGATTGGTGAGGCAAGTATTGTTTCTTTTATAACCTACTCTTAGCCAATGGCTCAGAGAACCATTTCTATTTACTAGAGAACCCCTTTAAATGTAACCAGCGTGCCATGCTTACCCATATGGAGTTAGTGTGCACAGTGTGACATACAGTGCCCATACAGGGCAAAACCGTGCTCAGGGAGTATCATAATTTGTTCAGATAAAAGCTTATCCTACACCCATACACTGGTGCTACAATCCCAGTTCAGCACCACAAACACTAAGGTCAGACACGGTTGATATTTATTGCACCAAATCCACACGTGTTACATGCTTCAAGTAAATAAGACCTCCTCTACATGTGGATGAGGTTTAATAACCATCTCCATATACTGTACGGGAAAGCTGTCTTGGATCTATGTCTTCTCCAGCACTGTACTTACAGAGTGATGCTGCCCTCTGCTGGCACCAGCTAGTAAAGCTACTAATGTTTGATCAAAGTTCCTACCAGCAGTGATTTTTCCTCACCTTTTTGAAGACCTTTCCATTGGGCTGGATTTCGTCTTCCTCGCTGAGCACTTCTCTGGTCCCCAAGCAACCCTTGGTGTTAAACAGCTGTGTGGCGTGCTTAAAAACCTTGTCCAGGGTGTCACAGCCGGGGTACAGAGAATATGCTAGGCTGCTGAAGCTGTCCACCGAGCGGAATGGGCTACTTGGATCGCCGTTCACAGGCTTGGCTTTTACACGCATTGCTTTCCTCTGTCTTTCTTTTGCGCCAGTAAGTAAGAACCACGGCACAAATGTGACCACGCCATAGAACCACATAAAAAAATGGAGGATGTACCTCAGCACAGGATTTATGTCCTCTTTTATCTGCATTTTTAAGGTCTAGGAAAGGGACCTTCTGGGGGAAAAACAAATGTACCTGCAAAAGAATTAAAACAGGGTTAAAAATGTGACGATAACACAAAGGAACGCAATAAACCTGAAGCACTATACACAAGACACTACTGAGACGCTACTAGAGCACAAAGACATGGAAAATTCAGCATACAAAAAACAGTCCACATGATGGGTGTTTTAATACTCGTATAGAGCAGACTATTGCACTACTACATATGATTTTTATTGTGAAGTGGATGTTCTTTAGAAATATATTTTTATGTATTTCATGCCTTGGATGTATGTGTGCACTTTTAATTGACACTACAAATTCCCCTTGGAATTAATAACATTAATACATAATAAAATTATCATCAATAGCATAATAAATATTAAAGGGGTTATCCGGTTTCTAACATAAGGCTAATCCTAAGGCTAGGCCACCAATATTAGATCCTTGGGGTCCGACACCTGGGACCCCCACATATCCTCGGGGCAGCACGGCTCTTGGTATTGCTTACATACTGTGAGACAGATTTCAATGAGACAGTACTGCAGCATTCACACATACTGTAGCGATTCACAATACCAAGAGCTGCACGGTCTAAGGATAGGCCATCAATGTTAGAAACCGGATAACCCCATTAAATAAATGTTATTTTATTATATTTAATATCATCATCCTATTATATATACTAGCAGCAGATGATTGTGGCATCCCCGAGCTGGCTATGGCTGGGCTGAGGGTGATCTCTGTGCATTGTATTATTTCCTGTTGCTTCATAGCCTGTGTGACATAGCAGGGGGTCCTGAGTCTCTCACAACACAGCGCCACCTAGTGAGCCTCACACATGCATTACACCTCCCATAGGATTGAATAGTAACCAAATGTCCAATGGGAGGACATCGCCTGGGAAAAGGGGAGGAGTCAGCTGATCACTGGGTCCCCATGGTAACACCCCTGCAGGAAGGTCCTGCGTGTGAGGAGTGAGAAGTGTGGAGTGTTAGGAGGAGGAGGTGAGGAGATAAGTGTGATGTCCTGTGAAGAAAGCAGTGAGTTTAGTGCAGGAATCTCAAGTCCTAGACAGGCCCAGGAAGGTTGGAGAGCTGACATACTCCAGCTATTCAGAAGATCCTGTCCCCTGTCTGCCTAGCCATCGCCCTGAAGGAAGTCAAGCATCATTATCTTGTCAGCATGAGACTGTGGAGAGAACATTCTGGAACACGTGCTCCATAGCAAGTATCACAGGATCCAGGGGCCAAGGCCAGACCTGTGGAATATCCTGCCACCCTGACTATTGCACCCCGAAACTCTGAGCTATCAGGACCACATAACGTGAGTGGGGAATATTATGTACTAGTATCATGGTGGGCATCCTCCTATGAGCCAAATAGGAGCCCAGACGCACCTTAGGGCTGTAACACTGAAGTATAAGGGGCTAGGAACACCTTTCATCAAGTCTACCCTGCACCCCAGGACTTTGCTGTGTCACCAGGCGTACCCCGTTGTTTTGTATTGAAGAAACTGTTTAAGCATTTGTGCCTCCACACCCATGGAAGTAAAAGTTCAACTTTACAACTTTTTCTGTGTCTGACTCTGCACCGACAACATCAGGGCGCCCCAAACACCACCAGTCGGCACAGTATAGGGGAAGCGCCCCGGGGGAACAATCACCACCAACATTTGTGCAGCCCCCTCATCACCGGTATCAGTGGTGGTAACGTGGGACAGCACCAGCGCTGCGCCCTCGTGCCCAGAGACCGTGACAAGTCTGCGCTGTTTGCACCCCCGCAATCCCAACTGCAGCGTTGCCTTCCATCTGGTCACCGCATGATCAGCGCTGACATCACTAAGGTTGCATTATTGTTGTGATTTTGGTAAAAAGTTGACAAAAAAGCTAATTCAGTATTATAAAACTGTGGCATTTCTGAGCTTTGCTTTGTTTATTGATGTACTTTCATATAGGACATCCATAGTGCCCTGCACACCCACCATAGAGGCAAGAGATGCATCACTACACAGTCAGACATACTCAGCACGGATTGGACAAGGTTAGTGTAGGGGCACATACCAAGAACAAGAGGAATGGTAACACCCAGTTGTCAATTAATACATTTCTAGGAGGAACAACAGAGGAACCTCTCAACACAGGAGTTATAAAAACATAAGCTCCAGAATAGTTACATCACGGTGAATACATGTATTACTAAAGCAGCCATATGAGGAGAGATGCCAGGTCAACCTTAAAATACACATTTTCTTGAGTATATAAAGATGACATCATGTTGTTTAACCCCTTGTTCTGGTCAGTTGTAGGAACAGAACAATGGTTAAAACACAAAAGACCGACAGGCATAGTTAACCAGAATCCATGAAAAATCCCCAGTGGTTGAATTCCATCTGTACATCTAAGGCAGGATTCACACTAACATTGATGCCCGTTCTGATAGTGTCCGTTAAAAAAAAGAAAAAAAAAACAAAAACGGACACCTATCATAACAGACATTAACAGACACTAACTGGTGTTAATGTGTCCGTTTTTTTTAACTTATCCAATTAATGGATTAGTTTAAAAAAACGGACACATTAGCATCAGTTAGTGTCCATTTTTTTTGTTTTTTTTCCTGCTTTCTGAGCATGTGCAGGAATAAAACGGACATAAAATAACGGACAATAACTTATGGCTATCAGTTACTGTCCGCTATAAGTCCATTACCCATAGACTTCAATGTTAAAAAAAAAAAAACGGACACTTGCTATCCGTCAAGAATCCGTTATTTCAAACAAACAAAAAAAGTCCTGCATGTAGGATTTGTCCGCGAAAAAAAAAAAAACGGACTTCTGACGGATTGGGTGTAAACAGACACAATATAAAAACCCATTGAAATTAATGCAAATTTTAACAGATTTCTGACGGTTCAGCTAGTGTCTGATGCTAAAATCTTGTAACGGACAATAGCAACGGACACTACTGACGGTCACAACGGTAGTGTGACTGCCCCCTAATTAATTCTAGAATATTAATTATATAATATCATTTAAAGTAATCAACCAAAACTGGCTCCAACTGGATATGCACCAAAAACTGGCTCCGAGAGAAATCAAACACTGTGCAACATTTGATAAATTTGGTGTAAATTATGCCTTTACAGTCTCCATTAACATGGACTATAAAATTCCCCCTTACGTGTATGCCCTCATTGCGCAAGTATCTCAACAATAAAAATGACAATATTGGGAGGAATTTATGAAAGGTTGCTCTACTTGCAAATATAATTTTGAGTTTCTGCTCTTTTTAGCTGTTCTTTCCACTTTTCTAAAAAGTTGCTGAAACTGCCTGAGGCCTGATGCATTTATTATAACTGGCATAGTTTATAGCTGAAACCTACATCTGCCTATAGCTGGCACAGATTTCAGTTTGTGACACATGGTCTGCCAGAAGATGCAAAAAAACTTATTGAGGTGCGTATCTTGGTTCTATGGAAGCAGGCCGACAGCCAATATAGTCACCATTACAGGTACTAAAAGGGTTGTGTACTCAGCCTAGTCAGTGTCCTGATGGTAAAGCAATTCATTCTGCTGTATTACACCAGGTTCACACCTGCGCTCAGTTTTCCGTTCTTCAGGTCCGCTTGGGGATCCAAAAAATGGAAACGCAATCAGTTTAAAAAGTGGTTACCCACAGAAACCCGCAAACCCCATAGACTATAATGGGGTCCGCTGGGTTTCTGCCCGAAAAATGCAGAGACAGAATCCCTAAACGGTCACACAGTACAAGTGTGAACCCAGCCTTACTAGACAGATTCACTATTCAGGAACCCTGAAGGCCGAACCACCAAGTGACTCACCTTATGTGAGCTGTAATGGTAGCCCAGGAGGAAAAAAAAAAAACAAACAAAAAAAAACAACGGAACGGCTGAAGGACTTTTCTTATTGATGCTTCATTTAAACGGAACATCTTTCATTACACAACGTGCAAAGTCTACCGAAAATTTTCTGTTTCTTTCTAAATATGAACCATTAGGTGGCAGTAAAGCAGCAGCCAACTAGGGCAAAATATGTACGGTATATAGTTGTCTTCTCTTAAACCATGCACATATCCCAAACACATCCATAGTCTCCTATGGACCTGATGTACAGTCTGCCATTCATCATATGCCCGTACAATTTAATACACAGACATAACACTATTGTTACTAATAAGGACAACATCTGCAAGGAGTTTGTATGTTCCCCGTGTTTGCGTGGGTTTCCTCTGGGTACTCCGGATTCCTCCCACACTCCAAAGACATACTGATAGGGAATGTAGATTGTGAGTCCTATAAGGGACAGTGACTGTCAATGTCTGTAAAGCGCCGCGGAATATGATGGCGCTGTATAAGAGGGATAAAAAAAAAAAAAAAAATTACAAAATACTATTAATAATGATAGATAATTACTAATCATATATTACCATACATTCTTCCCGGCCATGTGTTTTGGTACATAAGTGTGAGAAACAGTATGAACAGAACCTTATAAAGCAATGTTTTACTCTCCACTGCGTACTGTTTTTTTTAATATTTCATTTCTTGTTTTTTTATTTGACACACTCATTCTGCTTTCTTTATACACGGCTCATTTGCCTCCCACCTCTATTGCTTTCACTCTTACTGGAAAGCCAGAGTCACATTTGACCATAAATTCCGTTATTACAGAATTTCCCCAACTACTCCCCTTGTTGCATTATCATCTGCGACTATGTGCTGTCCTATGGTTGCAGAGCTACTATTATAGCAGGGAGTACACTGAATATAATGTACATATACAAAAGGAAGCAATATGTCAGCGGCTGAGTCTTCACACAGGAAGCAGCAGCACTTGTGGGTATACGGGATTCGCATTCCAATAGGTTTCTGGAAATTGGCGAGAGCAGTGGCTTCACTCCTCATGTAACAGACAGCAGCTTGGAAAAACTGCAGCACTGGACATGTGAGACGTCTGCGGTGCTGCGTACGTGGCAGGATATTAACCCACAGAGCAGTCTAAGAAATGATGTGGGAAGGGAAAGCACAACATGCACCAATATTTTATAATATGCACATTAAAATGAGACAAGTGGACATGAGGGCCCAGGAGCCTGGATCAGAACCAAGAGGGAAAGTAATAATGTAGCTTCTGGTAAGGCAGCTGATGTAGTAAATCTGGATTTCCCCACAAACATTGCAAAGTACAGATCCGATGAAAAAACTAAAACACAAAATTGGGAAAATGTAGATAGGTTTATTCAGGGGTGTAACTAAAGACTCACAGGCCCTGGTGAAAAAGCTCAAAAGCTTTGGCCCCCTTGAGCAACTTCTCCTCACAACCATCATCCATGTCAGTGCATACAAGCTTGCCATTCCCGGGTAGTGCCCCCCCACACAGTAGTCGTGCAGCGGACTCCCTCCTTGACTAGCATGGTCAATTAATGCTACTTATGGCATAAAAAAAAAAAAAAAGTTCATTTCTCATTTCTGACAGTGAAAGTCTGTGTATCATAAATCCTCTTCTATCTCACTCCAGTACACCAGAGAGCAGGGGTCATAAATTTAGGATGCACAAAATGCCAGCTATGAAAAGGAAATCAGAAAGGAGATTGACATTTAATCAGGTTTAGTGTGCGGAGGGTGACCTGCGAGCCCCCTGGCCTATGGACCCAATGGCCGCTGTGACCACTGCAACCCCCAATGGTTATGTCAGTGGGTTTTTCTTCTTCCATTTGCTGGGAATCACTTCCCAGTTCTAGGGAATAAAAGTGGATGCTGTTGTGCTGAGGATCTATCAGCATAATCCAGACTGCCATTTAAAGTTTGCTTTTATGAAGTCACTTCTCCATGGCAGGTATGTTACAGGAGAAATGTACCCACACGCATTATTACACACAGTTCCTACTGAAATCAATGTATTACCTGTGTAATGTGGGCCTAAACAGATCCTCCAGAGCAAGAGATATATACATTCTCCACTGCCCTGTAGCATGCAGCAATGAGGCCAGCACTTTGACTGTGATTTGACTGCTGGGACTGTAGGACCCCCATGATCACAAGAATGCAAGGATTACAGTACTGGGTCCCTTTCACAGAGGTGCGCTAAGTCTACAATTTGTGCAATAGACTATAGAAGAGCTCTATATAAATGAACAGGGCTGTGCTATCATTCTATACAGGGCACAAGTGTGAGAAGGGTGGTGCTGCATCCCCTACATTCTGTAGAAAAGGCATTTAGCACTCAGGATCATAAAATTCTGACATGTACTAGCCATAAGCACATGGTAGACCATAACTTATAGTGCATAGCTGTAATGAATACAGTCAGCCCTCCATGCAACAGCAGAACGACATCAGTGTAAACACATATTAAACCCTGAGCTATGCATGATAAATAATTACCTCCATTTACATACGTATGAATGGTACAAAGACTCTACTGATGTCTGGCTTCATGCCAATACCCATGACCAATAAAAATCAAGTAGTAAGTGTTGGTAGCTGAGGCGTTTTATAGAAGAGACGTCTATAACGCTAATGTGTGCAGGATTTCACAGCAACCACAAGGATAAAAATAGTCAGTGTTTGCCCCCCCTTCCTCCAACTATAGATCACACATAGACCTAGAAACTCTTTCATGGCTGGTCCTTAAATACAGAAGCGACCTGAAGTGAACCCAAGCAGATTACAGTGTCTTATAGGCCTTATGTAAGATGCTACTTCACCGCCAGACACAGCACAATCTGTAGATTATATATAGATCAAATATAAAGAAAAAAAAAAAATTAAAAATAAAAATGTATAGCGGCTCAACATTCAGACTAATCTATGTCTAGCACACAATGATAGTTTGAGACCCTTGCCCTGCTATTGGATGGACATCTTGAGAGCAGATGGCAGCATCTCAGACTACCAAAGTACAGCGCAGCCGATTTATCATACAATCAGAAATCTGGTGTATGACGTATAAGGCAGTACAAAAGCTGCTATTTTGATATTTTTTTTGCCTTCTAAAATTCATAATTTTTAGCTGTGAGGGATAAGTCTCTGCATGACAAGTTGTACTTTCATTTGGCACCATTTTAGTGTACATAGAATGTTTTGATCAGCTTTTATTAATGTTTTTTGGGAGTTCGCGTTTAAAAAACAAAACAAAAAAACACAAATTTTATAATTTTTTGCATTTTGTTTTTACAGCATTGACTCTGCATTAAAAATGAAATGGAATTGGTCACCTCAGGCCTTAAAGTACCTAGGCGTCCTCCTTACCCAAAGGATATTTGCCAGCTAAATTTTCCTCCCATGCTAGCCTCAATTCGTGCTGACTGCTCCAGATGGACCAAGGGCATGTTCACATGGTTTGGTAGATGCACCATCTTTAAAATGATCATACTACCTCGTCTTCTTTACCTCATGCAGGCTCTTCCCATCCATCTTCCCTCCTCCTTCTTCAGGGCTCTCTCGGCCATTCAGACAGTCTTTATCTGGTCCAGTAAGCTGGCAAGGGTTAGCAAAACCCTCCTTTACCACCCAAAATGTGTTGGTGGATTATCCATCCCAGACCTGAAATCGTATTATTTCACTGCTCATCTCGCTCGAGTAGTTGACTGGTGCAGACATGGATCCTTCAAACCTTTGGGTATATATTAAACAAGTGTTTTCTTTGATCCCATTGCAATTGGTCCCCTGGTTTGAAGCCTCTTTGCTGTCACCTCTTCGCTCCCATCCCACCATAGGCCCCACACTTCGAATCTGCTCACAGCACCCAATCCGCGAACATTTACTCCCTTTGGATTTTTTATGTTATCCAATTCTGGGCAATCCTTGGTTCCCTAATAGGATATCAGACAGAGTGTTTCGTAACTTGCGACGCCATGGTTTGTTTCGGGTTTCTCCATCTATGGGATGATTCGGGTTGGCAGTTGACTCTGGGGGCATCGCATTCTAATGCTCTTCCTCCCCTTGATAACTGGCGTGAGATGCAGGTCCGCCATTCTGCCTCTTCTCTCCCGACTCCCGCGAATTTTAAAACTACATGCACACCTTTAGAACACCTCTGCATCGGCAACAAGCCTCTGCGTCACTCCCTTTCGGCCGTCTACAGGCTCCTGATTACACCTCCGCCTGAGGCAGTTCCTCGCTACATGTTGACATAGGAGTCAGATCTGGCACTCTCTCTTACCCAAGCCCAGAGGGAACGTATATTCCGTCTAACCCATGAGACTTCGATCAGTTCTCGCTACCAAGAGGCAAGTTTTAAGATCCTATCTAGGTGGTATAGAGTTCCCACGAAACTGCATTCACTCTTCCCATTGGTCGCACCTACCTGTTGGAGATGTGGGTCGGAGGAGGGCACCATGTTTCATACTTTCTGGACTTGTACTGTTCTTGCCCCGTTCTGGGAGGGAGTTATCAGAATCATTCTTCAGGTCACTGAAACATCTCATTTTCTAGGCCCTGCTCTGTTCCTCCTTCATCATTGCGAGTCTCTGGTGCGAACATACAAGCGTTCCTTACTTCGCTTTTTGATTTTGGTGGCCCAAGCTTGTATACCACAGTTTTGGAAGTGTACGGAGCCTCCCTCTCTCTCCCTCTGGATTTTGAAGGTCAATAAAATTATGCGCATGGAAAACCTTACCTCTTTCCTGCATGATATGGTTGAGGTCTTCAACAAAACCTGGTTCTACTGGATGGAATTCCGTCGCTCTAGAGAATACCTGTCGTTTCTCGGTTCTGAATTCTTCACGCAGGCTTAGAGCCGGCCTTGGGGACGACTGCTCGACACTGCTGGTCTTTCCTGTATCTCTCTGATTTACATACCCCCAGCAATCCCTGGGGTGGTTGTGCCCTCACTGACGGGGGTCTGGTCCGAGACTGTTCTAGGGTCTTTTCCTGGCCCTCTACCTCTCCCTTTTTTTTTTCTCTCTTCGCTCCTCACTTTTTCCCCCTCCCCCTTCTTACTCCTCCTCTCTTTTTCAGTCTCAGTGTCCATTTGGTCTATTTTGCGGACTTGTATTGTCTACACACATTTGTCTTTGTTGTTTCATTGCTTGTCTATGCTTATTTGTTTTGTTTTTTGACTTTCAAAACGAATAAAACTTTTGAATTGAAAAGAAAAAAAAAAAAAATGACACGGCAGCTTTGTCCGGCGGGTCATTACGATTACAGTGATACTATATTTATAATTTGTTTTATTGCACTTTACTGCTTTTACAAATAAAACTTAACGATTTTCCTGGGGGGGGGGGGGGGGTCACCGTATTCTGTTGCCTATAACTTTTTCACTGTTTTGTTGATGTAGATAATTAAGGTCTCTTTTTTTGCAATGGAAAGTTGTACTTTTTATTGATACCATTGTTTGGCATGTAAGATTTATGGTCACTTTTTATTGCTATTTTTTGAGGAAAGCAAAGTGACCAAAATACATTAATTAGCCCATTGCGTATGGGATAAATAATGCTACAGTCATATGAAAAAGTTTGGGCACCCCTATTAATCTTAATCATTTTTAGTTCTAAATATTTGGGTGTTTGCAACAGCCATTTCAATTTGATATATCTAATAACTGATGGACACAGTAATATTTCAGGATTTAAATGAGGTTTATTGTACTAACAGAAAATGTGCAATATGCATTAAACCAAAATTTGACCGATGCAAAAGTATGGGCACCTCAACAGAAAAGTGACATTAATATTTAGTAGATCCTCCTTTTGCAAAAATAACAGCCTCTAGTCGCTTCCTGTAGCTTTTAATCAGTTCCTGGATCCTGGATGAAAGTATTTTTGACCATTCCTCTTTACAAAACAATTCCAGTTCAGTTAAGTTTGATGGTCGCCGAGCATGGACAGCCCGCTTCAAATTATCCCACAGATGTTCAATGATATTCAGGTCTGGGGACTGGGATGGCCATTCCAGAACATTGTAATTGTTCCTCTGCATGAATGCCTGAGTAGATTTGGAGTTGTGTTTTGGATCATTGTCTTGCTGAAATATCCATCCCCGGCGTAACTTCAAATTCGTCACTGATTCTTGTACATTATTCTCAAGAATCTGCTGATACTGAGTTGAATCCATGCGACCCTCAACTTTAACAAGATTCCCAGTGCCGGCATTGGCCACACAGCCCCAAAGCATGATGGAACCTCCACCAAATTTTACAGTGGGTAGCAAGTGTTTTTCTTGGAATGCTGTGTTTTTTTGACGCCATGCATAACGCCTTTTTGTATGACCAAACAACTCAATCTTTGTTTCATCAGTCCACAGGACCTTCTTCCAAAATGAAGCTGGCTTGTCCAAATGTACTTTTGCATACCTCAGGCGACACTGTTTGTGGCGTGCTTTCAGAAACGGCTTCTTTCGCATCACTCTCCCATACAGCTTCTCCTTGTGCAAAGTGTGCTGTATTGTTGACCGATGCACAGTGACACCATCTGCAGCAAGATGATGCTGCAGCTCTTTGGAGGTGGTCTGTGGATTGTCCTTGACTGTTCTCACCATTCTTCTTCTCTGCCTTTGTGATATTTTTCTTGGCCTGCCACTTCTGGGCTTAACAAGAACTGTCCCTGTGGTCTTCCATTTCCTTACCATGTTCCTCACAGTGGAAACTGACAGGTTAAATCTCTGAGACAACTTTTTGTATCCTTCCCCTGAACAACTATGTTGAACAATCTTTGTTTTCAGATCATTTGAGAGTTGTTTTGAGGAGCCCATGATGCCACTCTTCAGAGGAGATTCAAATAGGAGAACAACTTGCAATTGGCCACCTTAAATACCTTTTCTCATGATTGGATACACCTGGCTATGAAGTTCAAAGCTCAGTGAGGTTACAAAACCAATTTTGTGCTTCAGTAAGTTAGTAAAAAGTAGTTAGGAGTATTCAAATCAATAAAATGATAAGGGTACCCAAATTTTTGCACCGGTCAAATTTTGGTTTAATGCATATTGCACATTTTCTGTTAGTACAATAAACCTCATTTAAATCCTGAAATATTACTGTGTCCATCAGTTATTAGATATATCAAATTGAAATGGCTGTTGCAAACACCCAAATATTTAGAACTAAAAATGATTAAGATTAATAGGGGTGCCCAAACTTTTTCATATGACTGTATTTTACGATAGTGTGGACTAATATGCACATGGGGATATCTAACATGTTAGTTTATTTTTGTTTACTTTTTTTTGTAAATGTGGGTTGTTTTGTTTTGGGTTTTTTTTTAACTTTTTATTGTTTCTTTTTTTTTTTTTTTTTTTGCACATTTTCCACAAGGGGATTTGAACCTTGCAATGTACTGCAACTGTGCATAGGCAGTCAGGAGGCTGTTTCCGGCCTCCTGAATGTCATGGCAACCCCTCATATCACGCAATATTAGGCACTATTGATCACTGCATTCGGGGGGGTTAATCCGACTCTGGCAGCTGGACCCGGTAGTGCCGGAGGTACTGCAACAGGCACAGCTTCTGTACCTGTGGCATTACAGCGCTGTACTATTACGTATCTGAGTGTTAGGTATACGCTCAGCAGGACATAATAATATAGCACAGAGTGAGAAGGGAGTGGGAAAGTGGTCTGTCAAAGTCCAGCAGTTTGTTAGACCTGATTCACACGAAGTCTAAGATATAAAGTCCTCTGTGCTGTGTGCACAAAGAATGAACGATTATTGATCCTCCTGGACGTGACGTACTTGGAAACAACCATCTTCTACAGTCCTGAAATCTGTGTCCACTGCAACATAGAAATGGTGAATGCAATGCTTCCCCCCCCCCCAAACCCAAATGGACTGTGGGGGGAAATTAATACTGTGTGTACATTCATTTCAGTTTGCAGCTGATGTCGATTTCAGCTTCCTACATATTTATTAAGAGTTGTATACCTTCAAGGGGTGTTCCAATTTTTTTTTTTTTTTTTTTGTAAATTAACACCCAGTAGAGACTTAAAATAAGAAATCCACTATATACTCACCTCTCCATTGGGCTGGGGATCCAGTAGAGAGTCTCCGTTCTTTGCCTACCTACTACCTACAGAGGAGTGCATCAGCCAATCAGTATCTGAGCTGTAATGCTCTGTTTGAACAGAAAAATCAGCTCAGCCATTGATTGGCTGGATCAGTGATGTGTGGGCCAAAGGTCAGAAACACTGGGGATCCGACTGAAGAGACGCTCTGCTGGATCCCAGGCTAAGGAGAGAGGAATCTATATAAAAGAGATTATTATTTTAAGACTCTCCATTGTGTAAAAAAAAAAAAAAAAAAAAGTTGAATAGTCCTTTAAGTTAGGTCCATATTGAACAGTTTCCAGTCTTAATAAATCAGCCCCTGTGGTCAAGTGTCTTGTAGCACTGACTACTGCAGGTCTGTGTGCAGTCTCCCATACAACAAATGAATTTACCCTTAAAGGGAGTCTGATTTATTCTTAAGCAAGTCTTCTACTGACAATACTTTGTTGTCCGCTCCAGATAACCATTACTAACTGCAGGCAAGTGGAAGACGTCGCTCAAGCAACAGGGGGGGTGGGGGAGCTGGTAGGCAGTTAGGGGCGATTATCCAGAGCAGAGAATGATATCCTGGTGGGAGAGGACACACCCCTAAGCCCTTTTCAGCTAATTTGCATAAAAATAAAACACTGATTTTCATGAAAATGGAGCTGCAATGCAGAATAAGAAAGGGCATCTTTGGAAAGTGTAGAAGCCACCCTATAAAGTACTGTCATTAGTCTGATACTGATTTTCGTGCAGACAGAACCTTTAAGACTAAGGTCCCATGTAGCAAAACAAAGCTAAAAAAAAAAAAATAAAAAAATATATAACCCTGTGAAGATGCTTTCCTTTTTTTCCCCCACAGTTTTTTTCAGTGTTTTTTTTGACACTTATTAAATATGTAGGGAAAACACTTGCTAAAATTAATTTACTGCATTTTTAAGAACTCTTTTTTTCTGCAATGTGTGGATAAGACATTCTCTTTCACGTTGCTGGTACTATAAAATGAACATTTTTGCCGCTGGATTTTCAGAGCAGCCAAAAAGCTGAACTTTTATTACATGGCCCAAGGCTAAGGCCCCACACAGTGAAACGCTGGAAAAAGATGCTGCAGAAACGCAGCATTTTTCACAGAAAGTCTGCAGAATTTTCCTCTACGCAGACTTTCTGCTTCTATTATACCTATATGGAAACCGCCAGTTTTTGAAATATGCAAGCATTTTTTAAATCGTAGGATTTCTGCTGCAGATTTTTTTCTACAATGTGTGGATGGGATTAGCCAGAATTCCATCCACGTTGCAGATACTGTAAAACACTGCATTTTCACAACATGGGGCCCCGGCCTACGGCTACGGCCCAACGCTGTGGAAAAGTAGCTTTTTTTTTTTTGTTCCAGATTTTGCTGCGGTTTTTTGAGCCAAAGCCAGGAATGGATTGAGCAGAAGGTAGAAGTAGAAGAACTTCCTATATATTTCCCATTCCTTTTGTAGCCATTGTTAGCTTTGGCTCAAAAAAACGCAACAAAAAAAGCTGCAATTACACAACGTGGGGCCCCGGCCTAAAGCTGTTTCTCCCCACATCACCATAAACACTAGAGGATAGTGGCTTACATGTCTGATCGTTGGGTAACCACCCAATGCCCCATATAAACAATGCAGTGGTGGGTATGCTGGATGTAGAGGTCAGACATTTATCCCTATTCTGTGGATAGGGAATAACCATTAATGGGATAGCCCCTTTAAATATAGATTTTTCTATTTTTAGAATTAGCGTCTAACATTTGTTTCACATTTGTTGCTGACTTCACAATGTGCTACATCACTTTTGCTCCCGTGAGGCTCGGTGACAGATCTAGAGGATCTAAATATTGATCATTCCATTTCCACGTTCCTCATATACCAGACAGACATCAGCAGGGAAATCTTTATGTGGATCCAAAAATAGGAATGACTTTGTACAGCCAAGAAAGATTAAATTAATATGAAGGCGAATGAATGAAAGACTTTCACCAAGATCCTCGATGTCCATCATCACCTCTAATACTTCTGGTTTCTCTATATAAATGACACAGCACTCAGGACAGTCAGCAATATCATATGACTCACGAATATTTATCTATATAGATTTCTGCACACGTAGTAAAGACCACAGGAACCAGCCCTCAAGTGTCCACCTCAAGTGTCTACATGGTGGACCAGCATGCCCAGAGACGCCAGGACATCGAGGTGACATGAAACATCCAGCATGGCACAGATCCATTAAAGTGAGGACAACTATTGCTCAATACATGATAGCTAACCTGTATGTCCATTTAAAATCGGTAAAATAAATCTCATTTTAAAGCACCGATGCAGAGTTGGATGTCTCCTGTGTTCCAGATATATACAATATACTGCAATACTACTGTGTACTATACATTATAAAGTCCAGTGACTTCTACTGTATTACATGCTGCTAATAAAAGTCTATTAGAAGCAGAGTAGTGACAGGTCTGGGTGCCTTCAATAGGGTACAGGTTGTCATGGTAATAGACTTCCACCCTCACCGAGGGGGAACATGGACCCCAGTAGATTTGGCAGCGCCCTCGTACCACTGCTCTTTAGGTACCTTAGTCACAACTGACCAAAGCATCTACTGTGAATATAGCCTAAGGCTACATTCAGATGACCAAGGTGCAAAAACAGCTGTGAAAAATGTCCATTTTTCATGGCACCCATTTTCATGAATCCTCTATACATTTGAGTGTATGAAGGGCCCCGTGAAAATGGACAAAAAAAAAAAAAAAAAGGGACAAGACGTATAGTTTGACAGTCTGTTACAACAAATAATGGTTATGTAAATGGCCCCCATTCGCATGAGGTAAATAAAAAAAAGACACTTTGCAGGTGATATCACTTCACATGACTTATTCTTCACAAGGGCTGTACAAAAAACAAGGGACATTTGTGGAGAGTAAAGGAAATCCAAACATCAATATAGGGAAGGGTTCTTTACAGTTAGTGCAGTCAGAAATTGATGAAACTGAACTTGATGAACCTGTGTGGTTTTTTCAGCATATGTACATACAGAACTTTATCATCTTGCATAAAAAACAAATAAAAACTTTGGTTACATTGCTTTGTGTGAGAGTATACAGAAGGCGTAACGCTACTGTACAGCAACCACAGCAGTCAGTCAACTTTCACCAGCCCCTGACACATAACCGTAGAAAGATATGGCCTATATTACTTGGTCACGTTTTATGCAGCTTTATAAATTATACATGGAGCAGGGTTTAATAACTCTCAGTAGGTAACCGCCCGCCCCTGCCCACATGGCACATGTACCTGAAGAGGAGTAGAGACTCTCACCTCACTGTAAGGAGACTGAATGACAGCCACGTGCTAAATCAGACAAGCCTGATATAGTACATTTACTTTTCATGTCATATGGTTTATACATCGGCCAGGGGAAACATTTTCTCATGTTTTTGTGGGGAAAATTCTAAATCCTTATCAAATCATGACATCACTGTTCGTCTAAAACAAAATAAGATTAGTTTTATTTGTTAAATAGGAACAAACACACACACAAGCTATAGTGTGTCTGCCCACTGACTTACAATAGACAGACAGGATTTTATGGATTAGTTTTTTCACTATATACTGAAAAATATGCTGAAATCATATTACATATCAAACAGGAGACAGACAGAACTTCAGAGATGAATAGAGTAACTTATTCATTAGTTATCTTTATATAAACAATAACTATATGTTCAGTACATAAATCACAAAACTAAGTCTACAGACATGAGGGGAGTCTTCCATCCTCTGTCAGACTGATTAATTACTGTCTCATTCTAATCCTTAAGAACAATCACTACAAATACTTCTATGATACAATGTAAAACAAGACATTCCCAACAGTATTAGCCTGTATTTGAGAATACATGATATCACAGTTTTGATGCAAGAACCACTGCCAACTCAATATGCTGTACCTGTAGGGTGGTACCTCTGTACAGTGGTATTACCAAGTCCCTACTGGTCTGCAGATATTGCTCTTGCTGTAGCATTGTGTCTCCATGAAATATAGATTTCTCTCCTAGACAAGGATAACTAAATATGCAATATGTGATTCAATAAACTACTGCCTCCCAGTGGTGTAACGATCGCGGGCCCAGAGGGGTACGGGGCCCAGATGGACAGAGCAGGATACCCAGGAGATGTGAGATAAGGTGAGTATAAGTGTTTGTTATTTTTAAACACTTTCCCTGGGCCTCTGATTATTATAGTATAATAATAGAACCGGCTCTGGGGAGCATATAATACTGTGTGGGGACCACTGTGCAGCATATAATACTGTGTGGTGGCCACTGTGCAGCATATAATACTGTGTTGGGCCACAATGGATCATATTATACTGTATCGGTACTGTTTACATGCCGGGCCCTGCATTGCTCACTCACCGTATTCTTGATAACTGCAGTCGCGGTTGCTAAAGCTGTATTCCTTTCAAGTATCTGAGATATTGCTGCAGCACCCGTAACCATCACAATCAAGAATTCGCTCTGGTGAGGAGGAAAGGGGTCTCGGACAAAATTTTGCACCAGGGTCCACAAGATTTTAGTTACACCACTGCTGCCTCCATATAATAAGCACATGCCATGGCATGGCATGGTCACGGTGGCACACAGCGCTGGCATGACATGAGAGAAGTTAAAGATGTTACATGTAGTTCAGAACATAATGACAGAATAGTGTAGACTCCTTTGTATATCAATTCTAGTTGATGTGGCATTTATGGGCTGTAATCTTGATTCTTTACTTGCCTCTGACATGGTTCCCTAATGCAGCCTACGGCTCTGCAAACGCAAAAGAAGCAGATACATGACAGTGCACTTGTTGTACTCAGAGTCCTATCTAAGGGCAGCAAGTGACAGCTCACGGACATAGAACATCTGTCTCTTAACTCACATCCCACCTGCCTCCTGTTTGTGAAAGGTTTCTCCCCATCAGCAATTACAAGCAAGAGGCAGGGTACAGTCACATGGAGGAATTTGGAGGATTCTGCCTCAAAATCTTCTCCACATTCCAACTGAAAACAGTTTCCATCCATTTCAATGGGAGACACTTTTTTTTCTCATGTTTGAGGGGGAAAATGTAAAAATATGGCTGTCAGATTAGAATTTGAAGCAAAATTTGCAAATGCATCCCAGAAGTTGAATGTTTCAGCTTCTACAAATTCCACCATGTGTACTTTCTTTTACATGAATGATAAGTCTTGAAGGCTATATTACAAACAAAAAAATAAATGAAGGGCCCTGTACATCCATGTGTATTTGTGTTTTTTTTTTCTGTGCCTGATACATATGCCGCTTGTGTCTTTATTTTTCTGCATCCTTGAAAAACAGATGAAAAAGACAGCACACGGATAACTTGGGCAATCCATTCTTTTTCCATTACATGCTGTTTTTTTATTCCTCCATAAACAGAACTTGGCTAGAAAAACATTCATGAGAAAGAGCCCTAAAACTGCATTTCTTAAAATACACTGAAGATTCTGCACACAGCACTCAAATATAGTATAGATAGGCAGTGTAATCACTGTATGGACTTCGCTTACTATATCACTGCACTTCTGGTCCCTTACATAAGGCACATATTATACTTTCAGCAGCGTTCTAAATATTTGCAGGACATATTCACTTGCAGCAGATTTGTTGAAGGAAATCCTGTCATTAAAAACCTGAGCCATAAATATGAACAAGGTGGTTTCTGCAGGATGTGCATGGATTTCTACAAGCTGCATTTGGAAGAACACTGCAGACCCCCATAAATCAAGATTAGGCTTTAGGACTACAACAGATGCCTGTAACACCGTATGGGATATCCTGCCATTCCATGTAATATTAGATATGTGATACCACTGTATCCAATGTCCCAAACTTTACCAGGTGGTTACATACAGACGCTCACTCCTGTCATCTAACTCCAGCCCCTGATGTAGTAATAGTGTAGTGTAATGTATCCAGAGCAGAGAGCTGCTGTGTGCAACAGTGTAAAAATCTATTACTTCCAAGTCATTAAATAGGTATCAGGGAGTGCCTGAAGTCAGGAGGATTATGCAATCCCTCAAATAATATTTTGCAGAACCCACGTGAGTTGTTTCAATGACCTGTTCCCTGGTATTTCACAACTATCACCTTGTTAAACCTGGAAGCCACACACCCAGCCCATCAAGTATGTATGAGTCAAGCAGAGCTGAGCAGAAGACACTGGCAGCAGCGATAGAAGACATAACACATATCTATATTACCTAGATATGCTATGATTGTCATAAAAAGGGAGTCTACCACCTCCCCGGGGCATATTCAACTGCTACCTCCACATTACAGTGATAAATACCATACCATACCTTTTGTTATGTATCTCATTTTTGTAGATTTAGAGAAAACATATAGTAACTGGTGCACTGGGGGCAGGTCATCCCTGGGAGCACTGCTCTTACTAGTAGGAAGGGTGATGTCATAGCAGTGGGTGGATCAGCTCAAACTGCATGGGATGGCAAAGGCAGGAGATGCCAGGTATTTGAGGGGAAAGAGTAATGCCCCAGGGAGCTCCAGGCCCGCCCAAGCGCACCAGTTACCTTATTTGCATAAGAAGTCAAAGTGGTTTTTTTATCCAAATCTACAAAACCAACATGGACAACAGAGGTACGTCACTGTAATGTGCTCTGTATCATGGTGGTGGCAGCTGAATATGCTTTGGGGAGGTCTTCAAGACGTCTAAATTGACCAGCTGTTTGAAGAGACTGCAGCGTTCTTGTAAGTGCTTAAACCCCTTCAGTACTTAGTAAGCACAGCACTGTACATTTGTATAGTG
Source organism: Leptodactylus fallax (assembly GCA_947044405.1). NCBI lineage: Eukaryota > Metazoa > Chordata > Amphibia > Anura > Leptodactylidae > Leptodactylus > Leptodactylus fallax. Next base: position 3,124,705 of record CAMRHE010000209.1, read on the forward strand.
GCTGCGCTTGGTATCACAGCTTAGCCTATGTACTATGATCAGGTCATGTGACATCATGATGAACATGACATCACATGGTCTGTAAGGCAGAAGTTGTGATCAGGGAGTGACGCTGTTGCTTCCAACAGGTAATCCACAGTACCCCAGGGTTCAGAGCCTCATTGATCTTCAAATGATGACCTATCCTAAAGATAGATTAAAAAGTCCCAGAAATCCCCTTTAATACACTGCCGTCCCTCCATTAGGGGGCCTGTCCCTTCACAGTCCGACACTGGCTGCACTGATTGGTAACACCTAGTTGTCTAATTCAACCTGTATCACTAGGAGGAATTATTCTGTGTCGTTGCTCTGTTACAAGAAAAGATGTTCAGAAATTACTAGATTATGAAGAATGCAAGTAATCCCTAAAATGGACACGATGGATTCTCTTTACATAGGATCCTGCCCTTTCTGCATCCTTATACATTAATAATGTAGAGGGAAGGGTACTTGGACGAGTAGTAGAACTGAAAGCAAGCAATTGTGGGAAGAAAAGCAGGCCCTATTTTTAGCCTCTTTTAATCCAGGCTTCACATACAAGCAGGCTCAAATTTGGGACAGATGGCAAAATAAAACCCATTTAATCAATGTAATACAAGTACAAAACGTAGACCAGTACTTGCTGGGCAATAACCATGCTTCTGTGTGTACTGCATGCTGTAGGTGGGCCAATGGCACAAGGTAAGTACACATTACTGGGGCCACTCTATGGTTTATACCTTGTAGAGGTCCCAGCACAGCAAAAAACATGCAACTAATCGAAAGACTAAAAGCCAGCTAGACATGTGGTGACAGGACAGGATCATCTCCGCTGGCAGCGCTTCCACAGGAGAGAAGTGTTATTGCCTTGATAGGTGCATTACCAGTCACATAAAATGGGGCCTAGTGGTCATGCCCTCTTAAAGGGGTTATCACATTTAAAGGGTTATTCCAGTTCATTGTTATCCTCTAACTGTCCTCTGGATACACCATTGTATTCTGATGTAAGAGGCTACTGCTGATGCACCCACCACTGATCGCGAGAATAAAGGGGTACAGCAGTGGTTTAGCGCTGCTGTCCCTTCACAGTCTTTCCCCTTACTGTGGCGCTCCCAGCCACCTGTAGTGAAGATAAGGCACCATTAAAATAAATGGCCAATTTTTCACCTCATCCCACCGCAGCTAGATTTTAAGAAACAACACAGCACAAAGACCTCATTCACACTATAGTATTTGTAAGTCAAAAACCACGCATAATAAAAAAAAAAAAAAAAATAAAAATAAAAAAGGTATACTGCACCTCTTGCGGTTCGGAGTCTCTTCCAGACATGACCAAGGCCTAAGGATGATATAGTCACAGAGAAAAGTCCTGCACGGGGCCTGTGGGTAACTGCTGTTTGGCTCTCCATCATTTGTGTCCACCATTGGGCACGAACGATGGAGAGCCGAGCGTGAACCTAGCCTTATAGGAAGAGAAATCCAGAAGGGGACAAGTCATATGCCAGACAAAACTGATCCTGAAGGACTGGTATCGGTTATGACAGTCACTTGTTGGACGAAAGTCTTCCATGCAGGACTTTTCTGTCAATTTTTGACAGAATCTGGAACCATGGAGGATCCTAGCAGAACCTCCATAGCAGATGTGAACATACCCTAGGAAAAGGTGATATGAAAAAGAGGAAAAAAAAAAAAAAAGTAGCCCAGAGCCATTTATTGTATGTTTGTTATTTGCATAATGTATAATATAAAATTTATTGCTAATGCAAAATCCATTATTTGTTTTCTTAATTTTTTTTACATTATTGCATATTTTACCATATTTATTTAGGGAACATCTGAAGGGGTGCAGCCCACTGTGAGACTCCACAGCATTTCTTACAAGAGAAGGGATATGCTGCAGATTTAGAAATTCGGTGTGAACTGAATCTCACAGATTTCTTTTGCTTTGTGTTTTGAAAATCCATTCACATGTATGGTACAAAATCTGAGCCAATAACAGTGTCTGAATATAACCTAAAGCTGTAGTCACAGGTGCTCTCACAAATCACACTATACCATAATATAGAGAACAGAATGACAGCTTGTAGTAACACCATTTCTAAAAATAACCATCTTATAAAGCTGAGCAATGTAACCAAAGCGTTCCATCAAACCTGAGCTTTCAGAGGACTTGGTATACAGCCTGGAAGACAAAACGCGGAGTAATGGTCTAACCTTCCATGTGAAGCTGGAAAATCTAATTTATACTCTGCCTGGGCCAAGAATTCATCATCTGCAGCAGATGGCTGTCTGCAAGACCAGATATCACTGCCTAAAGCAGGAAATAAAAGCATCACAAGTGACATTCATCATAAAGTCACCTAGCCAGGACACCGACCAGACCCCCCGCACCCACTACAGCACACCGACCAGACCCCACGCACCCACTACAGCACACCGACCAGACCCCCCGCACCCACTACAGCACACCGACCAGACCCCCCCCCGCACCCACTACAGCACACCGACCAGACCCCCCCCGCACCCACTACAGCACACCGACCAGACCCCCCCCCGCACCCACTACAGCACACCGACCAGACCCCCCGCACCCACTACAGCACACCGACCAGACCCCCCGCACCCACTACAGCACACCGACCAGACCCCCCGCACCCACTACAGCACACCGACCAGACCCCCCCGCACCCACTACAGCACACCGACCAGACCCCCCGCACCCACTACAGCACACCGACCAGACCCCCCGCACCCACTACAGCACACCGACCAGACCCCCCGCACCCACTACAGCACACCGACCAGACCCCCCCCGCACCCACTACAGCACACCGACCAGACCCCCCGCACCCACTACAGCACACCGACCAGACCCCCCCCCCGCACCCACTACAGCACACCGGCCAGACCCCCCGCGCCCACTACAGCACACTGGCCAGACCCCCCGCGCCCACTACAGCACACCAGCCAGACCCCCTGAACCCACTACAGCACATCGGCCAGACCCCCGCGCCCATTGCAGCACACCGACCAGGCCCCCGCGCCCACTACAGCACACCGACCAGGCCCCCGCGCCCACTACAGCACACCGACCAGGCCCCCGCGCCCACTACAGACTATGTCAGTGATAGAGGCTGTAAGTGGCAGATTGCTGGGGATACATCTTACACCAGTAGGGGAATGGATTGGCTCAGAAAACATCTTAATAAATACCCCCCAATCTCCTGAATTTACAGACCCAATGCTTAGGTTACACTACAGACACTCATAACACTTCCTGCTATGATTTCAGGAGATCTTACCAATCACCATCTTCACGGACGCTCCACATACACAACCACAACTAGGATGTAGATGTTGATGTATTTTATGATATGCACAAACTCTCTATAACAGTGATGGTGTGGTGAGATATCAGAACAGGCCATGTTGTCAGGCAGATCTCAGTAATAACCTCTGCAGTCTCATTCAACCACCTTTCGGCATGGAAGAACAGAAATAATTTTCACAATTTCACTTTACACTTTAGGACCTTTTATCTGGGTAGGTGGTCTACTTTAAGGGTTTATATTTATAAAAGGCAGGACAAGTCTGTGGGGAAGTATATTTTTCCTAAAAATCGAAGCAGTTCACTTCAGACATCTCATTTTTTTGGGTTAAAAAAAAAAAAAAAAAAAAAGGGATCATGCAAGTGAATGCAACCTAAACAAAAGTTCTTTAGAAGATATGCTAAGTAGACAAATGGCTTCAGGACTCTGAAAAGCAATCTGAGGGAGGAGACAACCATCAATGGTAGAAAGATGGTTGGGGGTGGGGAGTCGGTATAACACATACTGCATAGTACTCTCGAAAGCTTACTATCAAATATACTCAGTTAGCCTCCAAAAGGTATCGCCTGATTTCTTCACTCTTCCACTACTCTCTATGGCTAACACAGCACAACATTATACTACTAGAGACGGCCACACAATGATCATGTATTATAAGTAATACTTCTAGTACTGCAACCTTATAGTAAACTGTGTAGTCAGCTACCACAGTATGTTAAGGTTCTAGACCTTACGAATATGGCTTCTTTATGCGCTCAGAGGCATCCTGAAGTGTAGAATGCATTCCCTCTATGGGGGCTTCCCATCCATTCTGTTCCGATGACATGGATCATTATTACCACAGCTCCAATCCTACCAATTCCTGTTATCAGAACAGAATGAATCAGAAGCCTCCATAGAGGTGAGTGCATCAGGAAATGTACTTGGATGTCACCCCGAGTACATCCCGCTGCAAACTCAGACCACATCGAAAGCACACACTGTGCATGGGGGGCTTAAAGGGGTGTTACAGACCCCAGTGTAGACTCTCGGCTGGATCTCTGACCAAATGGCCAAGTATATATGCAGTGTATTATTTTAAGCCTCTCTATGCGTTATTGATATGCCGCTTTAAGCTTTGGAACCAGTCACTTTACAGACAGAAGCCATTGTGATCATAGAATGGCAACATGTTGGCAGCACTAGGTTCTAATCCCACAGGCCCACTTTGTATGGAGATTGTATGTTCTCCTTGCTGTTGTGTAGGATTAGGTTCTTGCCATTCTATGAATACATACTAATAGGCTGCCTTTCTATGAACTGGCCTATAACGTATATATAACCTGCTTCTTGAAGGGTTAAACGCAGTGTCCTCTTAGTTGAGGACTGGCACAGCTTGGATCTTTTAGCAGCGGCTGTGCATGGCATACAGTTTACTATAACTTTATAGCATTCAAGTGAACTGTGACAGAAATACACCAGGTTGCCAGGTAAACAACAGGGACATGGTGCTCACCCCTTCATCCAACTGATCACCACCAATGTAAGGACAGGACATCTCTTATAAAGCCCCAGAAAACAGCTTTAATGTGAGATTGATGTATGACACAAAAGACACAGTGTGGCAGATGTATTAACACTGACATTTCCTACGCCAGACTTAATAAAGGCCCCCAACTGGCAAAGGCACATGTGAATCAGCCCCATAAGTCAGGTGCGTGAGTCAGAATGGAAACCTAACTATCAGGAATTATAATAAATATGTCGAGGCACACTTGCAGAAAGTGGCGAGCTAGGCGCAGAATGGGGGAAGTGGCGTACCTTTGGTACAAGAAAGGGCTGATAAAGTTGGGATGGATGGGTTGATAAATTCCCTCCTCCATTGTATTTACATTGTAATAGTTTAATGAGGACCCATCACCTCTCCTGTAAATACTTTTACTCTCCATGAAGTTCTGGAGCATCTTTAGACATAATGAATAGCGCTGTTCCTCTTATTTCTCCTACAAATTTATGAATAAATGGATAACTTGATGTTGACACTTCCCCTTGTCCGAAGGCAGTGTCCCTACACAGTCTGACATCGGCAGCACCAAGTAGACAGTATCACACTGTGTAGGGACACGGCCCCCTCCAACTAATAACTAGTAATCCATATTTCTAGTAGAAATAACAGAGAAACAGTACAATACAAAGTTATAAGAGATTCTTCAGAATTGTGATTTCACTGGAAATTCAATTATTTCCTTAAACAGACGTCAGGCGAGATGACAGATCCTCTTTATGGTGTATAAGCTTACAGATAAGATTCAATGCAGTGCTGTAAGGCACAGTCCTCCAGTCCAGCTGCTAATAGTCACAATGTGCTCACCAACAAAGGCATCCACAGATCACTGCTATGTTTCCATTACTTCTGCCATATGCAGGGCTTCTATTTATAGGAAGAAAGGCATTGGCTTCTGCTTTTGGTCGCATCATATGACCATAGTGTTTACTGATAATACACTCCGGAGCTGTCAACACAAACTCTTTGCAGAGGCCTCAAGAACAGAACAGGAACCACGGCATGTCCTCACCGCCGCCATCACCATGGTAATCACATAGATACTACAGTGATGGAGGTCAAGCTTTCTCTGCTGCATAGGTATGACTTGCACATCTGAATATTATATAATAAGATTATACTGCAGACATTACATCTGAAGACAGACTCCAATAATAAACTATTTCCTAGTGTAGCACTAGGATCCTGAGCAGGGTTGATATTTATGTGGATGGTTGATAGGTATACAGATGTAGCAGAAAAGACAAAAAAAATAAAAATAAAAAATCAATAGAGTCATTGAAAAAACATTTTTCAATGACTTCATTGGTTTTCGTCTTCTCCGATAAGATATCACACGGCAGATGTTTAACCAATTGTAGAAGTTCAGGTTAAGGCTGCTACATCTGTACATAGCTGTTCTGTATGAATGGGAAGTTCACGGAGGACAGGGGCTGATGCTAGTGATAGTCTGTGGACACTGCTGCAGACTATTACAGTGATGATGGAAACAGACAGGGGGTAAGAATTGTTTAGATGCTGCAATGAAACCAAGTCATAAACGGCACCTATAACAGCACATGTGTAAGCAGTGGCCCAAATATCCCTAGGTTACAATGTGACAAAACTAGCAGATGGCACTGCAGGAGCTCCATGCCCAGTCACAGGTCTGATTAACACACTGCATTATTTATATGGCACCTAGGAGAGTGATACACAGATAGGAGAATATCACTGGGATATGCTAACTGGTTATGTAGGTTCAGACTTCTTCTAGTCTTAAGCTGGCCATACAGAGTCGATAACTAAACTGACCAATAATGGGGGTCATTAGCAAGCAGCTGATCAAGCCTAACACTGATATTTTCAACTGACCCCACACGTCTAACAGGGCTGACCTCTTGGCAAACTAAAGTCTATCATCACAGCCAATGAAAATCTAATACATGTGACCAGCTTTAGCCTGTCAGTACACATTAGACAGACATCAGCTGAAAGCTCATTCGGCTGACAGCTATTACTTCCAATTCCTGCACACTAGGCACAGCTGAGCATGCATGTATTCTTGATAGAAATAAGAGGAGATTGGTTGATGCTAGTATGGAGTGCCTAGGTAGATCTAGGTACTTTCTGGCATGAATCCAGGAGCACCAGGTGTCTTAGCCGTGCGGTCTGGACGGGCCCTGCTCACCAGCATCTACTGTACTGTTACAGCGTGATCACAGTGACAGCAATTAAATACGGCTCTCCTAAATGCAACCCTAACCCACCTGCTTTCACATGGACACAGGATAGCACCTAACAAGCCCAAAGCCAAGGCAGTGCCATCCCTTGGATCCATGCCAGGAAGAACCTACTTCTCTATCCAAAATATTTTGGCATCTACTGAAAATCAGTACTAGACACCTCCCGAGAGAACAAATGGATCAGACCTGTTGAAAACCAATCTATCCTTCTCACCACCAATGCCCTTGAAGAAGGGTTGAGAGGCCGCTACACAAATCAGATGGTCAGCCGGTCCATCAAACAGATATGTACAGAAGTGACAAGGCCATCATCTAACAGCAGTTGGTGGACCCCATTTACTATAATAGACACCTCAGACCTCCATCAAGGAGCATAGTTATGGGGGGTGCAGAGGCTACAATCACTACCAGGCCCTAGAGCCTAAGGGAGCCTAAAGCCCTCTACAACATAAGAGGATACCAGTATTATAGCTAGCACAAGGGAAGTGGGTCCTCATTGCAGAAATTACATTGGGGCCCAGGAGCTTCAATTTACACCTGTTTCCATACAACACAGGGCAACACCTTCATTGAATACTAGGTTGGTAGATCTGGGCTGTGTTCACATCAATGTGGGTGTGTACAGTCTAAAGCAGACTATTCTATAGGCATAAAACACACATATATATATATATATATATATATATACATATACATACACACACACACACACACATATGGGGGTGTGGTACAATTACGACCCCACAGAGATGAACCATCACGTTTCATCCCTCTAGTCTCCGGCTAGAGAATACAAGGAACAGAGACAATCCCCGCCATGAATAACGCACTGTGTCAAAAGACATTGCCTGCTGCTGAGCACACGGCATGACTGGAGGCAATGTGACCGCCAGTTACCTCTGCACGCGCAATGTGTAATTGGTTCCCTTGGTGACGAGAGCTATGGTAACAAAGAGGAGAAGGTAAGGACAATAACTCACCCCGGTGCTAAGACCACCGGCTCTGCCGGCCGCTGATGGACGCTGCTCTACGTACAACACACACGTACAAGGTACTCGCCGCAGCCGGTGTCACCGCCGTGAACACGCACAGCAGGCAGCGACGCCGAAACCACGTCTACAGCAACCAATCAGCGGCCGGAGGTGCGACCAATACATTGTGCCCCGCCCCCTCACATCCTTCCTTTAGTGTCATTGAGGACAGAGAGAGCGACGCGCTGATTGGCTGCGGGAAAGTGGCGCGTTGTGGGGGCCTGTAATTGTGACGTCACACGGGGCGGGGCTGAGGTTATTAGAGGTCAGAAGAACGAAGCCAGGAATGTGAAGTCATGTACATGTGTAATAATAATGGAGCGGCTGACACATGCCGCAGAGAGAGCAGAGGGTGTGCTCATTCTCGGAAGATTCCTGGCAGTCACACGGCGATGTGGGCACGTGATAAAGGGGCATCAGCCACATAAAGGAGCCCGCTTCTTGATATTAAAGGGATTGTATAAAAATAACTTCTCTTCCAGGCACTGCCTGAGACAGGCTTGATGTAGCAAGGATCAGCTGCAGTACCATGCACAGCCATGGACAAGAGGGGCGCTATCTCATTCAACTCCTTTAGTCAGAGTGACATCATATCTAGTGGTCACACTTATTCTATGCCACTGCATCATACAGTGACTTGTGGCATTAGGTGCAGGACCTGCCTCCATATCTATTTGTGCATCTGCTTTCTTGTTGGCTGCTTGAAGCCTATAGCTTTATGTACAGTGACATCTGAAAGCCTCACTTGGCGAGGTTCACAGGTCAACTGGTACAGTATATATATATATCAAGAACCACACCTATGTCTTCAAATAAACATGGGAAATCTCTTGAAAAACATGGACTGAAGATAAAATATAGATAAAACTTTTATTAGGTAGACATAGCTTCAAACTTGTCAGAGGTATCACAAATTTTTGGTGACCCTCTTAGGGTTGTTTCACCAATACCTGTCATTCGACTTCAATTTGGGGTAGGCCTTAAACAATCGTGTTCTAAAGACTATGCATAGGCACAATTATTTTAGCACAAAATATTGGTGCTAAGTAAGCCAGCAAGAGGTGGCATAAAAATGTCTGCTATGTCTTGGAAGATTTATTATACAGTGTGTAAGAGCGTGGAAAAATGGGACCACCACCATCACACAAAAAGGACACCAACTGTACACAGATCCCACAGTTTACTACTTACCTGTAGTATATTTTGTTACTGTTGACCCTGTTGCTGTGGAGATACCACTTGGCCATTATTATTGTGTTACTGCAATATGAATGTGATGTCATGTAATATTTGCTGTGTTAGGCAGTGTTCACGCGGAGGAATTTGCTGAGGATTTGGGGGTGGATTTTGCCCCGAAATCCACCTTCTTATTGTTTTCAATGGGAGGCAGAGATCGCAGCAGGACGCGGAAAAAAGAAGCGTCTTGCTCAATCTTGCCGCGGATTCCGCGGCTCGAGACTCCCTGTTGATTAGGCCCATTCATCAGCGGGATGCCGCGACAAATGCAGATGCACTACATCAGCTTCCCATTGCGGCTAGACTGCAGCAAAAATACTGGGGGGTGGAAAATGGAGCAGAATTCCTCCTCGTTTTCTGCCACGTGACCATACCCTGATAGTGTTCTGCATACCACCAGCAAAGTACTGTAGCTAGGTAGTATTATACCTTTATTGTTAGGGTTTATATCTATGCTATTGAAGAGTCTGATGTACCGCCTGTATAGGGCACGGTTTTTGTTATAGAGCAGGAAGCATTAACTATGTAATCGATTAGCATGAAGTCAACCTGATGTCAGTCTTCACGCCACCTTCAGTGCGTCATGCTTTTTTGAAAATAGCAGCATGTTAATTTTAGTTGTGGAATCGCAAGTGTTATACACTGTAGAATTACTGCAGAGGACAATTTAGCAACACATTTTCTCTTTTAGGCCTTGGCCTAAAATTAATTTGCCATTCTCCTACCCATGCTTCCAGGTTCCATAAATCCCTCTGTAATGTTCCACTAACCTCATCTGTGTTGATTACATTACAGAGTTTAGTATCATCTGCAAATATTGAGATCCTGCTCTGTAAACCCTCCACCAGGTCGTTAATAAAAATATTACCAAGTAGAGAACCTAATATTCACCCCTGTGGCACCCCACTTGTGACTGTGACCCAATCCGAGTACGTAGTATTCCATTACTAACCACCTTCTGTTTCCTATCTATGAGCCAGTTGTTAATCCAGTTTTCCCCTAGTCCCAGTATTCTCATTTTATATACCAACCTTTTTGTGGTATAGCATCAAATACACCACATCTATCACCTCCCTCATGTCCAGTCTAGAACTTACCTCCTCATAAAAGCTGATCCGATTAGTCTGACAAAACCAATCTCTTGTAAAACCATGCTGGTACTGGGCATAAATGTATTATCATTGAGATCCTCCAGGATAGCAACTCTTAGAAAACCTTGAAATCATTTTCCCATAACAGAGATAAAATTTACCGGCCTATAGTTCTGGGCTCACTTTTAGGCCCCTTTTTGAATACTGGCACCACATTTGCTATGTGTCAATCCTCTGGAGCAAACAGTCATTACTGAATCCTTAAATATTAGATATAAGGGTCTGTATATCACGGTACATAATTCCCTCAGAATTTGGGGGGTATATACTATCTGGAGTAAGTGATTTGCTTATTTTAGTATGTTGAAGGAGGTGGCTCACTTTCTATTGGGTTAAACAGGTGACATTTAATGGAGAATTTATATTACCCCTAATCTGCCTTTTCCTCATCCTCCTCCACCATTACACCCAGATTTTTTTTGAGAGGGCCCACATTGTCAGTTTTTAATTTATTATTTATGTAGTTGATAAATATTCTCTGTCTCCATCTTTGCTGCCTTTATTTGTCTTTTACACTTTTTTTTCTTTATAATTTTTTAATACCTTTGTGCTTTAGTATGTTAAACACTTTCTTTTTATCACTATTTGCACCCCTTACAGTTTTAGGTAGCTATATTGTTGTTCTACTGTTTCTAACACATTTATTCCTATAAGCTATATATATTTTTGCACAGGTCCTATTTAGGATGTTTTAGGAAATTGTAAAAGGCTGCATTTTTTTTTTCCGCTGCGGGCGAACCGCACCGTTTACGCCACGTGGGGCCCCGGCCTCAGCTAGTGAAAATTGGCCTTCCTGAAGTTTTTACCACAGTGTTTTTCACAGAAACTCTGCAGAGTTTTCCTCTACCCCTATTAAACTATTTGGAAAAATCCAGCGTACCATTCGGCAGGTACAATTGACATGCTGCGATTTTCAGAAATGCAGGCGTTTCCACTGCAAATTTTTTTCTGCAATGTGCGGATGGGATTAGCCAGAATCCCATCCACTTTGCAGGTAATGTAAAACTCAACATTTATGCCATGGCATTTCCGTTGCGGCAAAAACGTTGCTTTTTCGCAAAGTGGGGCTCCAGCCTTAAAGGGGATGCATGGAACAACTTACAATGGGGCTAAGCAGAAACAAAAGAAATATCACATGGAAAACAGTCAAATTTCTCTATTTCATGACTTACAATGACATTTTATTCCGTTGTAGTTTTAGCGTTGTATCTTATTTGCTTTGTGGGTGTTGCTATAAACGGTGTACAGAATCAATACAATGCAAACCACAACTGTTTTATTTGTGGCGGGACTCAACTGCTATTCACCACTGTCACTATGTACTGAATCACTAGCCTTATATATTATGTTTCTCCTATTATAGTAGTAATGCTCTAATGATGCCCTCCTGTAGGACACTGGTAGTAAAATGGGCAAATAAATTATGAGCTCTATATTAATATGAGGTCCACACAATGCACCAATACCAGGTACCATTACCTTAATCTATCTCCCTCTGATGAAATTTTATCCAAAGCATTTTGGGGGAGATTTACAGTATAATCAGGAGAATTTTTAAAGTCAGTTTTGCTGGGGTCTGCGCTGCTGTAATCTGCACTAAATGTATTAAATATCTCACTATGATAAATTTAGTGTATCTATAAGTCTTACACTTCTGTCCTGAAATATTACTCCACTTTGAGGATCACCAACTCACTATAGTACGGTTACACAATGCAAGGAATTTTCATTTCAATACTTTGAAAGAATAAACAGTTCAATACTATTAATTTCAATACTTCAATAGCGAGCTGCTCTTAGTAGCAGGTCCCACCATCCTGTTTACTAAGGACAGTGGGATCTGCTGCTGCTAAGTGCATCTTACTATTTCAATGGCACTGAACTGTTTACTCCTGCAGAGGACATGATGCGTGTATTGCCCAGAACTTGCCATGTTCTCTGTTCAGTGCCCTCCCCAAACCGCCGTTGGCCATTAGTGCTTCCTTTCTCTGCTGCTACCAATGGTTTCTTGCGTACTGGGAGCAGTGTGCAAACGTAGGGAGGAGAATGTCACAAGCGGTATAATGTGTACCGAGCACCATTAGGACCATGTGCCTGTGTGTACAATTAGTGACAGCCCCAGACAGGTATTAGACAGTCACTAAGGACTTATTCCCAAACAAGTACCGTCCATGAGACATGGTCTACGTACAGGCCATATTTCCTAGACTCACAATAGCCGTGTGAATGGAACTCACTGCATTATAGTAAGTTAAGTAACCCCATCATGTACCTCACATTAACCCCGAAGTAGTTTGGTACATTACAAAATAGTATTTTTGTGGTTTTTTGGCAAAGTATTGTTTTGGTATTGAAAATCGTCATACTAAACTAGGTATTGAATAAATACAGCAAATGTGGAAAAAACTATAAAACATAACTTTTAATATAAATATATCATATAAAAAGGCACCTCAATAATGACATGTCTATAAATGAAAAGATTAACACAGATAAATATTTGTGCGATCAGGGATTATATCAAACCAATATAATGCAGATGTAAATCACACAACTCAACAAAAAATAAAGAGTTAATATTAAAACCCTAAATCACAGACTTCCAAATATATGAAAAGGTAAGAAAAACCAGATAGATCTCACCAAATCACCGGTCATGCGTCTGATAATTCATGATCCATCATTAGCTCTGTGGGAATCGCCATCCTGGTCATTAAGTTCTGACCCTATACCTCAAAAATGGCCCTATTATCCCCAAAGAGCTCCTGCCCTTACAAGGGCAGTCCACAGGTGACTATTTAATTAAGGGTCAGATGTGGACTGCCCTTGTAAGGGCAGGAGCTCTTTGGGGATAATAGGGCCATTTTTGAGGTATAGGGTCAGAACTTAATGACCAGGATGGCGATATAGTGAATAGAGTGCCTGTGTACTGGCCCGGTCTATCTGCCGGATCTATAACAATTGCCCGTGCTGGATAAACCAAGCATTAGGGTAGGTGCTTCAAAGTGTGATTCAAGTGCGTGTGCAATGTGCCAGACTCAGTGGGTTTCCCACACCCAGTGAGTTTTGGCACCTCAGGCGCTACCGTTCCCCCGAGGCACTTGCACATTGAGACCTAGCTTTTGTTGGAACTCTACAGTGGGCCGGCGCACCGCTGGAAGAACCAACTACTCACTACTACTGGCAGAACAGATACTACACTTGATCTTAGCCAAAAGGCCGAGAAGCGATTTAAAGCTGATTTTAAGGTGGAAACTGCCCTAAAATAAACTTCCAACGTCTTTATGTGAACAGGCCCTAACTTTGAGGCATTTTGATACATTTGTGCATTGATTAAGGCTGGGACCCATACAGTATGTTGCAAAAACGCAGCATTTTACATTACTTGCAAAGTGGATGGAATTCTGGCTAATCCCATCCACACATTGCAGAACAAAATTTGCAGTGGAATTGCCGTGATTTCAAAAACGGTCTTTTTGTAAATTGCAGCATGTCAATTATACCTATGGAAACGTTGGCATTTTCTGTACAGGTATAATAGGGGCAGAAAGTCTGCAGAGGAAAATTCCTCTACAGACTTGCTGTGAAAAAAAAGCATTTCCGCAGCCTTTTATGGCTGTGGCTAGCTATATGACACCTTAGCCTAAAATGGTTTTCCAGAAGGATAGGTAATCAATTAAAGACTGTCAGCACTGCAGGCTCTTCAGTACTTACCACACATAGCACCATTTGTGCAGCGGCTGTGCTTGGTATGCAAACTCAGCCCATTCACTTGAATGAGACTGAGCTGCGATTAGGCCATCTGACCAATAAACATGATGTCACATGGTCTGAGAAGTGAAAGGACACTCCCAGGTGTCAGACACTCAATGATCTTCAACTGATGACCTGTCCTTTCCACCATCTCACTCAGCTCCCCTACCTCACTTATCAATCACATTTAATGGTTCTTCTCACAAGTCTCAAATGTCCAATGCCTTGGATTAACCGCTGATTCTGCCCTGTCTTTCAAGCCTCACATCCAAACTCTTGCTATTTTTTGCCGCCTACACCTCAAAAACATCTCTTGTATCCACTCCTTTCCACCTCAGAGTCTACAAAAATCCTCGTTCATGCGATATTCATCTCCTTAATACAGTCTTTTCATATGTGTGCTAAATTTGGTGTCCTATTTGCATGTAGATGTACTGCAGTGATTTTTTTTGACATGTAGGTATGACATTTTCAAGTTGTCAGCAGTGGATTAGTTTGCTGCCCACATAACTTTTGCTTTCTAGTTGTCTGTTCTGAAAATATGTTCATGGTATTTTCTGACGAAAATAATCATATTTAAATTTGTAGAGAATTAATAGTTAAACATTTGTGCAAATATAAATAATTACAAATATTGCAGAGTTTTAAAGATTTTCTCTAATCATTTTAGTGGTGTTAGTCTTTTGTCTTGATCAGTTGCCATTCGATACAACCATAAATTCAAGAACTTTCAATGGTCTGGAACTTGTCAGATACCCAGCCATGATTTCAGGTTATCAGGCAAGGACACTATTTGTATGAGAAGATAACCCGGCCACAATAAGGAAATCATGGCTGGGTTTCTGATGAATCCCAGACCATAGAAAGTTCCTGCATTCATGGTCGTATCCATTGGCAACGGATCAAGACAAAAGACTAACCATTAAGATGGATAGAGAAAATCTTTAATACTCTGCAAAATATTTTATTATTTATATTTGCAAAAATGTTTAGCTTTTAATTGTCTTAATTTTCTTTCTCATTCTGTGTACTATATGTTAATATTATTTCCTATACCTTTCTCTACAGTGTTATGGACTTTTGTCCCACTAAAATACACTTATCCTTTTATCACAGTCAAATGTCACTTCATGGTACATTCCATCACTTGTCTCCAACACTTAGATAAACAATGACTTATTTTTCTTGGCGGATTCTTCACAACGTGAGAAATATTTGTACTCCTATCAACTTCTTTACAAGATCCACTTAAAACAA
Source organism: Leptodactylus fallax (assembly GCA_947044405.1). Lineage (NCBI taxonomy): Eukaryota > Metazoa > Chordata > Amphibia > Anura > Leptodactylidae > Leptodactylus > Leptodactylus fallax. Next base: position 3,140,248 of record CAMRHE010000209.1, read on the forward strand.
GATATCTTGAATTTATTTATTTTGTATTAGACTTTGTTCTTTGGGCTAAAGCTTTCTTAAAGGGAGTCTACCACCACCAAAATGGCTTCTACACCATTTATATGCTGTTACAAGGACAGTTCGTGGCACGTTGAACATAACTTTTTGTATCAAAGTACAATCTTTTTGCTGAAAAAAAAAATCAACCTTTAAGCTAAGGCCCAGCAGAAACACTGCTAAAAAACGCTGCCAAAACACTTGTGTTTTTCACTACTTTTCTGCAGCGTTTTTCATTTTACCTTCTCCACCCCATAAAAGTCTATGGGAAAAGGGCAGCATTTCAGCAGGTAAAATTAATAATAATAATAATAATAATAATAATAATAATCCTTTAATAGTCCCACAATGGGGAAATTCAGTGTGTTACAGCAGCAAAGATAAGATAAGATAAGCAGATACAAATACAAATACAACATGTACAGGAATGTTCCAAGGTGAGAGGCATTACATTAATAGCAGACAGACAGATAGGGCGTAGCAGAGGGGGGGGGGGATTTAACAGGCAGAGAGATGTGCTGCATTTTACAAAAACATGCGCATTTTTTAAAAAATGGCCTTTCCACAACATGTGGATGAGATTACACTAATTCACTTTGCTGGTACTGCAAAACGCAGCATTTTTTTTTCTGCTGCGTTTCCGCAACAGCTAAAAATGCATTTCCACAATGTGTGGCCTTAGCCTTATCTGTATGCAGATAAGCTGATTGGTTTACTCAGGGCATGTCTGAGTCTGCTAGAGCACCCTTTTCAGGGCACCTGGCAAACCCCGGCAAGTGCCAGGACCCCAAACTCCTGAGCAGGCCCACTCTGCTGCTGGTGCTAACTGTGGCTGCTGTTGTTTTTGTTTTTGTTTTTTTTTTTTTTTTTTATAGGCTGTTACCTGATTGCATAACTCCAGCAGGTAAGGGGCCCTATTTACTTACCAATCCCCGACTTCCCCTGGGCACCAGCATGACTCCCTGCCTGGGTCGGACTGGCCCACCGGGGTACCAGTGAATCCTTAAGTGGGTCCCGTGCCTTTAGGGGGCCCTACTGGACCCCCACTGGTTTTTTTAATAGTGGAAGTGTGGTAACGGCCCCTATTTACTTACATCTCTCCGCTGCTGGCCAGGGGGCCCCCCGTACGCCACACATTACGTCATTGCGACGTGATATGCGGTGCGCAAGGGCCAAGGCTGCTGTGGGGAAAAGAGAGGCCGCCAGGTTCTCCCCAGTTTTGCGATTCTGTCTGCTCTCCAGTCCTGCTTCTTCCTTCGGGCGCACATGATGTCACATCAGTGCGCCTGGAGCAAGAAGGAGTGGGACCGAGGAGCATACAGCTAAGTAATCACCTAATACTGCTATAGGGGGGACAAGTGAAGGGGTCACTGTATGGGCCATACAGAGGCCCCCTTCACTATCCCCCCCCTATACAGTGGCCCCTTCACTATCCCCCCCCATACAGTGGCCCCTTCACTGGTCCCCTATACTGTTTGGGGACCATTGATGGGGCCATTATATTGTGTGGGGAGGGGCAGTGAAGGGGCTGATATCCTGGAGGACATTTAAGGGGTTGTCTAGGATAAAAAATTTTATTTTTTTTAATTACTCTGGGTCATGTAAAAAAAACAAACAAAAAAATCCCAAAACCTACTCTGCTGTCCCCATTGTCTTTCAGCGCAGTTCGGTCCTGCAGCGTTGTTGTTTTCTTCCCATTGAACGTGACTACCTGTACCAGTGAGAACTTCAGGCTAAAGAAAACAGCGGAGCTACAGGACAGGACTGTGTTGGGAAGACACCGGAGCACCAGGGACAGGTATGTTTTTGTTTTTTTTTTGGGGGGGGGGGGGAGTTAACCCCCCCCGGACTAATTATAAAAAAATTTTTAAATATGCTGGACAGCCTCTTTTAAGTGTGGTGCATTGGGGGTATATTAAAGGGGTTGTTCAGGCTTAATTATTTTATGGTTTATCCTCAGGATAGGCCATAAATACCTAATCTGTAGCGGGCTGATACCCATACCGATCAGCTGTGCAGAGCAACTTCCGCCGTCCATCCTGCATACAATACACGGCCGGAAGCAAAAAAGCTCTGTCCACTGTATATTAGCTCTGTCCACTGTATATAGGCCATAAAAAAGTTAACCCTGGACAACCCCTTTAATATGCATCACACAGTTTAATGCCCCCCCTCCCACAGGATGTTAGCCCCATCACTGCTCCCACACAATATAATGGCCCCATCACTGTTCCCCATACAGTATAGAAGGGGGGGTATAAAAAAATTTGGCCCAGACAACCCCTTTAAAGAGGTTGTCCATAAATTGGAGCTACCACTGTGGCGGCCGCCAGGGAGGTGTAAAAATAAAAAAAAAACATACCTGTCCCCAGCACCTTGTTGTCCCCTGCCTGTGTCTGCTTGGTCTCATGGCGGCACCTCATTTCTAGAAATCCTGTACCTAATTAGCCTCAGTGATCACAGGTGCAGGACTCCCAGCAAGAAGGCGCCGACACGAGACTGAATGGACACTGGCGGCAAACAATAGAGCACCGGAGACAGGCAAGTATGCTTTTTTATTTTTTTTATTTTACACCTTCTGCACACCACATGGTTTTCTCCAATTCTTGGACAATCTCTTTAAAGGATTTATCCATCTTTCTAATATTGACTGTCCTTAGGATAGGCCATCAATATTACATCTGCGAGGGTCCAACAGCCAGGACCTCTGCAGCTCAGCTTTTCCAGGACAATGCGGCTACAAGTTATGGTAACAATTCTAGGAGCCACGCTGTTCACTTGCCATACAGGGTGTAGCAGTGGGTTTAGGTAGTGCAGGTTTCCTGTAGCCGCCCTGTCTCGGTACAGCTGCTCTGCAGGGGTCTTGGCGGTGGGCCCCTAGAAACAATTCCACTGGTGGGCCCTAGACATCCCAGTTCGACACTACTCCCTGCTGTCTTTGGGCCGCTTCAATGACGTCAGGTGGTTCAGGCCGGCATCACAACACATAATGACTCTGGCTTAACCCACGTCTGTGACATCAATGAAGAGGGCTGAAGACAGCAGGGACTTGCACCAGAGCCCATGAGAGGGAAGTAACATTGTTTTTTATGTTTGTCACCTCCCCTGGGCCACTGATCATTATAATCTTGGGTCTAAAAAGAGTTTGTGGGTCATGAACCCCAAAAATTTGAAGTCAAGTCGAACTTGAAATTTTTGCAATATTTGTAAGGAACACTGTAGGCCCCACACAAACCTGAAGCTTGCCCTGACCTGTTTTCACATGTGTTCACCACATATAGGCACCTACCAATCTTTAAGCTAGGGGCAGCATTGAGTGTCGACCACAGGTGAAAAAGGGATGCTCTAGCCAATGTGGTCACACCCTGATTCCACTGGCCAGCTCAGATTAAAAACTGACTCTTTTGGCCGCAAGATTGCACTTTGACACAATAAAGATACGTTTACTATGCCAATAACCATCCCTACAACACATATAAGTGGTTTAGGAGATATTTTGGTGGCGGTAGACTCCCATTAAACAGCTTGTGTGCCATGTCACCAGTCTTTGTGTTTTGTACCTCTATGAATCTCTGGTTACCTTTTTCTTTACATGTTTGCTTAGGGTGAGTTAGTACATAGTTGGTATTATGTGATTACAGCATTATAATTTATACATAGTGCCTGCAAATTACATAGAAAAACTGGAGCCGCCTCTGCTGGTGATACTCTGCCAACTAAAAGTAGATGAACAAGATTAGGCAGTGGGTAGGGAGACAAAGAGACTTGCTTAAACTGCAGATCTCTGACTTATATAATTCATTTTTCTTCTTACAACTTGGGTGAATATCCACAATTTTAGCACCATTTTTTTTTTTTATCTCAATTGGTCCATCATTCTGTGTGGATTCATTTCAAAGTATATCCTGTCAACAGAGAACAACAGAGAAATGGTTAATAAACAAGCCCCAGTACCTTATAGCGTAAACTCTCCTAATTACACTAATACTTTATAATTGCAGAATTTTTTTTTTAACCAAAAAAGGTGCAAAGTTTTTCAGAATTTGCAAAGTGCAACATGGATGTGTCGGAGCCTAGATAGGTTCGGTTTCCAGTGCGGAAACTGTAACTGTACATCAGCAGTGGTTGTCTGATATATATATATATATATATATATAACAACTGGCACTCTGCCACAATGGCCAGGATCAAAAATAACTTGAATTCTTTCCTTAGATGCCACAATCACTTGTGACCACATCATGTACCTGGTCACCCCATCAGCGCTCCATTACATTATTGTGGGCACTGGGGGATTACCATTGCAGCTGGTGGTTTAGAGAAGTCCCCAAGGACTGCCCTCCTTATTTTGTGAGTTCAGTAGACCTTACAGGAGGCAAGCAAGATACAGAGCACTACAGAAGGATTACAGTGTATTATGTGAGAGTTGAAAGGATCACAGGGTCAATTCCTATTGTAGGACTAAAAAAAAAGTTCTATTGTGTTCTCAAAAAAAAATCCAAATTAAATAAAAAAATGTTACAAAATTATGTATTATAGAGAAAAATAAAAACCTAAAAAAAGCTGTACATAATTAGCATGCCCACAAGTGGGAACGATTCATGTAATACGTTAACATTAGAGAGTATATGGGATTTTCTTCCCTATATGATAATGCTATAGATGTTTTTAGTTTATCATTGTACTGACACATGGGCTATCCATATCCCAGGAAGTTATCTCAGCTATTACTTAGGGTATAATTATCTTATTATGGAATAATCCTTCTGACATTACAGCAGTATACAGTGTATGCTGCTGGTATGAGCCCTACATGGCGTCAGCACACAGTAACGTATCATTTACGACTTAAATCATATGTCTGCGGCACAAACATGGTGGGAAAATATTATAGATGTTTTTAGGCAACAATGGTATGTGTATGTCTAACTGTAATTCTATGACAGAAATCTCTTCACGCTCCATATTGCATAGTTTTTCAGATCTAGGATATTTTTACACGTGTCAGATTTACATATTGCAAATCCGACACGTATTTTTCTACAAGTTCCACCTCTGATATTTCTGCAGCACTTGTGCAGTTGGAAGTGCTGTGGATCAACACAAGGTGTAGCCGCATTCAAGGGGGCTAATTCCCCAGTAGCATGCTGCTTAGTCTGGATTTGACATGGGATTTGATTGCAGAACCTATGCCAAAATCTGTGTGTATTCTGCATGTGTGAACAGACCCTTACCATTTTAAATTTGTTCTGGCAGCTCTTTAGCAACAGAGGACACAGGGCTTCGGTAACAATAATGGATCTCCATTTTTTTGGATATCTTGGATTGTCACACACTAGATAGGTTCGGTTTCCAGTGCGGAAACTGTAACTGTACATCAGCAGTGGTTGTCTGATATATATATATAACAACTGTCACTCTGCCACAATGGCCAGGATCAAAAATAACTTGAATTCTTTCCTTAGATGCCACAATCACTTGTGACCACATCATGTACCTGGTCACCCCATCAGCGCTCCATTACATTATTGTGGGCACTGGGGGATTACCATTGCAGCTGGTGGTTTAGAGAAGTCCCCAAGGACTGCCCTCCTTATTTTGTGAGTTCAGTAGACCTTACAGGAGGCAAGCAAGATGCAGAGCACTACAGAAGGATTGCAGTGTATTATGTGAGAGTTGAAAGGATCACAGGGTCAATTCCTATTGTAGGACTAAAAAAAAAGTTCTATTGTGTTCTCAAAAAAAAAATCCAAATTAAATAAAAAAAGTTACAAAATTATGTATTATAGAGAAAAATAAAAACCTAAAAAAAAGCTGTACATAATTAGCATGCCCACAAGCGGGAACGATTCATGTAATAGGTTAACATTAGAGAGTATATGGGATTTTCTTCCCTATATGATAATGCTATAGATGTTTTTAGTTTATCATTGTACTGACACATGGGCTATCCATATCCCAGGAAGTTATCTCAGCTATTACTTAGGGTATAATTATCTTATTATGGAATAATCCTTCTGACATTACAGCAGTATACAGTGTATGCTGCTGGTATGAGCCCTACATGGCGTCAGCACACAGTAACGTATCATTTACGACTTAAATCATATGTCTGCGGCACAAACATGGTGGGAAAATATTATAGATGTTTTTAGGCAACAATGGTATGTGTATGTCTAACTGTAATTCTATGACAGAAATCTCTTCACGCTCCATATTGCATAGTTTTTCAGATCTAGGATATTTTTACACGTGTCAGATTTACATATTGCAAATCCGACACGTATTTTTCTACAAGTTCCACCTCTGATATTTCTGCAGCACTTGTGCAGTTGGAAGTGCTGTGGATCAACACAAGGTGTAGCCGCATTCAAGGGGGCTAATTCCCCAGTAGCATGCTGCTATCTGTCTGTCTGCTATTAATGTAATGCCTCTCACCTTGGAACATTCCTGTACATGTTGTATTTGTATTTGTATCTGCTTATCTTATCTTATCTTATCTTTGCTGCTGTAACACACTGAATTTCCCCACTGTGGGACTATTAAAGGACTATTATTATTATTATTATTATTATTATTAGTCTGGATTTGACATGGGACTTGATTGCAGAACCTATGCCAAAATCTGTGTGTATTCTGCATGTGTGAACAGACCCTTACCATTTTAAATTTGTTCTGGCAGCTCTTTAGCAACAGAGGACACAGGGCTTCGGTAACAATAATGGATCTCCATTTTTTTGGATATCTTGGATTGTCACACACATTGAATAAATTGACTCTTGTTTGTAAATTCACGTTCTGGTTCTAGCCTCGAAGGAAAGAGTGGTGATAAGGACCCAGCACCGATTGTTGTTTTGTTGGAGCTTCTGAGGTAGAGTTGTTTGTAAACTGGCCTTCTTCCTTATCATGATGTATCTCAACAGGAAAGACAACATCTCTACTACAACCGCCATCTCTGCTTCCTTTTTTAAACCCTCTGTCAGGAAATACATCACCTGCAAACCCAATGCCTACTGTATGATAGTTGGCAAACAGCATTATTGAAGAAAGATTCCACAAAAATATTGTAGCGATTAGTTTAGAAGACATGGGCTCTGTTTTATTAAACCTATATATGATCTGGATAGTGTAGACTTAGACTGAGGCCCCACGTTGTTAAAACACAGCTTTTTTTGTTGCAGATTTTGCTGTGGTTTTTTGAGCCAAAGCAAGGAGTGGAGTGACCAAAAGGTAGAAGTATAAGAGCTAGCTATATATTTCCCATTCCTTTTGTAGTCATTCTTGGCTGTGGCTCAAAAAAACACAGCAAAATCTGCAACAAAAAAATCTGCATATCTGCAACGTGAGGCCTCAGCCTTAGGCTGGTTTTACATGGCTGAATTCAGACTAGGAGACTCGGTTCATGTGTCATCGGATTTACAATTCCGAAAACAGCTCAAAATAAAACCAATACAATAATAAGCATGGCCACAGCAAAAAGCCTTGTATATCCATAGATCACACTGCAGGGTACAACTAAATTTACTTGTTGATTTAGGGGTGTGTTACAGTGTGATCTATGGATATATAAGGCTTTTGCTGTGGTCATGCCTATTATTGTTTTGGTGATTTTATTGTGATTATTGCTATCCTGGTATTTTAGGGGCTTTTTATGGAGTGATACATAAAAGATAACTGTCATTTTCAGACAACTTAGTCTCATTTAATAGAGCGTGTTATTCTGGACAAAAATGTAATGCACTTTATTTAAAAATGTTGCTTTTCTGTCTGAAAACTCCTCTAAAGTGCCTGCCACTAGGTGTCTCCCTTCTAGCTAATGTGCTGTTAACTCCCTGTTAATAGGAAACCTCTGTCCTTAGTTATCACTGTGAAACAAAACAAGTTCACAGTAATTGGAAGCGGAGGGTCTATTCTCCTTTCACAGAGTGACTATAGAGGGGAAAGGACTGGTTCTCCTCATAGCCTCTACACATATCTTTCCTTTTCTGCACACTGGAATTGGAGGATCTCACAGGTTAAAAATGTAAGAAAAGCATACATCCCAACTTTCAAAGGACAGAAAGAAGGACAGAATGTGTGGCATTTCAGCAAATTTAGCTCCACCCACTTATAAGTTGACCCCGCCCATTTCCATCCATTTCTCTTTGTACCCCCCATACAGTATAATGCTTCTACAGTCACCCTAATATTATATGCCCCCACATTATAATGTTCCCCTCTAATTGCCCCCATAGTATAAAGTCCGTCTACTGGTGCACCTACAGTTTATTGCCCCCCCAGTTTAATGTCACCCTCCAGCTGCTCCATAGTTTAATTTCCTCCTCCATCAGCCCCCCCAATTTAATGTCCCTCTTCATATGCCCCCAGTTTAATGTCCCCCTCTCCATCTGCCCCCAAAGTTTAATGCCCCCTCTATCTGCCCCCAAAGTTTAATGTCCCCCTCCATCTGCACCCCCCCCCAGTTTAATGTCTCTCTTCATCTGCCAATGTTTAACATAAAAAAACACTGATACTCACCTCTCCTTGCTCCCACACAGCTCAGGTGAATTGAACTGACATGCTGAGCTCAGTTCAGCAGAGCTGGGTTCAGGCCTGTAAATCCAGCCAACACACAGACATATTGTTACATCCTAAAGCCACACCCACTTCTAGCAAGCTACCCCATCACTAAGTCACTCTATAGACACATTACTTGATGCAAGCTTATAAGTCTTGATACTAATTCCAGTAATTATTTTATTTCCCCATTATAAAGAATAGAGAGAAAACCATGAATAATTACTATATGGACGACACTGAGCTATCCTTGGACGTTATGAGCTCAGCAGTGTGAACATCAACGTATATGCTTCAAATGGATGAACTGAGAATTTAGTAGTGCAACAGAACAACTAAAAATCATCAACAATACTTAGGTCTATAATACAGTATTGCTGGTCACTGTTCCTTTCTTTAGCAAATGCATTTTTTTTTCCCATAGTGCCTTTCCCATTGAACAAGATGAACATCTGTCTATTTGTCCCTGCTGAGATACTTGTTGTTCCTATAAACATGAGAAGTTTATACTCTAACATTCTGCATACTGAGAGCATGAATGCATTCAACAAATGTTTGAGACATTCAACCATTAACTCTGCCACAGTTTTTTTTAAAGGGATTGTACCAAGAGTAAAACTTATCACCCATCCACAGGATAGGGGCCCCACCAATCTTGTAAACAGAGTTCCCATATCCCCTGTTTGAATGAAGCCGTGGTTATGCATGCACATGGCCATTCCATTTAAACTCTGTGGGACTTGTGGAGATAACTGAGCTAAGTGCTTGCCTACTTTTGGCAGCCCCATAGATTTGGATGAAGGGGAAGTGCACATGCTCGACCACAGCGGGATACATTAATCGTTGAGGTCCCAATGTCATGATATAGAAATAAAGGTTTTTCTTAATGCATGCTATAAGTGTCATAGCTCTGACTGTTTAATATGGGGCTCTGAATGGGGCCCCAGTGGTCAGACACGTCTTACCTATCCTGTAGATAGTTAATAAATGTTAATCTTTGTGTAACCACTTTAATCTCTAGAAGCCCAACTATTCATTTTCACTGACTGCAAACAGAGATTTTGAGAGTAGTGGGGAATTGGAATGCCAAGAAAATCTTTTAATAGCTACCGCTCTACTGATTCCGATGCAGTCGGAATTTTTTCCTCTAACCCACAAAATTCTTGAGCAATCATTTCTGTTCGTTTTAACAACCGATATACTAATAAGACTCTCTACTGTCAGGTGGTTGGTTCCAGACTGTCTGCTCAAACCTAGGACCACCCACCTGACAGTAGAGAGCCTAATTAGCATGTCAGGGGCTAAAACTAACAGATGTAATTGCTCAGGAATTGTGGGGGTTAGAGAAAAAAATTCCAACAGTTCCAGAATCAGTGGAGCAGCACCTAGCGAGAAATGCAAAGAGTGAGAGCTGGTGGAGGTGGAGAAAGGTGAAGGTCAAAGGGGTTCCATATATCCTAAAAGGACATATAATATCCCAGGGTGGGGGAAGGGGGTACTCTGATCTATCCGCCATTGTGGGGAGCTGCTGCAAAGAGTGTCTCTTTCTCTTGAGAAGTCAGTTCTTTCATGCATTACATGGGCAGTCCATTGATAGCCATGGCCATAAATAAGGACTAAGGGTGGGTTCACACTTGTGCTTGAGTCCGTCCGCTGCCAATCCGAGTGAAAATCTCGGGAAACTGGATAGGCACCGGATTAGCGACATGTTAGCGACGCATTGCTTAAAAATCCATTCATTTGAATGGGTTTTTAAAGCAATGCGCGGGTGTCCAATTGCACCCTCTGCACCGCGAATACAGTTTTTTTCGTCGGAAACAAAGTTGGACATGCAGGACTTTGTGTCCGACAAAAAAAACTGGCTTCGCGGCGCAGAGGGTGCAATCAGACACCCGCGCATTGCTTTAAAAACCCATTCAAATGAATGGGTTTTTAAGCAATGCGTCGCTAACCTGTTGCTATCCGGTGCCTATCCACTTTCCCGAGATTTTCACTCAGATTGGCAGCGGACAGACTCAAGCGCAAATGTGAACCCACCCTAAGCACTTGTCTGTAAAATGCCCTCTGATCTCAAGGGCTGTTGTAGGGATATGTTTCTTGCATTGACTTAGCAGGTTGTGGAAGGAGGCCAATAAAAGACTTTTATAAAATAAACTATATGGCAACTTTAAACAATGAACTACTTCAAGGAGTGTGTAATTGTTTGGATCTATGAATGCTATGAGCCAAAAAAACAGTAACCGACATGAGGTGTCTTACACATTTCAAACAGGACTTCAGTCAAAGGAAAGACACCAAATGGACGCTGTTGATGTAATCATCTCTATACTGTACATACCGAGCTCTATGATCACCTATACATCTACTGTGTATCTAAGAGATAGCAAAGCTGAGCCAATTACTAATCAGTTATTATAGATAGCTTATAAATGATATAGCAGATATTCTAGAAAGACAGGAAAGGATTATTCTGTTCTGCATGAATAATTTATTGTATCCTATTATTCACACATTGTTTCAATGGCAATGAATATGGAAAATGATCAACAAGTAGTGTCGCTCATATGCAGGGGTATACCTAAAGGCTCATGGGTCCTGGTGCAAAAGCTCTCAACTACTCTCAACCATCAGCCACATCCCATCCATACATTTTAGTAGCATTTACATGTCTCTTACTTCTCTATCCAGGCTCAGATAACCATAAAGTTCACTACATGTCTGTACACATAAGCTTCCCATCCCCTGTCAGCACCCCCATACATACAACCCCAATTCCAATGAAGTTGGGACATTGTGTAAAACATAAATAAAAACAGAATACAATGATTTGTAAATCCTTTTCAACCTATATTCAATTGAATACACTACAAAGACAAGATTTTTAATGTTCAAACTGATAAACTTTATTTGTTTTTTTGCAAATATTCACTCATTTTGAATCTGATGCCTGCAACATGTTCCAAAAAAGCTGGGACAGGGGCATGTTTACCACTGTGTTACATCACCATTAACAACACTCAATAAGCGTATGGGAACTGAGGACACGAATTGTTGAAGATTTGTAGGTGGAATTCTTTCCCATTCTTGCTGGATGTACCACTTCAGTTGCTCAACAGTCCGGGGTCTCCGTTGTCATATTTTGTGCTTCATAATACGCCACACATTTTTAATGGGAGACAGGTCTGGACTGCAGGCAGGCTAGTCTAGTACCCGCACTCTTTTACTACGAAGCCACTCTGTTGTAACACGTGCAGAATGTGGCTTGGCATGGTGTTGCTGAAATAAGCAGGGATGTCCCTGAAAAAGACGTCACTTGGATGGCAGCATATCTTGCTCCAGAACCTGTATGTACCTTTCAGCATTAATGGTGCCTTCATGTGCAAGTTACCTTTGCCATGGGCACTAACACCCCCCATACCATCAGAGATGCTGACTTTTGAACTTTGCGCTGATAACAATCCTGACAATCCTTTTTCCTCTTTGGCCCGGAGGACACGATACCCATGATTTCTAAAAACAATGTGAAATGTGGACTGGTCAGACTACAGGACACTTTTCCACTTTGTGTCCAGTCCATCTCAGATGAGCTCGGGCCCAGAGAAGCCGGTGGCGTTTCTGGGTGTTGTTGACTCGTTGATTATATTGTTAATCTGTTTTCCCTTAGTCCTAACAGCAGCACAATATGGGGTATTTCTCCCCCTGTGTGTTGTTTAGGACAGGTGGAACTTTTAATTAGCACAAAAATGTGCTTACTAACCTGCCCTATAAGAGGGCACGAGAGACCTCCCTCACCTGTGTAAATTATAAAGTAAAAGAAACAAGATTTTAGGGAGGGAAGCCTTGTGCTGCTGTTAGGACTAAGGGAAAACAGATTAACAATATAATCAACGATTCCCTTACGTCCTACAGCAGCACAATATGGGGATATAGCAAGTAATTCCCCTAGGGAGGGTTTCCTCGCCTTACAACCTCAAGAACTGTCTGGCCAAAGGCAGTCGCCCCGGAACTGCGGACATCCAAACGACAGTGTTTGACGAAAGTCAGCTGGGATGACCAAGAAGCAGCCGCACAAATTTGATCCAGTGGAAGCGAGCGATTCTCAGCCCAAGAAGTCGACACAGCCCTGGTCGAATGGGCTGTACAAAAAACTGGAGGAAGCAACCCTTGAGCAATGAAAGAAATTTTGATTGCCTCCTTAATCCATCTGGACAAGGAGGGTCTGGAAGCTTTAAGACCTCTGTCTTTACCATACATATTGATTAGGAGATTTTCAGCTCTCCTGAAAGATTGTGTCCGCGATAAGTAAATTCGCAGACACCTCACCACATCCAAAGTATGAAGTTTAAACTCCTCTTCTGAGGACGGATCCGGAAGGAAAACAGGCAAAGAAATCAATTGATTATAGTTATTACGTGAAGGAACCTTAGGGATAAAGCCAGGCAAGAACCTAAGGTGGACCCTATCCGAAAAAAAATACAATATAAGGTTCTTTGGAGGAGAGCGCCTGTAGCTCTCCTACCCTTTTGGCAGATGTAATGGCTAACAAAAAAGTAGTTTTAAAGGCTAAAAATTTTAGCTCCGTAGCTTCCAGAGGTTCAAAAGGAGGACCACAAAGGCCTGAAAGGACCGTCGCAAGGTCCCATTGGGGAATAGGAGAAGATACCGCAGGTTTCAGCCTCGCCGCTCCTTCAAGGAATCTCGCAACCAGGGAATCCTGGGACAACCGTCTGTTTAAGTGGGCGGATAAAGCCGATACCTGTACCTTTAAAGTAGCAGGGGCAAGGCCCCTGTCCAAGCCATCCTGAAGAAAATCCAAAACCTCAGAAGTCAAAGGATTAGAAATATCAACGCCTCTTTTGGAGCACCACTCCAAAAAAATCTTAGCCGTCCTCTGGTAATTCCTTCTGGTGGATTCAGCTCTAGCACAGGAAAGCGTCTTCAGGACGGCTTCTGACAGTCCTCTATACATTCGTAGGGACTGGTCAACCTCCAGGTTGTCAGGTTGAATCTCCTCAGATCCTGGCACTTCAGTGATCCTTGGGAAACCAGGTTCTGGGTGGGGGGAAGCCTCCAATATATCCCTCAACTCATCACCATGAGCTAGGAAACCCAAGCTCTTTTTGGCCAGAATGGAATGATGGCTATTACAGAGGCTTGGTCCTGTCTTATTTTCATCAATACTCTGGGTATCATAGGAATTGGAGGGAAAATGTATGACAGCCTGGACCTCCAAGGGATGGACAGGGCATCCACTGCCAAGGGATTGTCCTCCTGGTACAGGGAACAGAACGTCTCCACCTTGGCATTGTGTCGGGTTGCCATGAGGTCTATCTCCGGTAGACCGTATTTCAGGGTAATCTGATGAAACACTTCTGGATTGAGTGACCATTCTCCTGATACGGCACGACCCCGACTCAACCGATCCGCTACTGAGTTCAGGGAGCCCTTGATGTGAACCGCGGATAGATGGGTCAGATTTTTCTCTGCCCAGGAAAAAATCAGATCTGCCTCCCTGAGGAGGGATGATGATCTGGTGCCTCCCTGTCTGTTCACATATAATACCGTCGTCATGTTGTCCAAGCGAATCCTGACTGCTCTTCCCTTGAGAAGAGGAGAGAAATGGAGTAAGGCACGGTACACAGCTCTGAGCTCCTTCCAGTTGGAGGACGTCCTTCCTTCTGGAGCGCTCCAGACTCCCTTTATGGAGTTTCCATCCAGATGGGCTCCCCATCCCGTAAGGGATGCATCTGTAGTCAACCGGGTCCAACGAGGTTGGACCGTGGACCTTCCGTCCTTGAGGTGCAACCACCATCTGAGAGAAAGACGGGTCCTGGGGGAGAGTCGAATCCTCCTGTTGAGACCGGGCAGAGAGCGATCCCAAATTCCTAGGATTTCCCTCTGAAGAGGACGTAGATGCCATAAGGCCCAAGGAACCGCCATGATGGAAGATGACATCAGACCTAGGATTTTCATCAAAGTTCTGATGGACACTCTCGGCCTCCTGAAAAGTTGCCGAACCGCTGTAATTAATTTCCTTGCAGTCGCCAAGGAGATTTCCAGCCGGTCTGAGGAAGGAACGCAGGCCGGCAACAGAAGGAAACGACCACCTCAAGGTAATAAAAAACCCCTTAACTCTAGAGAGGTCACAAGAGACCTCCTCCACCTGTCCCACACAGGACAGAAAAAAACACAGGTGAGGGAGGTCTCTTGTGCCCTCTTATAGGGCAGGTTAGTAAGCACATTTTTGTGCTAATTAAAAGTTCCACCTGTCCTAAACAACACACAGGGGGAGAAATACCCCATATTGTGCTGCTGTAGGACGTAAGGGAAATATGGCTTTCGCTTTGCATGGTAGAGTTTTAACTTGCACTTGTAGATGTAGCAACGAACTGTGTTCACTGACAATGGTTTTCTGAAGTGTTCCTGAGCCCATGTGGTAATATTCGTTACAGAATGATGTTGGTTTTTAATGCAGTGCCGCCTGAGGGATCGAAGGTCACGGGCATTCAATGTTGGTTTTTGGCCTTGCCACTAACTTACTTTTGATGATATTATGGACTGTAGATGATTAAATCCCTAAATTCCTTGCAATTGTATGTTGGGAAATGTTGTTCTTAAACTGTTGGACTATTTGCTCACGAAGTGGTGAACCTCGCCCCATCCTTGCTTGTGAACAACTGAGCCTTTCGGGGACGCCCCCTTTATACCCAATCATGACACTCACCTGTATCCAATTAACCTGTTCACCTCTGAAATGCTCCAAACAGGTGTTTTCTGAGCATTCCTCAACTTTCCCAGTCTTTTGTTGCCCCTGTCCCAGCTTTTTTGGAACATATTGCAGGCATAAAATTCAAAATGAGTGAATATTTGCAAAAAACAAATAAAGTTTATATATTTGAACATTAAATATCTTGTCTTTGTAGTGTATTCAATTGAATATAGGTTGAAAAGGATTTGCAAATCATCGTATTCTGTTTTTATTTATGTTTTACACAACGTCCCAACTTCATTGGAATTAGGGTTGTAAATTATATCCCCTTTTGTGCCACAGCTTTTCCTCCTTGACTATAATCTGTTGACCAACTACTCTTTGTGCCATGAAAGGGTTAAGTTTCTCCTTTTGGAATGTGGAAGGCTGTGTATCATAAACCTTACTCTTCTATGCACCAGAGGGCTGGGCTCATAAGTTTACAATACACTGCTAGCCATCAAAGGAAATCATAAAGGAGATCAAAGAGATGTGCCCTATTCTGTCCTAGTGTGCTCAGGGTGACATGTGGATCCCCCTGGCTTCAGGGCCAAGTCACAGCCGCGACTACTACAATCCCTATAGTTATACCAGTGGTCACATACACAACTGAGTATACCTCCAGCAATATTATTTATTAGATCTGTGGAAATAAAGGCTTTTCTTAATGCATTCTACAGATGTCAGAGCCCTCCTTTTCCTCCATTGCATGAAATGATAACTTTGTAGTGCTAGGAACAAGAGGTACAGATTTGATATTAGTATTCTTATTCAATATGATTCTGATTTGTAAGCCGATAGCTCCCCCTAGTACCAGCCATGGGCTACAGGAATATTAGCAATAATTTTGTGGGGGGACCATAAATTCAGAGAATGGTGTACTGGTGAAAGAACAAAAATAAGGTTCTATAAGGCTGAAAAATCATAAAACAATTTTCCCTAGTAACATTTCACAGATCTGATTGCGTAGTACCAACAATCACATCAAAATTGTAAAAAAATTGTAAATATTAATGTGGAGTTTATATTATACCTTTTTCTGCATGTTTACTGCTAAATCTGAATGCTGTCTACAGGAATTGTTAACTCTTTAAAGAGGATGGACAGTTTTCTACAAAATCTTTCACCACCTCATCCAACTCTGTGCATCCTTCAATAGGTGGTGGTATAGTGAGAATGTGTTGTGCACCATTAGTGCAAAGGAGAGTGACTGAGGGCCCACTCTGAATCAGGGCCCACTGAGGGATTCTTCTGTTTTCCTGTGGTATGGTCCAAGCCTGTGCACCATATAAAAAATTACCAGGTGTAAAATACAGGTGTACATGACTTTATCCCCCTTTAGATAGTAACTAAAGTTCTGTATGCACTTAAAAATGAAGCGCTGCACAGTTCTCCTTTTAAACAAGTATAAACAAACATACCTGTTCCCACTTCTCGCCACACCTTCTCCTGCAGAACAAGGCATTACAGAAGAACACCAAATAGAATGGCAGGAAACTGATGGTTATCTTACCACACAAGGGCTAGTCTATTCTACTTACACATGTCCTTAGATTGCAGATTCAGCTGAGTGCTGAATGCTTGAATCCAACGCTGATTCCAAGGATGATACACAGATTATAGTGGCAGATACAGGTACGTCCTTGGCCATGGAGCCCAAAATGGTGACCATGCAAGAGAGAGTAATACAGATATTCATAGTTGGGTTCTGAACTATTCCTTATGACAGTGACCAGCTACAGTGGGGAAAAAAGTATTTAGTCAGTCACCAATTGTGCAAGTTCTCCCACTTAAAAAGATGAGAGAGGCCTGTAATTGTCATCATAGGTAGACCTCAACTATGATAGACAACATGAGAAAACAAATCCAGAAAATCACATTGTCTGATTTTTAAAGAATTTATTTGCAAATTATGGTGGAAAATAAGTATTTGGTCACCTACAAACAAGCAAGATTTCTGGCTCTCACAGACCTGTAACTTATCTTTCCAGCACTTTTTTTAGTGTAAAAGATATTGGGGCAGATGTACTAAACAGAATATGGCAGAATTCTGGCACACGTTGTCTGCCACTTTTATGTTAAAAGCACTTTTACTTCTACATTTGACAGCAGGGTGTGGCTAAGAACAAAGGGGGCATAGCTTAAAATGCTCCATATTGCACCAAAATGTAGCCACAAAAAGGAGGTCTAAAGTAAGTCAACTGTGTCCACAAATGCACCAAATTCATCATCCAGCATGAACCACTGTGATAAATTTAGAACATGAGGCAGACTTATTATTACGTCTTGTACACCAGTTTTCTGGCATACAAAAAAGTTGAAAAATTTTTACTGTTTTGTGCCACTTATGCCACTTTCATGGATGGGGACTTGGAGTGGGCAGCATGCTAGATTTATTTACTGGTGTAAATGATCCCTGAAATCTACGCCAGCTATAAGCTAGCATAGACATCAGTGCAAGCACATGGTCCTGCAGAGGGTGTTCCTGATTTATGAAGGTGTGTGCTTCATCATAAATGAGGCGCACCCTTTGCCATTGCAGGTGATTTGAGGATGTTGAAAACACCAGTTTGCATAAATCTTCTCCATTTAGTCTACTTATAATCTATCTGTATGTAGATACTACTTATAAATCTGCCCCGGTATGTGTATGTGATACCTGCAAACTGTCCGCAAGTTGCTGATGACTGATCTACTGATCTTACTATGGGTCACTGTTTATTACATTTACAGTATTAGTTTGCTGTGGGCTGTGAGCCTGAATGGTACATGAACACTTCACCTCTCATTCCTTAGTGGTGGTCATCTGACAACAGCAGATTAAGACATCAGTGATAAACAGCCGAAGCCAAGTGTCATGTGCCTCTGTGGTCAGATTTACTAAGCAGAAGGCAGTGCATTTATAGATTTTAGAAATAACTACATATAATTCTATGTTACCTGAAGGCTCACCATTTCTAAGGTACACTTATCTCAGTATATGTGTGATCATCTTGTTCCTTTGATGATTTAGTTGCCTATACTATATAATCATGGCATCCTCAAGAGATGTAACATTGGGGTTTAGCTTATGTATTACACCAAATCTGGAGAAGCCACACTGTGAAGTAGGAGTGATGGACAGAAGTAGTGATAACAGCAACAGACCAAGCCAGACTGACATGATAATATGCATGGGATTTTTGACCCCTATAGACTCCAACAGACAGTATAAATGAGATAGAGTCACAAATTGAGTCTGCATTTTTATTCCAGCCTGAAAACATTGGGAAATTTTAATACCTATTTAACTCCATTCCCTTTTTGGTTTGGCGAATGTCTTTGAAATCCATACCAATTTTCAAGAGAAATAAATATGCATCTAGGGAACAAAGATGACATAAGGACAGACAATGCAGTAAAACAACAGGGTACATTCTTTATTCCAAAGTTGATTATACAGAACATTATTATCATACACATTACATTCTTCCTATTACATACGTTCTCCTAACCCAAGTATTTGACTGTGGCCAATAGAGCTACAACACTGGTTTACTTGACATCTGATGCTGGAAGACTTGTCATGGGGTCACATGAATAGACAACGTTTCACACTGGACATCGGAAATGAGATGTTTCTCATTATTCCTGCCTTGTTTGTTAAGGTGCAGTAAAGGATGTCTGAATAACCAGGTGTTATGAAGTGGAAACTCCTAACATTATGACGCAATTGGCAGTCAAGTCCGTCATCACTGCTTTGTTGGTGTTTGGTCCGGTTAGCCTATTAAATCTGTTCTCATATCAACACCAAAGAGTCACTTTGTTGAAGACCAAACATTTCCTTATGAGTATTAAAAAGGTCTTGTAGACTTTTTACGTAGAGCGCATGATATGTGTCCACCTCATGCTCAGAAGGATTCTCCATTTTAGGCACAGGGATAGGTTTACCAACTGAAAAGAGAAACAGAAGTTCAGTTCAGGGTGATTACAACAGTCAGAGGTGTCACCTAGTGCCAGGGTTTGATGCCCTCGAGAGTCAGCACACCTTGTGATACACCCTGTATCCTGCTTCATTGTGCAAACAGTAAACATTGATTGTTATGCATATCTGCAACAATTATTGCTCAAGCTAATTTATAATAAAAATATTAAGCCTTGCCTATAGACTTGATTAAGACATACAAGCCATAGAACTGGGACAGGGAAACTTCCACTGAGCTCTGAAATGTCTGCAAGCAGGCAGAGAAAAGTCTTGAAAACACAAGAAGTAGATCAACCAACAACATAGTGCAACGTCAGACTCATTTCAGCTTATATTTACATAAAACAGCTTTCCTTGCTAAACAATAAATGGTGAAATGTATCAAACCTAGATAGAATAAGAGAAAATGAATCTACCCTTGCACACGACCTTGTGCTAGTTCAGTATGCATTGCAGGTTTTTCCGAATAGCACACTGACCCATTCATTTCTGTCGGCCCATGCACATGACCGTGTATTACACAGATCAGCATGCAGGCCAATAGTCCTGGCCGAATGAATGGGGCCGCAGAAGCACGGCCGGTGCTGTCTGTGCACCAGTCTTTCTGTTCAATCACAGCCAGTAGCATGGACATGGTAGTGTGCAAGGGGTAAGTCTGTAATTCATATCAACATCCCTTACTAAGCTGAGAGCAAATGTGAAATACTTAAGAGGAAATGATTTGCCTTTTATCACTTTTTCTGGCAATCCTACTCTTCATCTCACATCTTACATTTAGGTACTTTAAAACAAGGTTGGATTGAGAAACTTATCTGATGTTACAAATTCATGACATCTGTTTTCAAAACTGAAATGTGCATGTCCTGCACTGTGAGAAAGTGGAATCCACACCTACAAACTGTGTCTTCATAATACAGTGGGTACGGAAAGTATTCAGACCCCTTTAAATTTTCCACTCTTTGTTTCATTGCAGCCATTTGCTAAAAGCAAAAAAGTTCATTTTATTTCTCATTAATGTACACTCAGCACCCCATCTTGACAGAAAAAAGATCACTGTGGCTGAGCTCCAGAGATGCAGTAGGGAGAAAATTCCACAAAGTCAACTATCACTGCAGCTCTCCACCAGTCGGGGCTTTATGGCAGAGTGGCCCGAAGGAAGCCTCTCCTCAGTGCAAGACATATGAAAGCCCGCATAGAGTTTGCCAAAAAACACATGAAGGACTCTCAGACTATGAGAAGTAAGATTCTCTGGTCTGATGAGACGAAGATTGAACTTTCTGGCGTTAATGCTAAGCGGTATGTGTGTAGAAAACCAGGCGCTGCTCATCACCTGCCCAATACAATCCCAACAGTGAAACATGGTGGTGGCAGCATCATGCTATGGGGGTGTTTTTCAGCTGCAGGGACAGGACGACTGGTTGCAATTGAAGGAAAGATAAATGCGGCCAAGTACAGAGATATCCTGGAAGAAAACCTCTTCCAGAGTGCTCTGGACCTCAGACTGGGCCGAAGGTTCACCTTCCAACAAGACAATGACCCTAAGCACACAGCTGTAACGTCTCTGCCTGTTCAGGTATCTGTGCCACCCTCCGCTCTCACACTGCGGCGAAGGAGGCGTGTTCAGTTTGTTTCCTTGCGTAGGGTTCTTGTTGCTCAGTCTGAACACTGTCCTAGTACCTCTTGTCTATAATTGAATTTCTATCACACCTGTCTCCTACACCTTTGTTTCTCTCTGCTCCTCAAATAGTTAACCTCAGTCTTGCCTGTGTGATTGACAGCCTATCGTCCTATCAAGTCTGGGGTGGTTCTTCCTTCCTATTTATTCTTTGCTCACATTCACATTGGCGCTTGCTATTGCTTCTGCGTACTGGCCTTTACTTCGTGCTGTTTTGTTACCTGTATTCCTATTCCTGACCTCTGGCTTTGTCTTTGACTATTCTCTTGGATTGCAATTTTGTACTGCATTGCTCGACTGTTACCAACCCCTTGGGTAGGTGACCTCCCTTTGTTGTTGTTTGTCTTGTCTGCGTTCTGTGTTGTTACCTATATTAGAAAGGGACTGTCGACCAGTTGCTGGCTGTCGCCTAAGAAAGATCAGGCAAGTTAGCCAGGGACAGTGGGGGGTTTCAGATTTAGGGCTCACTGTCTTGTTGTGCCCCCCCACTAGGGTTCTGCAGCAGCACTGGGGAATTGCTCAACTGGCAATTCCCTTACAACAGCTAAAATAACAAAGGAGTGGCTTCGGAACAACTCTGTGACCATTCTTGACTGGCCCAGCCAGAGTCCTGACCTCAACCCAATTGAGCATCTCTGGAGAGACCTGAAAATGGCTGTCCACCAACATTCACCATCCAACCTGATGGAACTGAAGAGGATCTGCAAGGAAGAATGGCAGAGGATCCCCAAATCCAGATGTGAAAAACTTGTTGCATCATTCCCAAGAAGACTCATGGCTGTACTAGCTCAAAAGGGGCTTCTACTCAATACTGAGCAAAGGGTCTGAATACTTATGACCATGTGATATTTCAGTTTTTCTTTTTTAATAAATTTGCAAAAATATCTACATTTCTGTTTTTTTCTGTCAAGATGGGGTGCTGAGTGTACATTAATGAGAAATAAAATGAACTTTTTTGCTTTTAGCAAATGGCGGCAATGAAACAAAGAGTGAAAAATTTAAAGGGGTCTGAATACTTTCCGTACCCACTATAACTAAATGTACTAAAAGTGAACTCAATTCTAAAAAGATCTTACCATTCATGGTTATAGCTGGAAGTAATCCAAATAAATAATGTATATGATATATAATGATATATTTTCTATACAAACATTTTTAATCTTTTGGGGAGTTCTTTTTCTCCTTAGATCGCCATGAAGGTGTAAGTGATCCAATAGACCATGCAAATTAGCTCATTTTACAAAAAAATAGTGCCTCTAGTGCCACCTGTTGGAAGGTAGCAAACCTATAAGTTAGTGTTCAACCTTAGACATTCATCTGCAGACAGTTGTTTCAGGGTGAATACCCTTCACCAGTGCAGAGTGGAAAGCTGGTTGTCTGGGTGAGAGACTTTTACAAGTGCAGTTTCTTCTTAGGGAAGGTACCATGAAGGCATGAGGCATCTTATAGGCCTTGCAATGCTTTCTGGGAAAAGGTATACAAATTAGCTTTTTTTAAAAAAAAAAAAAAAAAAAGAAAGCTGTGCCTTTAGCCCCACCAATCCCAGAAGACATACAAGTCAATGTGTGACATTTTAGACAGGCCTTGGAACATAATTTTGATGTATAGCAAACCAGACCCTCAGTGGTACTTTTTAAGCGCACATTCCTATAATTGGTACTTTGGTAGTGTATCAACCAGAATCACTTTTTAAAGGGTTGTTATATTCAACTCCTTTCCATAAAAGCAAAAAACTTCAACCCCCACTCTGGTGCACACAGCTGGACCATGTATTACACAGTTAACCATTCATTTGACTGGGCGACATGTAATAATAGCAGGGGCATAACTTGAGGGGGTGCAGAGGGTGCAGTCACACCGGGAACCAGGAGCCTTAGGGGGCCCATAAGCACTGCCATCAGTATTGAGATTGCAGCTTCCATCTGGCCCATAAGCAAAGGAGACCCACAGATTACCCTAACCACACTAAGGTTGATTAAACCCATTAGCACCTGTAACCATCACTATCAAGAATTCGCTGTAGGGATGAGGTAGGGGGCCCCGGACAAAAGATTGCATCGGGGCCCACAAGACTTTAGTTACGCCACTGCTTAATGGGGTTGTCCAGGAAGCTTAATCACCTGTCCCTAGTGTTCTATTGTCCGCCACTGTTGTCCATTCGATCATGGGCCAGGGCATCAATGCTGGAAGTCCTCAGCCTTACATGACTGCTTACACCAATCAGCAACCTCAGTGGTCGCTGGTGAGGGACCAGTGAGGTTACTCACATACATCACCAGAATGTCACCAGAGAAGGACCGGTGACATTACTCACATATGTCTCCAGTTTCTTGTCAGCAACCACGAGGACACTGATTGGTCAGAGCAGTCATATGTGGCTGAGGATTTCATTATCGATGCACCGAAACAAGACCGAACTGACACTGGATGCAGACAACAGAGCACCAGGGACAGAAGTGTATGCTTTATTTATTTTATTTTACACTGCCCCCAGCCTCCACAAGGGTTGCTCCAATTCCTGGCCAACCCCTTAAAATAATTACTCTATAATGGTTGCTGCAGGAAAAATAAGTGGCAGCTGTAGGTTCTCACAACTTCAGCTACTCTCAGGGCCTCTCAGCTACTCTCTTGGTCTACATGTCCTGGCTACATCCATCATGTATTTATTGCTGAGAGGCCCCTGTACTATCTCATTTTCAATGGCAAGTACAGGTGCAATGTGGCAATTAGGTGGCATGAGCAATTTCGACTAATTGCTGGGCTGCACCCATACTTGCCATTGCGTCAAGTGAGAAAGCACAGGCTGGGACATGCATGGGCACACTCATGGTTTTATATTTCAGTCTCATTTACAGGGAAGAATATGGTGAGTTAGGAAAGAGTGATGGATAAAGAATAGGTTATCTGATTTTGGCATAAAAATTATATGGCCTAAAATGAAAACGATATTTTATGTGGATTATAACTATCTAGCTAGTGTATGTAGTTCATGTTACCTCTGCCTATATTTAGTTATTTGTCTTGGCTATATCACAGGAAAACTAACAAGTAGAAAACAATAGCTTTAAACCAAAGCAGATATAGTTAGAAGGTGGTACTAACCCACGGTGTTGATGGCTTTACGAAAGGGCATTATTCCTTTGGAAGAACTGGAGAAAAATCCTTGTCCATAGAAGATACAAGGTGCAAAACCAATCCATTGCTGGAATGTTTCTTGTATGGTCCTTTTCCAGCTGCCGGGTTCAAAATGATATTGCTCAAGTACTTCATTCTCCCCAAATGAATACACAGGAACCAAAGATGCTCTACAAGAAATACATAGTGTCACGGTACTCACCTACTGACAAATGCATTCCATATATTGTATAAGATCAATCATGGCAATATTAGATGTCAAGTGGTGAATCTGCTACTGGAAATTAATTTGAGAGTACAGTAAAAGAAAGATAATTGAGGTTACCCATGAGTAGGAAGAGGGTATTAATAAAAAAATAAATAAAAAAATACAAAATCTGATACTCATCAAATCCCCCATCACGCTGTCACTCTAGTGGTCACCCACATGATGTCATGTACATAATTTGTGATCTCAGCAGTCATGTGCCATACATGCAAGCTTCACCAATGAAACCAGTGATTGGCTGCAGCGGCCAAATGTATGTGATGTCATCACTGCAGGACAAGCAGGAACTCCCAGAGCAGTGGGGGATATAAAACATGAGTAATGGTTATTTTCTTACTTTATAGCATATGGTTCTCTCAGCAACTTTCTTAAAATCCTTGACAATCCCTTTAAGGCTAAGGACCCACATTGCGGAAACGCAGCTTTTTTTATTGCAGATTTTGCTTCTTTTTTTTTTTTTAGCCAAAGCCAAGAATGGCTACAAAAGGAATGGGAAAAATATAGGAAGTTCTTATACTTATATCTTCTGCTCAATCCACTCCTGGCTTTGGCTCAAAAAAACAAAAAAGCTGCGTTTCCACAACGTGGGGCCTTAGCCTTAAAGTTCTGTGGTAGCACTAAAACCATGTGTGGTCACCGCTCCTATGACATTATAGTATATCTTATCTACTGAAAAATAAACCGATAATCTTTATTTCTGATCTTGCTTGCACCTGCTTTTTGCAGTGGTATAATAACCGACCACTAAACCTCTAATTTCCCAGAATAGCCCGCCCAACATCAAGGTGTCAGAATGCAGTGTCAAAGGATGTGCTATATTATACTGTGTGGGGTCCACTGTGGAGTATATTACACTGTGTTGGGGGCCACTGTGAAGCACATTGTACTGTGTTGGGGGCCACTGTGAAGCACATTGTACTGTCTGGGGGCCACTGTGAAGCACATTGTACTGTCTGGGGGCCACTGTGAAGCACATTGTACTGTCTGGGGGCCACTGTGAAGCACATTGTACTGTCTGGGGGCCACTGTGGAGCACATTGTGGATCCCCACAGTATTAAGGTTAAATTGCCATGTTGGCACTTTGCGATAAATTAGCGGGTTTTAGGTTTCAGTTTGGGCACTCTGTCTCTAAAAGGTTTGCCACCACTGTGCTACATACATAACTGTATTACCTTGAATTCATACATGTCTTATTAATTTAGTAATTTGATTTATTGCCACAATTTCACTTGCATTTCTTGATAATATATTAATGATATTTGGCAGTATTTGCAAATATAAAACCTGCTTAAACTAGTTCACTAGCTGTGTCATAGAGGAAATGCTAATGCTTTTGCACTGTTATATTTGGGCTTTGTTTGCAGTGAGTGTAGGTATAATAAAGTGGTACACATAACATTTTAGCAAGTCTGAAGCAGAAATCTACCTCACCTAGGAACAATATGAAAGGGGTTGTCTCATGTCCAAAATTAGTCCATGTGCCATTACTTGGGACCCCCTCAATGAGTCAGAGTAGAGTTGCTTTGGTGTTCTTCAGTTGTTCATATATTGAATCTGAATGTTCACCATGGAGGTACTGTATGTCCAGTCAATGCTTTGGCATAACCATGCTGTCATCATGGCTCTAATCTGAATCCCCACAGTCAAGTGTAAAGTATAAATGTATGGAGGAATCAGGCAAGAGAACTGTGAGCTTTTGGATATGAGCTAATCTAATATGTATGGCCAGCTTCTCTCAAAGTAACAAACCTATAAAAGCCTTATCATAATCCCCACTGTAGATAAGCATTAGTTTGTGTTCACACTAAATTCTTCTGCCTCAAGGGCACACACCTATTTCTTGGCATTGTGAGCAGCTAGTATAGCTCTGGTCAATGGGTTCCTCCAACACTAATGTTTACTTTGCAATGGAAAGATTACTATTTGCCTTGACCCTGTGGTTGAGCAGTGGTTACTTACCCATTAGCGAGGGCCTTCCTGATAAACCCCTTTCTCTTTTTCAAGGTCAGAACATGTTGATTCTTGGCGCAGTTTAATGCCTCCGCTGCTCCGCCGATGACAATTATTACTGCATTACCAGAACATTGGCTTGATAGCAGGTAGTCTATGGAGGAGTGGGCCACTGAGCACATTCCTGTCACCAAATAGACACATCAGAAGCACTATGTTTGTTCATGACATTGTATACGTCACAAACTGCTTAGCCCTTCAATAGCCTATGAATGGTGTATGCCCCCAAACATTCAAGATTTCATTGCAGTTTCTAGACATGCTAGCCATAAGCCTTTTACTACAGGATAAGTAGATCTAAAGTATGTTTATAGCATAGCAATCCAGTCGTACATTTACCTGCAGCCAGTAGGTAATCTCGGTATAAAGGCACCTTAAAATTTCCTGCTAATGTGGTCAGGTGTGGCTTCAAGTTGGGAAAGATGTGGGAAAATCCTGTACTGTCTGTGCCAAAATTACAGAATGCTCCAAAGCTCATGATGCCGTGAGGGTGGTAGGCAAATATATAATTATGTTTTGGGTCCAGATCTGCAGTTTTATGAAGCTGGAAGTAAGAACAGAAGAAGATAGTAAGGTTGTTTTTGTCTTTATAACCTATGTACCAACAACATCTAAAGCAATAAGGAGAAAACATTTATGCTTAAAAGTGCATAATAAAGGAATGGTCGACATATAGCAAATCTACACACAATCCTGCCATTGTAATGGAACTCTGCAGAAGGAATGGAAAAGGCAATAATATGATATTTAAGAACTTTTTGGACCTGTATCATACATTTGATAGACTGCATAGGTAAAAAATTGTATTCAGCACCAAATCCAAGGCATATTAATATAAAAAATAACTTTTATTTTTCCAATAAAAAAAAATCACTCCATAGGTTCGGTGGTTAGTAACAGCCTACGCGTTTCGGAACGATGTCCCTTACTCATGCCATGAGTAAGGGACATCGTTCCGAAACGCGTAGGCTGTTACTAACCACCAAACCTATGGAGTGATTTTTTTTATTGGAAAAATAAAAGTTATTTTTTATATTAATATGCCTTGGATTTGGTGCTGAATACAATTTTTTACCTATGCAGTTTATTACCATTGGGTCCAGACGTCCAGGACCTTCTGTCTTCGTGCACCATTTCTATTATTAACATGGACTGCTGAATATATCTACGGGTGGTGAGCTGTATATTTTGTTTGACTATTATACATTTGATAGGTCCTTTGGGAGAAAGTCAGAAGACTATCTGGGCATGTGGAATTAATGAGTCACATGTATGCATGCTATTGCTTTTTAATGTGGTGCATTGAATTAGAATGAGCTTACATGATACCCTTGCAGTGGCAGGAGGCATTTGAATGTGGACACCTTGTTGGACTACCACCTATAGTGTATTTATGGCACTCACCTTTATTGGGAAATAATCTCTAAATTTTTTCCACATGGTCCACTTACTCATCCAAATAGACCTCCTTCCACCTGTATTATACACAACAACATTTATGAGATTCACATTTCATTTTATTGATATAGAGAACATATTGGATACATATCACTATGCTTAAACTTCATCTAATATGTAGGCGTAGCTTAGTTCTGAAGCAGAGTGTTTTGTAACGTGGTAGCCAGCCAAGGAGAAAAAAAGAACATATTAGAAAAAAGTATACATCCAATGTACAGACCATGGATTTTCAGCTTTCCAAATAAACAAGGGACAAGTGAAAGTGGAGTCTGACCCCCAGCAATAAGAGTCACAGCATCACATGCATGTTTCTGCAACCAAAGTTCATATGCAGCTGAACATTTTTGGGCACATTTTTAACCCACTGCAGGAAAAAAACATGGTAGAAATAACAAACATTCTGCTTATTTTGGAAAAGCCAAGAAAAAGCCCCACTGAATGGAAACGGGGCTAATCCTCATGTGGATCTGCTACATACCCCCAGCAAATGCAAAGCACAGATCTACAGTATGTGCAAGCTGTAGATTTCTGTCAAAGATGTGTTTGCAATATATAAATCAAATATGTGTGAACATGTCCTAACAGAATATAGTTGCATTTTACAGAACTATAATCTGAGAATGAAGCCGAGCCATTGTAAATGGCTGTCAGCATATTGTGCATCTGGGTAATAAGCAAGTAGACAGACAGACAAGAACAATTATACTACCAACTTACTGTTGCCTACTGTCTTTTCTTTTCTACTTATGTTTGGTCATATAATTTCTTTCATTCTTGGTATAGACTGCAGAGTTTTTTACTTATTTTATCTATTAGGAGATTGACCAAGTGTGGACAAATAGTTGTAACACAAAGCGGCAATTTGAAGCCACTTTAAAGTGAGTTTGTCACTGCAGATAGATAGGTTAGGGTCATCTGAGTCAAACAGTATTTTACCCTTGTTAATTGCTGCCTCTGTTGCCAAGATATTGCAGTTTTTGTCAATATGTAAATGAGCTGTTTAGAGCAACCAGGGTGTTACCATTACTCCAAAGAGGTAAGCTGCAACGTCCTCATTGCTCCAAACAGCTAACTTGCATATTAACAAAAACTGCGCTATCTCGGCAGCAGAGGCACCAACTCACAAGGGTTTAATTCAGGTGAGCCAAACCTATCTATCTACAGGGCTGGGTTGATATGTTGGGTTCTGATGACAGACTCTCTTTGGCAATGATATTGTACAAGATATGTAAAAATCATTCCTTAACTTGAAGCTCCTGGGTCCCAATGCAAATATGTAATATGGCCCCCACTTACCATGTGCTTTTTATGTTGTAACAAGGCCTTGGAACCCCTTAGGCTCCAAGGCCTGGCAGTGATGGCTACCACTGCACCCCCTAAAGCCATGGCCATGCTTACACCATGTTTATTCAAGTTATTGTTTTAGTATTGTAACCACAAGTGACAAACAATACAGTGTGTTTCATCTACTACTTTGCCTACATTAGCTGGTAAAGTGTGGCCATAGGGCCTGGCTCTTATACATTGCACTACTTACCTCTCTCTGGTGTTTTCCGATCAGAGATCATCCAGATGATGTAGATGGCAAACACTGGCCATAATTGGCTGTATATCACCCAGCTGATCAGGAGAGCACACACTGGACCTAACAATACAATATATGAGAGTCTCAGAAATCCTGAGAGTTTGACATCTTATGTTACAACTTGTGCTAAAAAGCAAATAAAACCTTTGCAGTCAGAGTAATTTAAGTTTATACAGTAATATAGAAATTCCAGTGTAGAATATGCCCTGATCACCATGGATCAGTAGGCAGACATCTATCACCTATCCATAGTGGCTGTACTTGGCTGCTCAGGTTAGCCCAATCGATATTGCGCAAAAAAAAGGGTGCATGCCCCACCACTGCTCCAAGTTCTACTCATTGCGGTAAGAGGGAATGGAGGACTCAGGACTCTAGCTGTAATGATTCAGACATGACAATGACAATGAGATCTTGTAACTGGATTTGCTACTAGACCAAGTTATGTATTTGTGAAGTCTGTGTGGAATCTTGTATCTACCGGTAGTATTTGCTTATTTGTATGAATTTTTAGATTTGCCTTTGTGGTTTTCAGTGACTGTGGCAGAATAACATGATTCAGTTCTGTGTCAGCAAATTTTATATCAATAAATGTAATTTCTCAATGCGAAAACACTTCTGTAGTAAGGAAGTCCTAAACATATCCCTATAAGAGTAATTTTTTTCAGGGAAAAGTGGCATATATGTGTGCAATAGTTCACTTTAAAAATAGGTCATGACAAAAGTGATAATATTTTGCCGGGTACGGACAACGGTGCGATGTTGCTTTCACCATCATATCTTCATTTTACTAAACCTCTTGTCTAGAAAAGTCAATGTAGGAGGATTATAGTGCTGCTTTAATGCTGACACCTATAAAGTTGCTAGATATAGGGTCTTAGCAAACTCGCACTCACACTAAGCCACAGATAAGGTTAAACAGAGCACACATGGGCATGGTTGAAAAGAGTAGAGCCAAGGTTACCACATTCTTTTTGGACAAGAGTCAGACTTTCCTGTTACCATCTGGATGGCCGTCGTGGCATGAACCAGCACTAGGTGAGAATTCCCTGTACTTTATAATCCAGCATTGAAAACAATAGGCAGTCAAACCAGAGTGTACAACTTGTTCACTAATATTGTCCCAAACATCACAAAAAATACTGTGGCAGCAGCTAAAGCTCTGTTCATACTTCTGTCAGAAAGTCTGTCATATTTGACAGAAAGAATATTGCGGCATGAAACAGTGTTCCTGACAAAATGGAGGGCACAGCGAAGAAACCTGACAGACACCATAATAGGTTAATAGGAGACACTGGGCAATGTTGGTCTCCATCATGTGACAGATCTGGCACTCTGTTATTTTCGTTTTTCTGCTCCTATGATAGAACAGAAAAATGAAAAACCCGCCAGAAGTAGTTATGTCTACTGCATTCATGAGGGGTGCTCTTCCCCCTGTATCAGTGACGGATACCTCAATCCATGTATATATAGAGCAGCGTCACTGGTGAATGGGGCCACAGGAAGCAGGGGGAGCGCTCCCATCTAGAATAAAGTGAACTCATAGCTACATGTCCGCAGCGTACGGTCTCTCTATTAACCACTGTCCAGTATTCAGGGCAGCATATCCAGGTGACAGATCCAATTTAACATTAGATCTCTAGATCTATAAAAGTAATCAACATATCCCCTCATGAAAGCTCAAAAAGTAACTAGATAAAAAAAATATTGTGATACTTACCTAAGAGCAAAAAGGTCAATATCCATTGCAATACACTCAGAGTCTGCAGGAGCTCAGGGTACGTGCGGTTGTTCTTTCGTCTCTCTTCTCTCTGCAAGAACCAAAAAATGGTTTCTAGAGGTCAATTTTAGAGATTAAAACAAAGGTTAAAATGATCTAATAATTGGGAAAGTTTATAGTGTTTGGTCACTTTTTTTTTTAGCATAGCTAAAGGGAGGAGGCGAGGTGGACAACTGCTCCAAGTGCTTTCCTGAGCTGGTCTTGTTCTGGATATCAAAAAGGATAATGATTATAACCAGAAGATAAAAAAAAAATATTGAGTGGCTCCATCTTAGTCCAATGTCAAATATTTTATTGTTTTAAATACATCTTATAGTTTTAAACCTGTTTGTGTGTTGTAATTGTTCTGTATTACGACCCACAATGCAGCCGAAGGGGTTTCTGTGCAGCACCATATTCTCCTCTAGATTCAATGATTTTCAGGTAGAGTACCTCTGTAATACATCATGTGATGGAAATTTGTTTTCTCACAATTTGTCTATATCATTCAGGCTCAGGCTGGCCCACAGGAGAACAGGTATATCTCTCGGTGATCCCTTAACCCCTGCCAGAGTGGTGCACTGCACTACATACAGGTAAGCGGCATACCGCTTATAATAAACTGGGTAGAATATTTAACAAATTACCCAGTTTATTATATATAGATGCATTATGTGGCTTAGATGACATCTAGGCACAGAGACTGGGTTCTTGGTCACAAAGCTAAGGAGGCCCTAGTCTAAGGCAAGAGGTAGCAGCAGGCTAAAACTGAAAAAAATGGAGGCAGGTAATATTTGCATTTGGCAAGTGGGGCCCCAGCATGAATTCTACTGGTGGGCCCTAGACACCCCAGTCTGACACTGTTATCATTCCATGAGAAAAAAAAAAACTTATTTTCATTAATAGCTTTCTTTCAGCACCATATTAAATATCAGTATAACGCATATACATATTACAGTTGTGTGCATGAGCCCTATGTGACTTTTAATTTACCTGTCTATATAACATAGCAGAAACCATGTGTGAGATAAGTTTTTTCATGGATGTAAAAACCACAACTAGGCCTGGAGGTAGAGGGGCACCCACTGCATGGTCATCCACCGTTGCCAGCAGGTCAGACTGCTGTCTCATTTCTCTTGCTTTCATAGGCAGAGCACTGAAATTGTTAGTCACATCTCAGACATCAGTGCTGTACCTCTGTGTGCATATCAACAGGCAGCTTTGGCTTTGTTGGACTCACTACATGGTGTGTCAGGGGCCTAGATGAATGATTGGTGCATTTATCCAATAAAATTTGCTGGTGCTGGTACTGTTTGCTAATAAAGAAGAGAATAGCTGTGCAGGGTGGTATTTTAAAGGGGTTGAAGAGCTTTAGAAAAGCATGGCTGCTTTCTTTCAAAAACAGCACCACACCTGTCTACAGGTTGTGCCTTGTACTGCACCTCAGCCCTATGCACTTGAATGGAGCTGAGCTACAATACTAAACCACCCATGGGCAGGAGTGGGGCTGTTTCTGGGAGAAAGCAGCCATATTTTTCTAAACCTGCACAACCCTTCAATAGAATATATTATTGTGTGGTATGCATGCCACAGGTGTTCTTATTGCTGGTAGCACTCACCTCCTGGTAGGAATCCATCTGATAGGCAGCTATGGCTTTGGTCACACATCTGAACATGGAATGATCCGCATAGGATTTCAGCAGTAAGGAAGCTGGTAACCCTTATATACCTATTGCTAAAAGAAAGCAAACATCATTAAACTATGTGGGGACATTAAAGCATCGCTAATTCTTGTGCAGAAGAATTCATATTAAATATCTGTCCTCGTGATCACCAGTTATACACTATATATAGTAAATATCACATTTATTGTTGCCCTGAGCTGGTCTTCTTTACATGTCAGTGTTTTGGTCAGTTATATTTTACTATAACCAGAAACAGGTGCAAATCTTTCCAATATACCTTATTTCTGTGTAGTCTTCACTCCTGTGTGCGGCTTACAAACACTGATGTGTGAATAAGAGGAGATTCAATGAACAGAGTGAAACTTATCCGTGAAACTTGGTCCATGCATAGGCCATATTTACTGGCCTGATCACTATGCCAGGAGAGGGACTTCTAGCAAAATATATATATATGATGCCTCCCAGCGACATAGTGTTCTCTAGTTATTACAGTATGGGACTTCTATCATGATAGATAACTATAATGGAGGAGGAGTCCATCTCCTAGCATAGTGTTCAGCCCGGTAAATACGGCCCATGCATGGACCAGGTTTCATGGATAAAACTTGGTCATGTGAATGTGCTCTCAGGCCTAAGTTTAGGACACATGATGAGTTTTCTGAGAGTCAGTGTATAATTTTGGACTAGGCCCCTATAACTCATAACTGATTTGTGATATAATTTCCATACAGAAGGGTTAACTCCTCCTATGTACTACTATTCAGCTATCTCAGGCCTTAGGCTCAGTAATAAAGAAGGATGATTGTGGAGTAGTCCAGCTCAGCACTGTAATAGACTTCTCTACAGGCCACAGCATTGCCATGAGCTTGCCCCCTCACAGAAGTCATCCATACAGAAACCTACCTTCCCCCCCAGTAGGGGAAGACACTAGGCTGCAGTCCTCTGAGTGTGTCATTGGCAGGGGTCATCCACAGCTGTGCACAGACTGAGTCGCACACATGGCCAGGGCTCAGGATTTCAGGGCAGATGGAGCTGTCTGGTACCCACACACACTCTCACACATGCAAGATGCAAGGCGGATCCTGATTTGCTGCTCGCTACGGTTTCTGATTGGGCACAAAGTATTTTTTTCTGTGCCTGAAATTCATCAGATGCTGTGATGTAGCCGGCTCAGGAAAAGAGTTAACTCCTGCATAGCCAGAGCCAGTAGGAGGAAATATATGTTAGACAGCTATTGTTCTGACTCAATAGCTTGGCTGCAAGTGTGAGGTTGTGAGAGTGTCCTGTAGTCTCTATGCTAACCAGCAATTTACACCAAGATATCTATCAGATAGTGTTCAACTCAACTGAGGAGGCGTAGATAAGATTCCAGATGCTTTAATCCAAGTAAATCTTGTAGAACCTCATATAGCAGTAGGTGAAAAATGATGAAATACCAGGAGCTGAGCAGACATGTTGCTTACAAAGAAGTGAAACTAAACTGAGGGGGAGAGAGGAGGAGCTACAGCATCACAGCTAAGGATACAGAGAGAGAGAAGGGACAAACTACAAAGACAAACAGTATCACAGATACATGTCAGTGAATTAAACCAAATCCTGGGACATGACACTCCCCGCCTGAAATCTTTAGATTTCAATGAAAACAAACATTAAATGTCCTGAGATGTCCATAAAGTCCTCTTCAAACCTGAAAAACAAAAAAGAAACATGCACAACAAACAATAATCAACAGTTAGTCCAAATAAACCAATCTTCAGGTCGGGAAGCCGCAATTTGCCAACACCTCCACCGACCCACACTGTAATCCACAAGTACACGGTTTTAGTTCATGGAAGGAAGCTCCCCGCCATGAGCTGTGAATGGTGTCCTTATCTTCTTTTATGTGACGTCTCCTCTTGGAAGAAGAAGCACCAGTTCATTAATTGGGCGGAATAAAACTCGCACTGAGCCTCCCTTGGTTACCTTGACTTCCACTTTCCGAGTCTTCCCATCATCACTAGGGACAACTTTAGTGATGAGACCCATAGGCCATTCATTCCGATGGACTTCTTTATCCCTTAGAAGGACGAGGTCACCCACCTGGAGATTAGGTTTTGAGGTCTGCCATTTGTGACGGCTCTGTAGCATGTGGAGGTACTCTGTTTTCCAGCGGTGCCAGAACACATTGGACAGGTGTTGAACTTGTTTCCATTGGCGTCTGTAAATGTCACTGTGATCTAAGGTACGTGGAGAGGTAGCAGCGGTACCAATTTTCTGAGTAAGAAGCATTGCTGGGGTTAAGATAATTGGAGATTCAGGGTCTGAAGATACTGGGACAAGTGGCCTTGCATTGATTATCGCAGACACTTCAGCAAGAAAGGTTATTAACGTCTCATGGGTAAGCAGTGTCGACTTGTGGTCCATCAACATAGAGTCAAGGATTCTGCGTGTGATCCCAATCATACGTTCCCAGGAACCTCCCATGTGGGATGAATGTGGAGGGTTAAACGTCCAAGTGCACCCATTGTTGGATAAGAAGTTGTCTAACTGCAGTTCTTTGCAGGCTCCAACGAAGTTAGTGCCACAGTCAGACCTCAGTTGTTTCTCAGCAGGCAGTGGAGTGTTCCAGTCCATGTTCTCAGTGGTAAGCTGTCTTAGTAGTAGCTTGCCTTGAATGGTGATGGGAGCAATGAAACCAAGAGGATCATAAATGCTGTTCACAACAGATAAAACTCCTCGTTTGGTGAAAGGTTTGTCACAAGAAGACACTTGGAATGTGAATGTGTCTTGTTCAGTGTTCCATAGCAATCCTAGGCTGTGTTGCATAGGAGGAGCATCAGAACTGAGATCAAGATCCTTCAAGTTGATTGCATGATCATCAGAGGGAAATGCCTTCATTACCTCCATATTGTTGGAGATGATCTTGTGAAGTCTGAGGTTAGCTACAGACAGCATTTCCTGTGTTCTAGAGAGGAGATCGATCACTTCTTCACATGCAGGTAAGGATTTAAGACCATCATCAACATAGAAGTTCCTCTCAACAAACTGACGAGCATCAGAGCCATACTCTTTCTCACCTTCTTGGGCAGTCCTTCTCAGTCCATAGATCGCTACTGCAGGAGATGGGCTATTGCCAAAGACATGTACCTTCATCCGGTAATCTATGACTTCATTGTTGACATCATTGTCCTTATGCCATAGGAACCTGAGATAGTTTCTGTCATCATCCTTAACAATGAAGCAATGAAACATCTGTTGGATGTCGGCCATCACTGCAACTGGTTCCTGTCTGAAACGGATTAAGACTCCTATGAGGCTGTTGTTTAGGTTAGGACCAGTGAGGAGCAGGTTGTTGAGAGAGACGCCTTCATACTGAGCACTAGAATCGAACACGACCCTGATTTGGTCAGGTTTGCGAGGGTGATACACGCCAAATGATGGAAGGTACCAGCATTCTTCTCCTTCCTTTAGTGGAGGTGCAGGTTCTGCATGATCTCTCTCAAATACCTTCTGCATGAAACCTACAAAGTGTTTCTCCATCTCTGGTTTCCTCTTGAGGGTACGTTTTAAAGAGGAAAATCTAGAAACTGCTTGCTTCAGATTGTTTGGTAGTTTTGATCTCGGGGAGCGGAAAGGTAAGGGTGCTACCCAGCTGTTGGAATCATCTTGAATGAATTCCTTGTCCATAAGTTTGAGAAATTCTTTATCAGCTATAGCCGGTGCCAGCTTGTTGTCATCACTTGTTGTATTGAACACTGTTAATGCAAGGGTGTCGTCCCCAGGCAGGAAAGTATTCACGTTGTCTCGGTGATTATGCAGCCACTTACTGTTGCTTATCTTCTCTTTCACTTGGTAGTGATGTGGACATGGCTGAAAACAAGTGCTGCGACCATTTGGTAACATATGCGTCTTAAATGAAGAAATATTGGTGGACCTTTTCATCCTACCTATGCAGACGTTGCCAATGATTACCCATCCTAGATCGAGGCGCTGGGCAAATGGTGCATCATGTGGTCCATTAATTTGCTGGCGTATTTTGTGCAGTCTGAGAATGTCTCTACCTAGCAGAAGTAGAATGTCTGCATTTTTGTCAAGGGATGGTATTTCACTGGCTATAGCCCTTAGATGAGGGTGCTGGAAAGCCGCCTCTGGTGTGGGTATCTCTTCTTGGTTTGATGGTATCTGGTTGCACTCAACAAGTGTGGGCAAAGGTATCTCCAAATTGCCCTTGAGAGAAGCTATTACGAGACCACTGGCCCTTCTTCCAGAAACCTCTGATATGCCACTACAAGTACCCAAGGTATACGGATAAGTATCACCCTTTAAGTTAAACAGATCAAAGAGTTCTGACCTTGCAAGTGAGTGGTTGCTCTGGTCGTCCAAGATGGCGTACACCCTCAGAGCCCTTTCTGGTTGGCCCTTGGGGTATATATTGACTAGGCATATCCTTGCACAGGACTTGTCACAAAGGTCTTCTCCGCAGACTTCTGTACATGAGGAAGATACTGTGGTAGTATTTGCTGCTTGATCTGTGTTCTCCCCGCCATGCTTAGTTGGGGGAGGGGAACCTCTAGGTGGTGTGGCACTAGGCTGGGATGGATGAAGAGCTTGTACATGGTTCTCATTGCCACACTCTATACACTTAATAGCAATTTTACAGTCTCTAGCAACATGTTCAGTAGAGGAACAACATTTGAAACATATCCCTAGTTTCTTTAGAAGCTCTCTACGTTCCTGGATTGGTTTCCTCCTGAAGCCAATACACTTCTTGAGGGGATGAGGCTTCTTGTGAATAGGACACAGACGGTTAGGATTTTCTACCTTTTCGTCTTGGTTGCTGTTGCAACTGCTTTCTTCTGGTGCTGATGTAGGTATAGGAAGAATATCAGTCTTTTTCACTGAAACTGGGCCTCTGCGGTTTCTGTAGTTAGAATGTGAGCTGTCATACTTAATAGGAGGTGAACCAGGAACACTGGGATCCCCATAGGAAAAGCTTGGGTCATTCTTGGATTCTGCAATGTTCTTGATAAACTCACAGAAGTAGGAAAATGGAGGAAAGGAGACTTGATTCTCATTTTTGTATCTTGACCCAACTGTGGTCCACCTTTCTTGAATATTATATGGCAACTTGGTGACTATCGGGTTTACCCCACGAGCAGTGTCCAGGTAACTGAGGCCCGGTAGGAGAGTGTCCGCCTTAGCCAGTAGGAGCTCCATGAGTAGGTCACTAAGTTCTTGAAATTTCTGATGATCCTTACCAGATATCTTTGGAAACCCTTGCAACCGTTTGAACAGAGCATTCTCTATTGCTTCAGGACTGCCATAGGTTTTCTCCAGTCTTTCCCAAGCAGCGGTAAGGCCTGCTATGGGGTTGTAAATGTGGACGGATCTGAGTCTTTTAGCACGTTCTGTGGACTGTGGGCCAAGCCACCGGATAAGCAAATCTAGTTCTTCAGCTGCAGTAATGCCAAGGTCACTAATTGCAGTTTTGAAGGCACATTTCCAGCCTCTGTAGTTCTCAGGTTGGTCATCGAACCTTGTGAGTCCAGTCTTAGTAAGCTCACGGCGAACCATGTACCTTGCAAACTCTGACATGTCTGTTCTCTCTGACTTTAAATATTGAGTTGCTGGCTGAGTAGCGGTGATTACGTTGTTAGTGGGGTTCTGGTTAACAGAGGTAGGTAGCGTAGGGGCTGCGTAGGCATTCAGCCTAGGAGCTAGCTTAAAGTCCATAGGTTTAGCCACATATGGATGTGAGACTGGACGGTTGTTTGCAGTCTGGTGGTATGGTGTCACATTGGTGTTTACCTGAGTATCAGTATATTGCATTTGCTGAGGTGCAAGGCTTTGGGAATCCATGAAGGAAGAAGAAACTGGATGCTGGACAGGCAGGGCATTGTACTGACCTTGAATGCGGTGTGCTGCAGAAGATACTGTGCCCTGTTGCTCAGGAGAAATGTCGTCCCTGACAGGAACATTTGTGGCAAATAGGGATTCACTGCTTTGGCTTAGTACATAGTCTCTTGTGCGCTTGAGGGGATCCTCTGCTTCCACATCACACAAACTGGTGCAGTCGCTTTCACTTCCACTGATGGCCTGTTCTAAAATGCTTAACCTTGCCATGGCTGCAGCATGCTCATACTGTTTCTCTAGAGCCTCTAGTTCTGCCCTTTTTTGAGCTGCATTAGCTTCCATTGCTGCTGCATTAGCTTCCATTTCTGCTTTCTGTTGAGCTGCCTTAGCTTCCATCGCTGCTTTCTGTTGAGCTGCCTTAGCTTCCATCGCTGCTGCATTAGCTTCCATCTCTGCTTTCTGTTGTGCAAAGGCTGCCTGTATCTTAGTAGCTTCTGCCTCTGCACATGCTTTTATAAGTTGCTCACTGAGTGTGGAAGATTTTGAGGAACGTGACTTAGATGTACGCTTTGAACGCTTGGTAGACTCAGAAACGTGGGATGCCATTTCCTGCAGTTGCGCAATTCTTGCCTCTGTCCTTAACTTAGTTTCATGTACTAAGCTGTCTCGTTCTGAATTGAGATGCTGGAAGCTTTGCAATTCAACTAAAGAATCGTCTGTATGAAGTTTCCTCAATATGCTTTCATACTCCTCAGCTTTCATTTTATAATGTCCATGCATAGAACAAAGCTGTCGCAGAGCTCCCTCTAGTGGTGATATATGGTATGCAGGCAAGCACATGGCAGATATCTTAGTCTGTATTTCCTGCCACCATTTTGAGAGTTCACAGGAAAGTTCATGCTTTAAACCTTCTAGATTGTCTCTAACCTGTTTAATTGAGCGTCTAGCCTTCTCACTGGGCTGCAGACTGAGGTCCATGCTACCTTGTGCTTCAGGGTGCCCTTCAGCCATGATGCAACACAAACAGGATAAATATAACTTTGCTGGAGTAAGATGGCTGCTTGCTAGAATCTTCTTATGCTGAGGGAGTCTGAGCTGCAGATGCAACTTACACAATGCTGATTCCTTCTGGCTTCAGGTAACTTGCTGTGACTGACTGTATGTCAGAAGTTGGTGAACTGTCTTACAGCCGTATCTGGCAGTCTTTATGCATCATTTTTCACTGTTCTGACTCAATAGCTTGGCTGCAAGTGTGAGGTTGTGAGAGTGTCCTGTAGTCTCTATGCTAACCAGCAATTTACACCAAGATATCTATCAGATAGTGTTCAACTCAACTGAGGAGGCGTAGATAAGATTCCAGATGCTTTAATCCAGGTAAATCTTGTAAAACCTCATACAGCAGTAGGTGAAAAATGAT
Source organism: Leptodactylus fallax (assembly GCA_947044405.1). NCBI lineage: Eukaryota > Metazoa > Chordata > Amphibia > Anura > Leptodactylidae > Leptodactylus > Leptodactylus fallax. The sequence goes on from CAMRHE010000209.1 coordinate 3,180,374, forward strand.
GAAATACCAGGAGCTGAGCAGACATGTTGCTTACAAAGAAGTGAAACTAAACTGAGAGAGAGAGAGGAGGAGCTACAGCATCACAGCTAAGGATACAGAGAGAGAAAAGGGACAAACTACAAAGACAAACACTATCACAGATACATGTCAGTGAATTAAACCAAATCCTGGGACATGACAGCTATTCTTCAGACTGGATATTAAAATCTGATCCACTACGATTACTTTCTAGATTTATACCATTGCTAGAATTTTCTACATTTTTGTAAATAGAGTTAGTTCAACACTGGATTTACTCACATTTTGGAATATATGTAGTGTATGTTTTTGCAGTGAACTAGAACAATTGCGAACAGATTGACATCAATATCGGTTCTGTAACCATTGAAGGGTCATGACAGAATTCACGAAAGATGATACAACCGATGAACACACAGATTAGCTCAGTGTTCATGGAAATGCGATCTGGCAACATATACAAAGATCATTCAAAACAATGTAAACAGGAGAATATAATACCGTCTCATGGGGATTGGTACTACATAGACTGTGCTCTTTGTTAGGGTACAGCATGTTCATGGTATAGCTCCTTTAACATGTATCAATATGATATACACTTGTAAGACACCGGGGTCACCACCCATCCCTAAATTTCTTGACAGTTCATTGAAATAATTTAACGTGTCCATTTTTTTGAACCTAGAAACAGCATTGTAGAGTATTAGTATTTGAGCTACAGGCATATCACATGTGTGGTGGGTCTGTAAAAACATTAGTAATCTGCTATCTTTGGATAATTTTCCAGTATGAAAGGTATAAGTCAGCATAGTCTGTGTTATACTGTATAATATATGCAAGCAGCATCGGTTAATGGGTTGCGTTCTGTGTGATATTGGTTTGGGATATGGAACCTCAGTGGGCACGTGGGCTACACAGGCATCATTATGCATTGTCACATGACCATGTGTCATTCAAGACCCGGGCCGGAGCCCTGGAGAGGGCTCTGGGTCACCGCTCATTATACTCTGGAGTATAATCATAGTTGGTGAAAGGAGAACCCAAAATTTTAGCAAAATGTGTAACGAACACCGTAGGTTTTGTATGGAAGAGTTAGTATAGGATACTATACTTACGTGGAGAGGCTAATGTGAGACATTATAAAGTGTGGAGGGGCCACTATGTGAAATTATACTGTTTGAAGGGGCCACTGTGGGACATTATGCTATTTGGAGGGGCTGCTATGTAACATTATACTGTATGGAGGACACTATGGGACATTACACTGTGTGAAGGGGTCATTGTGGGACACTATTCTTAAAGAGGTTGTCCAGGAATTGGACAAACTCCAGAGGTGCCTGCGGTAGTCACTAGCACTTACTGCGTGGGGGTCAATAAGGAGACAGAATAGAGAGTGTGGGGGGGGGGGGCTTTATACCATGTGGAGCCAGGAAAAGGGACATTATATTGTGTGGGGGCTAGTAAAGGGAGCTTTTTACGGTGGGGGGGGGGGTCAGTGAATGGGACACTATGTTGTGTGGGGGCAGGGGCCCATGTCAAAAGTTTATTATGGGGCCCAGTCTTTGCTAGTTATGCCCCTTCTGCCATGATTGTTTACCATGTACCAAGATAACCTTCTGCCTTCAGAGAAGTTCAAGCTTTGGCCTTTCCAACTATAAGATATTATCTGCTTGATAGCTAAAACACCAAAGGAATTGGCACACATAGGTTTTCAATAAACAGCTATTTAGTTATTATACAATATTCCTATACTTTGTTGCCTGTGTAACATGAAGAGGCAGTGTAATGTATAGCAGTAACCACATAAATACATGTAGCTAGTTTTTTATGTGAATCAAACAGAAAAACAAGGAAATGTTGGACAAACTGAAAGTAGCACACCAGGAATTTTGTTTTACATATAACACAATACTTGCCAACTCTCCTGAAATATCTGGGAGGCATCTATAAAGAAGTCATTAAAGTCTTACAAACACCTCTGATACTTTCCAGAAGGGAGTGCTTCCCAAAAGTTTCCTTTGCTATTCAATAGAGATGTTTCGTCATTATATATTCAGTCCCAGCAGCCAGACACATAGTCAGAGGGTGGCGCCATATTGCAACAGTCTTTCCCCCTGCAGCTGTCACTGTGTCAACCACAGATGCCTCTTCTTACTTACGAAACCAACAGTCCAGCGTTTCTTTTTGTTTTTCGGCGAGGGCAGAAATGGATGGGAGATTCTCAGGGGTTGGTGCACTTTGCCCAGGAATCAACCATAAAAAAAAAAAAATGATCCTAGAAAAATCTACCCTTCTTCCTGTCTCCTCAGGGTCACACCATAACATGCCAGAAACTATTTCCCAGGACTGTGATGAAATGTCTTGCTTAGCTGACTCCCAGTATGTGGATAGTAACTTGCATGTACATGTATGAGAGCCACAAGCTATAGAAAAACATGTCACCTATGGAATAGTATGGCTGTAGTGTAACTGGGAGTTATAGACAAATTCCTCATGTTCTCTCACACTGTTCAATTTTTTAAATATTAAACTGTAGATAAGAGTCAGTGTTTTAAAGTTTAACAGGTGAGAAGGAGTTTCTTGTGAAAGGGGTATCATTCAATACTGAAAATTAGTTAGGGGATAGGAAGAAGTTCTATGTCACTAACATATGACTTGCTAACCTTATATAGGAATCAGAGCAGAACAAATGCAGTGTCATGAGGCGCTACACTTTCTGTTACAGGTGGGAAAAATCTCTGAGGATACATTTCGTTTCAGGTTCAGTCCAAAGATTCATTTCCAACTTCTTTTCAGACCCCAGGAGTATAAGTGGAGGCCCAGGGAAGGTGCAGAAAAAGTTATACTTACCTTCGGTGCTCACTCAGGTCCTCTTCAAGCCTCCTGGATGACAACACATTCCCTGGGGTCATAGAGAATAGAGATGGGTGAACCGGTTTGAACCAAACAAGATTTGACCTGAATTTTCTAGTCCCCCACAAACTGGCAGTGAAATTATTATACTGTGAGGTCTCTTCAGTGCAATAAGTGGAGGCCATGAGGAAGTGTGGAAATAGTTATATTCACCTTCCCTCACCTCAGTGGTCACACCTTAATGTAGTCAAGACGTTGGTGCACCCCTTGTGATCACTGTGGCCTCAGGGGGCATGTGACATCACTAGGAGGATGGAAGAGGACCCTGAGGGAGCTCCAGACATTACCCAGGAGAGGTGAGGGAAGGCAAGTATAACTGTTTCCCCACCTCCCCGCTTATAATACTCTGGAGTCTGAAGAGACCCCAGAGTGTAGTAATTTCACTTCTGATTTGTCGGTGACAAATTCCAACGTCCAACCCCAAACTTTTTGAAAATTCAGATTAGATCTTGTTTGCTCATCCCTACTCTCTATACATAACCAGAGGCATTAAGGCAATTATAAACTGTACTTAGGGAATGATAATCAGAGGTGAAGAGGGACCCAAGATGGCAGACAAACCATAAATGGTACATCAACTAAACCTGTATACACAAGAGACTATACTTTTCTGTAAAAGCCGATTCTGCGCTAAAGGCAGAGACAGACAGACACTAATGTTGCCCTCAAAACAAACTACCTGTGGCAGATGCCATAAACAGTGTCATTTCAGGGACAGGGCGTAACATGTAGAGGTCATCTTGACTTTTGTGCAGGTGAACCTTCATATAAAACCCAATTCGATAAGGCGCACCCTCAGTCTTCTTGAAGATTCTGTTCTTGTTCCAGAAGACAATGAGACAGGTCAATATATTTCTACAGAAATTCTTGGTCTGGATGATGAATGCTTGTTAAAACTGTTCATTGTAATGCAGAATATTTATTCTGTAGAGCAAAGTGATAAAGATGAGGCGCTGAGTGCCTCATAACTCAGGATTTCTTGCTAAACCAAATAAATCGCCTAATGTATAGGGACTTCTGGACTAAGGTTCCACGGCTTTACGGAACTTACTCTGGGGTAAGACCCCTTCTAATACCCCCGCAGGTTGCGCTCCTCTGTTACTGGGTTCTTTAGCCAAACCAGGGCCAACTGCAACACTTCCTATCTGCCACCAGAATGGTCACTTCACGCCATTGGAAATCCATGGTCTGCCCAACTAGGTCCGAGTGTCTGGAGGAATTTCTCCATAATATGTGGATGGAGGAACGTGTCGCAGAGGACCTTGAGCACACAAAGGCTGTTTTTTTTGCAGTATAGGTAGCCCCAGAAGGAATTTGAGAGACCCTTGATTTTGTAGGATAGGCGCCGAGTATGTTGCAGTGATTCATACACCATCTCCCTTCTTGCGCTGTGCCTGTGCAAAATCCTGGGCCTGTGGCTATGGAGACATGGTCTCCTCCTTACTACATTATGTGGGACTCCCTGTTTTTATTTTTGTTCCTGTATGTGACATTCATTATACTTCATGGTTTCATCAGATGGTAATTCATTACTGTCATTGCTATTATTTTTGTTATACTATAATAGTACCCTTCTGCTTTTTGTGATGCATGTAAACCTTACTGCCTTGCCTGCTGTCTTATGTTCTCAATCTGTTTTGAAACAATAAAACAGTTTATAATACCATGTATAGATTTCATCCAAATTTGTGTTTTTTTTTTAATACATTTGCAGGCCTATATACTAGAATATATACTACTGGGTACTCAAGGGATCCATACAGTTTACAATCACAAAGTATCCAAATGTGTGCCATGTATATGAATGATAAATTACAATAATCCCACATATTCTAGAAAGGCATTTTATTATGCAATAATACTATAACAATATAAATCTTAATAGACAGATATTTGTTACCAGCTACAGCCTGTACAATATAATGTCCTTTAATACAGTCACAATGTTTGCCAGAAATGTTATTCATAAATAGAAAAATACAATCATTTGCACATATACAATACAGTAAGTCATATTGTAGTCTGGAAGAGCACAACATTCATTATTATAGCAGTGGTGTCTTATTACAATTCGGATATGAATGGTTTTTCAGCATATGGTAAGTAATTCTCCACAGGGATTTCTAACATTTTCCAAGAGAGCATTCCTTTATCATTACAGAAGACACAAGTGTTCATATAATACCGCACTACTTCATAGACTACCATTCCCTGCACATTGTTGCAAAACTGCCCAAACCAAAAATGAAGTGACATTGTAATATTATCCAATTAAGATTAAAATAAAATATATTTGTAAATTGTGCCACCTAGTGGTTGGTAGAGGGAACACATTTCTAGCATGATTGACAGGTTTGTGTATCTTGCAGAGTTTTACATACAAGATGTAGAAGCAAAACAATATAAAAAGGTAAAACATAACACTCTTTACACCTCCTTTAAAGAGGACTTTTCACCACCTCCACCTGTTTACATCTTTTAGTAGCTGCTGTGCCACTGATTTCAGCACAGTTGGATTTTTTTTCTCTAGCCCTCAACATCCCAGAGTAATAATTTCTGTTATTTTAGCATTTATACTCTCTGCTGTCAAGTGGGCAGTCACTGTATGTCTGTTCCAGCTCAGAACCGCCTGCTTGACAGTACAGAGCATAATTGTTCTAAAAATAACATATTACTGGGGAACAGTGGACACTAGAGAAAAAAATCCAACTGTGCTGGAATCAGTGGAGCGGCACCTATTGAACAATGCAAAGAGTTGGAGTTCGTGGAGGTGGTGAAAGGTTTAAATGGAGATCACCTGTGTGCACACAATGGGGCCAATTTACTACTGAAAATGAGCCACAATTCTGGCGTAATTTGCACCAAAACTGGAATATATGGTTTCCATCACATTTATTAACAGTTTTTCACACTTTCTGCACCTTGTTCAACAAGGGGGATGTGACTTGATGGAAAAGGGGCATGTCTTAAGAGAGGACACAATGCATCAAAACGTCAGCACATTATTTTGCTAGAACCCATGCCATCTAATAAGTGGTGTAGTGTTAGACTAGACAGTCTAAAGATATGGCAGTTTTATCATACAGCATCAACCTCTGTGATAAATCTGGCAAAGTTTAAGACAGTCTAGTCTAAGCATGGTTTTTACTTTAAGGCGGAGGCCCAACGTTGTGGAAATGCAGCTTTTTTTGTTGCAGATTTTGTTGCGTTTTTTTGAACCAAAGCCAAAAATGGCTACTAAAGGAATGGGAAATATAAAGGAAGTTCTTATACTTCTACCCTTTGCTCAATCCACTCCTAACTTTGGCTCAAAAAAAACGCAAAAAAAAATCTGCATTAAAAAAAAAGCAGTGTTTCCGCAACGTGCGGCCTCAGCCTTAGACAGTATTAATAAATCTGCACCACTGTGTTGCAAAAAGGTCGGAGGTAAAATGACTGCAGCAAAGAGCAGTGAAACATTGTGCATTCTTCAAGAGACTTAGTCCTCAGTAATGTATGTAACACTTTATACATTAGAATGTGTTACATACATTACAGTATTAGGCTAGATTCACATCTGTGCACAGGTCTCCGTCGTTCGGGTCTGCCAGGTGACCCGAAAGATGGAGACCTGGATCGTTTATACAGCAGTTACCCACGGACCCCATAGACAGTAACGGGGTCTGCCAGGTGTCCCATCAGAATTCCTCCGTTTTTATACTGAAACTGACAGTGAACAGTCCTCTGTGCAGGACTTTTCTCTCTGCCGATTTTCGGCGAATTCTGCGGCTGAGACTCCAGCACAGATGTGAACCTAGCCTTGCAGACATTACAAACAGCCTTTCATATCCTATGCAAATAGACAGTTTTGCGAAATGAATGGGAAAAGCTGCAGTGTCAGCTGTAAAGTATTTCAGAACAGTAGAATAAAGCATTACATTTGCATATATCTGTATATATAAGTAGATTACCTGTCTTTTACAAACTTGTGCCAAACCATTACTATGGAATGCTCTCTATAGGAATTCTTGCTGACCGTGAATAATTGTCATTTACTGAATAGCTAGTTATATATATGTGTGTTATAGAAGTAACTTGGAATTAATTAAATGGTAGGCAACATTTTTTGGCAAATTCACTGGTAAATTAATCGTACCTTGGGCTCGTATAGTACGTGATTATAGTGCTAACAGTTCCCCACCCTCTTCATATACACAGCATATAAAGCTTCATACAGTGGAGTATACTTCATGAATGAGAATGGCTACAAGTGCAGCTATGGCAGTGTCGGGGTAATTAAACCCCCCAGAATTACAGTACTACTGATCTGCATGGATGATCCTAAAGTGGAGTCTTAAATCATAATGCTTCCAGTCCTACAAGTAGAGCCTGTTCTTTGGAGGTCATGTGAAGATGAGACTTTTATGCTCGGGGATACCATACTTTCCCTTGTTCTCCTCAAACAGATCCTGAAGAGCTTGAAGGTACTTTTGATGCAGCTCTTCAATTTCTTCTTGTGTGGGATTTGAGGTCTGCACCAATGGGATAGGTTTACCCACTGTTCAAGACAAATGGAATTATTAAACAGAGAGAAATTAAATTGACAATACCAAAAAGACAGCTTTACAGGAAGACTGAAGACATTAAAGCCAGGTACACATGTCAAATGTCGGGTACCATGACATAGGTGAATGGATTTCAGATGTATACATAAGCATTTCCTTATAGACCATCCCTTTTTATAAGGATAATCCTCTAACAATTTGCTTATCCGGTGTAGACACAAAATATTTCAGAAGGCTAGAAGTAGATTCAGCGAGAAGTAGAATTCTTTCCCACATGCTATGTATTGCCATCTTTGAAATAACTCCTGGCGCTGAATCACTGCTGAGGCTGAAATAACCGGGCACAGAGCTCCATACACTGTATAGGACAAGGATAAGTTGCTGATCCATGCAGGAGCTGGACATTAGACCCACACTGATCAGATTATAATAGGCCATAAAATAAAAAATAAATAAATAAAAAATTTATATATATATATATATATATATATATATATATATATATATATATATATATATATATATCTATCTATCTATCTTGTAAGTATGTGAGCCAGAGGGCGCTGTTGAGCGACCCAGGCCAGAAAAGGCCTTCAGCCACACCTTTGGGTGGTGGCACGTAACTCTAGGAGTGTCCTGCAGGAAGCGGTGGGCCAGCTAGGACAGAGAGAGAGGCTCTGTCCCAGAGGGCTGGCGTCCACAGGAGTGGACCAGCTAGGACAGAGAGAGAGGCTCTGTCCCAGAAGGGCTGGCGTCCACAGGAGTGGGCCAGCTAGGACAGAGAGAGAGGCTCTGTCCCAGAAGTGCTGGCGTCCACAGGGGTGGGCCAGCTAGGACAGAGAGATACGCTCTGTCCCAGAGGGCTGGCGTCCACAGGAGGACTGTTGCTGGAGCTGAGCAACAGTCAGGACAGTTAGGGGATCAAGGAGTGAGTTAGGCCCTAACTGTGGCATAGGTTTTTTTGTTGTTTTGTTGTGTTGCAGTTAAGCTGAATAAAGCCACTTTTATTTACACTTGGACCGTCTGAAAGCTATCTTTCCGGCGCCCAGTACCATGAACCACCGCTGTCCGGACCAGGAGAAGCCACCATTTTGAGTCTAATTCCCCAAATTGTCACTTATATATATATATATATATATATATATATATATATATATGTATATATATATATAAATAAATGAGTGTCTGTCTGTCTGTTCTTTATGCGCGACCAAACGACTGGACCGATCCTCACCAAATTTGGCACACATGTACATTAGGTGTCCGGGAATATTATAGACTGGGTCTCAGCAATCTAGCAATCTTGGACGTACCGTTCCTGAGATACAGTATTCCCAAAAAATGACCAGCATTAATCTATACAAGCCTGCAAGTCTTTCACTCATATTCCAACTGCCATACACACGGTCACATGTCCCTTATCAGCCAATAAGAGCTCGCAGGTGCTTACTCTCCTCAGGCACACAGGTTTCCATAGCAACCAAGCTATGTATGACCTGTATTAGTCAATAGCAGTTCACAGGACCTTAAATATTCAGTCATATCACGTGTATCAGCCAATATAAGTTCACATTTAATTTACCAGGTTTCCATAACAACACAGCCATAAATAGACTGTACCTATACTGGACTCAGTGGCATAACTAGCAATGGCAGGGCCCCAAGGCGAACATTTGACATGGGACCCCCCCCGCACAAACTGCATTCCTGCACACACTATTAGGCCCCATAGTGGTTCCTGCATACACTATTAGGCCCCATAGTGGCCCTTGCACACAGTATTCTGCCCCATAGTGGCCCCTGCACACAGTATCATAGTGGCTCCTTCATATAGTATTATACGCACTTCCCGCTACTTCTTCAATGTTGGACCAGATGTCATGTGAGCCAGGCATGTATCGCAACGCATAATGACGTCGGACTGGCCCACTGACATCTGGGACGCCACCAAGGAGGTCCGAAGCCTGCTGAAAAGACCCCAGAGTATAATGATAGCAGTGTTTGTGGGGTTCACGGCCCACAGGCCTTACTTACCAATCCCCGCTCCTGCTCACAGCCGCCTCTGCAGAAGGTGAAGTGCAGGCGGCCGTGAGCAGGAGCGGGGATCGGTAAGTAAATAGGGCCCGTTACCTGCTGGTGTTATAAAAAAAAAAAAAAAAAAAAAAAAAAACACCACACACACACACACACACACACACACACAACAACATCAGAGGCCCACCTGGTCCCCTAATGTCCCGGGCCCTGTGGCAGCCGCTACCACTGCTAAACCGGTATTTACGCCACTGACTGGACTGCCATACTGGATTTCAGCATTCTTATAAATTGAAACGTTTTTTAAACTACTCATATCCCCTGCAGCAAAACGCATGGCTGCTGCTCGAGCTAATGAAAACTCTCAGCAGACCCAAGCCTGTCTCCAATCTGATAAGGTATGTTACAGACAACAGCGAGCTGCTGAAACTCCCCAGCAGACGCAAGCCCGTCTCCAATCTGACAAAGCATTGTCAGCCACATTCACACAGCTGCACTCCAGGTTTCAACAACAACCCAGCCATTTTTCTTCACTGCTGTAGGTCAGCTTTAAAGGGGCAGGGCGCTGTGGATGACACTGTTACACAAGGTCACATACACACAGCTTTACTCCAGGTTTTCCATAACAACCGATCGCAGGTTTTTCACTGATATCCAAACTGAGATGCACATGATCACATGACACTTATGGTCCAATGGAAAATCGCAGGTTCAGTCTTGACATACACACAGCTTTACACCAGGTTTCCATAGCAACCAAGCTATTTATGTCCTGCATGAGTCAATAGCAGTTCGCAGGTCCTTAAATATTCAGTCATATGACGTGTATTAGCCAATATAAGTTCACATTTCATTTACCAGGTTTCCATAGCAACACAGCCATAAATAGACTATACCTATACTGGACTGCCATACTGGATGTCAAGTGCAAAACTGGCCAATTCTTATGGGGTCACTACACAAACAAAAAATAAAATATACCCGTGCGAAGCCGGGTCCTTCTGCTAGTATTTATCTATCTCATTATCATCACCCTGAACATGCTACATATGGCAAATGCAATTTTAAAGCAGTGTATCATTTTATAGAAAATGTTATCTGTGTTTAGGAGGGGTAGCCCAGGGCCTTCACAGAAAGTGATTGACATATAGAGATGACAGACTACAAGAAAGTACTTAAAGGGAACATGTCAACATGAAAATGCTGTATAACCTGCAGGTAGTATGTTATAGAGCAGCAGAAGCTGAGCAGATCAATATATAAATTTTCAGTATAACTTGTCATATATCCATTTATTTCTCTGTTCTTTGTCTTTCTATGCTTAGAAGGAGTAATTGAGTCCAGTGGGTGGTACTATGATTGCCAACCATCTCTGTGTCCACTCTCACTGTTAGGACTGCCCACTGGACTCAATTACTCCTAAGCATAGAAAGGACATATAAATAAGTTAATAAAATGACAGATTATACTGAATCTTTTCCAACAAAAGGACAGTATATATCAATCTGCTCAGCTCCTATTGCTCTATTACATAGTACTTGTAGATTAGACTGCATTTTCATGGTGACAGGTTCCCTTTAACCAATAGCTTACTGGATATGTTTGTTTTATTATTATAGTGTGCCCATTCACATTGTAACAGTTTTATAATATTTTTGTGGACATATTCAGAAATATTTTACAAATTCAGTATTAAAACAAAAGTGCACCTAAAATAAATTGGAAAGCATTTTTACTGCCCAGTTATTGTATGAAATTATTGTTCACCTACCCACTGTGTGAATGGGCTTTCTGAAAGGCAATAGTCCAAAGCTATACTGGAAGATCCCACGTGCATGGAAGAGAGGTAGAGCAAAGCCCATTATTTTCTGCAGCCTTTCCTGGACACAGCGCAGTAGAGAGCCTTTTGGGTTGGATACCTGGAAGAAGAGCTCATTCTCTCCAAAGGAGAACACTGGCACCAAATGTGCACTGAAAAGGAAAACAGTAAAGTTATTATGGGTATATACAAAACACCAAACTTGTTTTTTTTTTTTTTTTTAGGGGCTTATGTAGAAGAATACCTAAAACTTGACTATACACTAGAATGGTTTTCCACATTTTCCCCTTCCAAGTTGACAATGGAGAAAAGACTCAGAATGCAAACTTGTCATTATCTTGCTTATATAAAAGGTGTGTATGACTGAATTAACCCTTACAGTGACTGCCTTCCCTCCAGCACTGACTTTTTCCAGCAAAATACAGTCCAAAATTCTGTATGGGGGGGGGGGGGGGGAATTAAAATGTTTGCAAAGAAACCCTTTATTATAAGCAGCCCTACATCACAAAGATGTTATAATGAGTGACTAATTTACAATTAATACAGCATACGCGGTGCCTTCATTGTATCCTTCTGCTTCTAAGAGTAGAGGGGAGATCTCAGACTACTGTATGTACGCTGTGCTTTAGTAGTCTGACTCTCCCTCCAGATTTGGACTGACCTATTGAGAGCATAGTGGTGTATGGAATAGCCTGAAAAGCTGCTTGCCTTTTTACAGAGATTAAAAATGGACTGGGAAATTGGAGGAAAAGCACTAGAAAGATTAAAAAAGGAGGGCACCAAGTACAAGCTATGGATTCTGCATCAACAGGGAAATTGGTATACGGAATCGGATGGTGACTAATTAGCACCAAGATGACATCCGTAATCCATAGTCTACAGTACATACAACAGTATCCTTAAAATATTTGGTAAGGTCAGGGGCATCACACTAACAAAGCCCATTGTTACTGCTCTATAACTGGGAGAATAGACACAGAATGGAGCATTAACCAAATTGTTTTTTTCACTGTAACAACATCAGTTACATGTTAGACATTAGCACTCATCACAGACATCAGAACCCACCCTCTCTTCAATGCCACTTTGATGAATCCTTTCCTGTTCAGTATATGGAGGGTCAGATTTCCAGGGTGTGCTTCCAGGGACTCTTCAGCACCCCCAATTACTATAATTGCAGCGTTTCCTCCCCCCTCTCTGCTTAGTACATGTGTCACACTCTTCTTGGATGCAGACACTAGACCTGTAAATACAATACATGTCAGCCATGGTAAAATATGGTGTATGAATAAAAGGTAAAAAAAAACCTGGAGGCTACATTGTAGCCTCCACTGTGCAAACATATATTTGGCTTTATAGAAATGTATACATTTAGGTTATTCATTGGGCCCGATGTAACCACCAACCATCTTTGTCAGACATTCACAAACAGCAGGGGGAGCATCATAGGCTGTCACTTAAACTATTTGAATGTTATACAGGGTGGGAGAAAGTTGGAATAACCAGGAATCACATGCAAAACATTGGGCATGCATTTACAAGTCAGTAGCGATAATGACTGGCATTGTCCCACTATGCGGTGATGTCATGTTACATGTCCATACTAAAACAAGTGCCCTTGTCATTACCCACTTGCCCTTTAGACTAAATTAGGAGGTGTGAATTTCTCTCCTTTCCTTTTATACCAATATCTAATGTTTGACATGTTGATATCCTCTTACCCTTTAGGCCAGGGCCACACTGAACAAACACACAGCAAAATTATTCTCAGGGAAATTGTGCATCAAAAACCGCAAAAAAAAAAAAAAAAGGTCTCTTCTGCGGCTCACCTGCAAGTTTCTTTGTGGTCCCCCACGCTTTTAATGTTTGCATCACAAAGGTTGAAATCCAACTGTAAACCCCACAGCAGGCTTAAAACCGTCAACGACAGCATGTAGATGTGATTTGTCTAAATGTCATCCACTATGCTGATATTGTAGAGCACAGCAGGTTAGCTGCTCGATATTTCCCAGTGACTAACCCACTGCTATTACAGCTCGTGTTGCCTGGTCTTAAAAAGTTTACATATAAGCCAGTACCTACAGGGGATGCTCACCTGCCATTTATATTCCGAGAGCTGTGGTAAAGGTATAACGTCTGGTGGATGATTGTTCATATATAAACCTACAACTTTTCATCCCCTACAGCAGATCATTATCTAAAACTGGTCACAACCAAAATCCGTTTTAGATTTTTATTTTTTACCATCTGTCGGCTATAACCATTTATGTATGGGCTGACAGACTTGTCGTCAATTTGTGTTTTGTCAGCATGTATGCTTCAAAATATGAGATGTTCAGAAACCTTGGGAGTTTGGGTAAACGTTTGTTTTTGTAGAACAAGTTTTTATTTTAGTTTATTAAAATATTTTTAAAGGGAGTCTGTCAGCATGAAAATTGGTATGACATATGCAAAATTAGCTGAAAAGGGCTCTAGGGGAGTTTCTACTGCTGGGGCTTTAGTCTCTACCAGCCAGCTCCTCCCCCATTTCATGTGAGACATCGTCCCCTTTGCTTATAGTTACAGTCAGTTATCTAGAGTGGACAGCAAAAGAAACTCCCCTAAATCCCTTTCAGCTAATTTGCATAAGAATAAAACACTGATTTTCATTAAAATGGAGCTGCAATGCAGAATAAGAAAGTCATATTTGGAAAGTGTAGAAGCCCTACAAGGTATTGTCATTAGTTTGGTACCAAATATACCTGCTGACAGTCTCCTTTTAATAGAACATTTAATAAAGTTGACCTTTCTTTTATGTCACTTCCTTTACTGTTGAGTATAATCCGGTAAAGATCATTGGGGTAAACAAATGTTTGACAGAACATTCATTGTCCGTGTGTTTGGAACACACTTGTACAAATGATCAATGAACGTTTGTTCCAGAAAAACAATAGAAGTTTAGAGTCTAAATGCGTATGGTCTGCTTTAGCTTTGCTCCTTGGACTATTAAAGCAGAGTGTTGATTTGTGACTACAGTTCATCTACAGTTCCTAGAGCAAGTCTGAGATAGTCTGAGACAAACCCCCAGTCTCATCATTGGTTCAAGCTGCTGTTCTCCCCCCTCCCCTGCAGTAATCCCTCCTCAGATAGATTTGTGACAGCAGCCAATCACAGGCTCAGCAGGTAGTCGCAGCATGGTGGACTAGTTTCTATTACAGAAAGGGCAGAATGATTGAAGAGCTACTTTAATCAGTGTGCTATGTCTTTTGGTAACTCATATAATAGATAGTGGGTACCTGACAAAGAAATTAAGGGGTACAGACCATACTTCGGCTTTGAATGCATATGACTAACTCAGTCTCTTATCACAGCTGAACAGACTATCAAGTATAACGGCAAACTGACATTTCCAGCACCCCACAGAGACCTTGATCAGTTTTCAGAGCCAGCCAGAGCAGACACCTATTTAGCAAGCACCAAAATCTCTCCATCAAAACACTGGTTGCAATGTAAGCGCTTGGATCTCTAGTGACAACTTACAAAATTTGAGGATTGGAGTACCAACTTAAATACATAATTTTTTTAACTTACCCACACACATGATATACTCTCGAAAGAAGGGGCATCGGAACCAGAAGGGGAGTATGTGCAGGTAAGGGGTCAAGCCTGGAAAAAGTTCCTTAAATCCTGTGTGGTTGGTGCAAAAGTTTCCAAAGGCCCCAGCAACAAGGACACCGTGAGGATGGAAGCCCAGGAGATAGTTGTGCTGGGGATCTAAGTCGGCTGTCTTGATTATCTGGAAATATAGTGAGGTATCACAGTACAGTTACTACTCATATAAAACCATTACTAGTAACAGTTGTGAAGTAACATCTCTATGCAGTCAGTATAAGTGAGGAGGATGTGGTATAACTCAATGGAGAATGGATGGATAGATAGATAGATACTGAGTACTGTATCCAAAGAAGTGTATATCCATGATTTCCTTTGCTAGGATTACCTTTATTGGAAAATAATCCTTGAAGTATCTCCAGATTGTCCAGTTTCGTATCCACTCACACCTGCGTCCTCCAGTCTGTGGGGTCTCCCAGTCAAGGTACAGCCAAAGCACATAGAGTGCCAACACAAGCCAGAGTCTCGCAAGAACCAACAAGAGGAACACTCCCACACAGCATTGTGCTACAAGAGGAGAAATGGGGAGATGGAGAACAGTTCCTTATAGATCATAACACTACAAAGCTTTATAGGCTACATAAGCATTTAAGGATCTATGAGTTTCCATTGTAAGACAAAGCCTATAATATATGATCCTGCAGTCATACTTTTATCCATCCTCTCCTTCATGCTAATGTAAATTCGGTAGGTTAATAAGAAATAGGGGACAGATGTGAGTATGACTGCAAGATCCCACATTACTGGATTTGATTTGTGGTCTAATTCCATTGAAGTAGTTCTGGATTTCTTTATAGGGGTTGTAATGCTGATTTTTAATATGCAGCTCCATATCCCTTTTCCGGTTACAAAAATATGCTGTTGGGATTTTCTGGGACTATTACTATTGATTTACTTATCCTAAGGAAAGGTATCAAAAGCAGAGTGGTGGGCGTCTGACTTAGCTGACTGCAGGGCTTGTCATGCACAGAACAGTACAAAGTGTACCGGCCAAAAGTAAGGGGCCACACAATGTGTAGTAGCTGGTTTCTATCCAAGTGAATAGTAGAGAGCTGCAGTAACCAGGCAAGGCCACTACACAGTGTATGGTGCTGTACAAAGTTTAGAATTTTTGAAAAGGTATTAAAAGATAACTATATAAATTTCTATCATATACCCATATATGATCATACCGACTTGTAAAATATAGTTATTTAAAGAGGACCTTTTACCACCTCCAACAAGTCCAGGTCTTTACATCATTTAATAGATGCTGCTACACTGATTCTCTAACCCCCACCATTCCTGAGTAATCAATGCTGTTAGTTTTGGTGTCTGATATACTATTTAGGCTCTGTACTGTCAGGAGGGCGGTGTCAGGCAGGAGCAGACAAGGGGTGTGATTCTGAGCTTTGACATTGGCTGCCTCTGATTGGAGCTCTGAATCCCGCCCCCTGCCTGACACTGCCCTTCTGACATTACAGAGCTTAAATAGCACATCAGGCACCAAAACTAACTGTGCTTGCTGCTTGGGAATGGTGGGGGATAGAGAAAAAATTCCAACTGTGCTGGAGTCAGTGAAGACGAGCGTCTATTAACAGATGATAAGAACTTGAATTGGTGGAGGTGGTGAAAGGTCCTCTTTGACTAAGTTTTTTTTTTTTGTGGGGACTAGAAACCCCCCCAAGCGCTTCCTTAAGGTGTATGTTTTATTGTGCATGTTCTCCCATTATATTAGCTTACTCTGTTTCTTGTGTGCAGCTCGTCCTGTTCATTCAACCACTAATATAATGAACAAACAAAGGTGAGGATTTATCAGAAGTGACACAAAGGAAAAATAGAGTAGCTGCCAAGGAAAAAAGTGGAGCAAATGTACAAAGCAACCACATTCTCTCTCTTATTTTCAAGAAGTCCATTGGCAAATGAATGCAGGAGTTTTGTTGCTATGGACTACTACTCCACTTCTTTGCACCATGAGCTGTTACAATTCCTACTCGCTGAAACAAAAATAGTTAATGTAATAGGTACAGATTGCAAACATCAATGATAAGCTTCACACCACGTTTATGATGTATGCTTAGCACATACACCAGGAAAGCTCCCAGTGTACTCACTAAACAGGTCCATGGGATTGCATTAGCCAGATAAAGACCAAATGAATGACCTTTCGACTTTTATTGGGGAGACCGTAGTTGAGAGTATGAAATTGTGTGCTACACCAATTGATTTTGTATGAAGGTCTTAAATGGGTTGTCTAGTTTCAGACCAATATTAAGAAATGTTGTTTATATTAGAAAGTTGTAAAACTTTTCATTATACACTGTGTCAATTCCCCATGGTTTTCTAGATCTCTGCTTGCTGCCATTCGTTATCCTTAGTTCCAGTAAATACGAATCACTGCATTGTCATGTGATATACGGTCCATGGTCATGTCATTAATATAAGTGCACAGCTCGTTACCAGGCAGATGTCTGATTACTGTGCTGTGACTATAATGAGCTGTGCACCTGTGTGTGTGCACATCACATGACCATGGACCATAAATCACATGACAATGGACTGATTTTTATCTACTAGGAGCGAGCAGAATGAATGACAGCAAGCAGAGATCTAGAAAACTGTGAGGAATTGATACAGAAAGTATATTGGAAAATTGTATAAGTTATACAAACAATAACATCTCTTAATATTGGTCTGAAACTGGATAACCCAATTAAGTAGAAGACTACTTAAGTAGAAGGGCAGTCTCTAGTGTGACCTGTACTAGTTACCGGAGCTTCAGAACCGCCGTCTATACACAGGAAGGATTAGGCTGCCGCCGAGAAGACGCAGTTTCCGATCTTCCAGCTGCTACTGAATAGGAGGACAGGACGGACAGTGACATGCGGTAACGCATTCTGGGATAAAGCTGCGGCACAGGACCGGGAAAAAGCGGAGCTACTGCCAATGACTCTGAGATCGCCCGACACGGCTGACGGCACCGGTACCATAGATAACGGAGCAGAGCACCCGGGTACCCCGCCTGGGGACACTCAGCGAAGCACAGACAGGGACGAGCACATCGCCATGTCCCTAGGAGAGCTGCGCCGTTCAGGGTGGTATTGGGGCCACATGACTGTGAACGAGGCCAAGGAAAAACTGCAGGATGCTCCTGAAGGAACTTTTCTTGTTAGAGACAGTTCACATACAGATTACCTCTTGACTATATCTGTGAAGACCTCAGCAGGGCCAACTAACCTGCGCATTGAGTATAGGGAAGGGAAGTTCAGGTTGGACTCTGTTGTATGTGTGCGCTCAAGACTGAAGCAATTTGACAGTGTCGTCCATCTTATTGAGTATTATGTTCTACTGTCCAAGAACAAGAAAATAGAGACTGAAACTCTTCCTAACAGGACGGTGCACCTTTGGCTGGTAAAGCCACTTTACACATCTACACCATCTCTGCAGCATCTCTGTAGAATGGCTGTCAACAAATGCACAAACAAGATCCATGAACTCCCACTACCCATGAGATTGAAGAATTACATAACAGAATACCATTATCATGTGTAGATGCCGGGATCAGTTCATGCCAGTAAAACTTCCAAATCCAGCCAAAAGTTAAAATCTGGTCAATTCCAAGTAGCTTATATTGCGTCGTTTCATTTCAGAGTGATTGTCCTAGGACTATAGTTGGGTTGTAGGGAGCATATCATTGTTGGTACAGTATCTTTTTTGTCTATACTTAAATGATGTGGAATAAGAATGTGATTCCTTTAATACAGAATGCTTTTTCCCAATCTTTTTTTCTAAATCTTAAAAAAAAAAAAGTGGTTTGAGGTCCGATAAAGCCACATTGAATTTCCTGTCCTCAGTTGTGAGCTTAGAGGACCTTTACTATCTCCAACTCCTTGCATCATTAATGGGTTCCACTAAACTGATTCCAGCACAATTGGATTTTTTTTTTTCTTGTCCCCACCCAATTCCCAGGCTATTTTAGTTTTATGCTAATTGGGTTCAGATGGGCAGTCATTGTGCTTGTTTGCTTCAAACCTAGGATCACCCACCTGACACATCTGATCACCCACTTGAGCCTAACTAGCATATTGGGTGCTGAAACCAGTAGAACCAATTGCTCCTGAATGGTGGGGTCTAGTAAAATTCCAACTGCACCAGACTAACAGGAGAAGCACCTGTTAATGGTTGGAATTGTTGGTGATGCACTTTAAAATGGAAGTAGTCTTAGACCGACTTTGGACAATCCCATTGAAACCACTGTGGTTGCTAATAGTGTGCATCTAAAAACTAGACCCGGACGCTACTTATCTGAAAGCTGATGTGGGGGGGGGGGGGGGGGGGCGGGGGGCTGTTTGGTAGTCTTTCCTTTTTAAACTAGCAGTTATGACTTTTGTGCAAATGTAGACTTAACATTTGAAACTTGGTTGTCTACAGTAGACAAGCACTATGTATTAACTTCAGTGGGTTGTTGAGACTTTTACTTTGGCAATATAAATCTTAGTGTAGCCCTAGCATAAAATGAGCACACAGAAGGTCTCTGGATGCCTTTTGAAGTTAGGCTGATATTTGTACCACTTGTGTTAATACATAGTTTTATATGGGTTACCATTATACAGAGATAGTTATAACAGTCTCTATTTATTGGTACTTTTCTTTACTAAATGTTGGACAGCGGAAACTGGATAGGTATATAGCTGGGATGTTTTAGGAATTCCTGCTTTTGCAGGGGGTTGGACTCGATGGCCCTTGAGGTCCCTTCCAACTCAAACAAACAAACAAACAAAACAGACTGTACATGTTAAACATATATCCATTTTTGTTATTTAAAGGGACCCTATAGATGACAGATGCAACTGGATAGCATCAGAGACATCCATTTATGTCCAGACTTCTACATAAACCCCTTCCCACTGCGGGCTTTTTTTATTTTTGTTTTTGACTCCCTGCCTTCCAAAAGTCATGGGAAAAACATGGAATATATATATATATATATATATATATATATATATTTTATTTGTTATATATCCGGCCCAAGCCTCTTCTGATGCTCCGCTCCTATTTTTTATAGGACCTGCTTTATAAACACTGGAATAGAACAGAATATCTGAACACAGCCCAAGCTGCACTCAGCCTGCACACTTGCTCATGAGTGTTGACTTAGTCTTATGGGTTCACATCATATTTATGGTCTCAATTTAACAGATGCCAGAATGTATTCATTAAAAAGATAACTCATATGCCTGCCATAGTGTGGCATTCATCACCCCAGGGTACCATTGTAAATTTAAAAGAAAAACGTATGTGTGTAATGTGTATGTTTTTCAGCTAGGTCAACCTGGGAGAAACAGGAGTGGCCTGACTTATAAGAAAGGGTGTGAATAAAAATAGATTTTTACTGTTTGGCCACTATCTGGCTAATGTAAACCTATGGACATGTGCAGTATGTACATTGGGAGCATTCCCAATCTAAAACAGAAAAAAAAAAGTTCAGCTTCAGGTATTTTTTTTTTTTTTTTTTTTAAATGAAGTACATCTTATTTAAGCTATCCAAGTATATAAAACTAAATGTACATACACTTGATGTGAACTCAAACGAGAAAAAGTAACGGGGAGTGGGATTTTTGGGTTATCTGCACGATGACATACAGGCATGACATCACACTCAGGAGTCAGTGGTTTAAACAGATTCTTTAGATTTATAGGATCCCAGAAATGTGTAGATTATTTGGCAGTGGCCCAACACAGGAGAGCCATCACTCACTGCAGATATTTCACTGACTTACAAAAGAATAGCATTCCAGAGAAAGAAGAAAAGTTTTACTTGTTAATTAACCACATGTTGTCTGTGCAGTCTACAAAATTGCTGCTTCCTATATCTCAGGCCCCTTACAGCAGAATGAGGTCCAATGACGAATCACAAAGACCAACTGTAGATAAACACTGGAAATGCTGCGATTTAAAAAAAAAAACACATTTTTTGTAAATCACAGCATGTCAATTATACCTACAGAAACGCTGGAGTTTTCCGTATAGGTATAACAGAGGCAGAAAGTCTGAAAAATTCTGCGGAAAAAACATGATGCGTTTCCCCCGCTGTCTTTTTTGCAGCGTTTTGCCGCGTGGGGCCTAAGCCTTAAAATGTTTTTTTGGGTTTTTTTTTTAGGGGACAGATATTTACTCAAAACTTAAGCCACCTATAGCTGGCGCTAGAGTGAATTTGTTTTCCTTATGCCATTGGTTAGCATATACAGGTGCATCTCAATAAATTAGAATATCTTTGAGTAATTGAATTATAAAGAAGTGACCTCCTATATTTTCTAGATTCTTTACACAGAGTGTTCTATTTCAAGTGTTTTATTTCTGGAAATGTTGATTATGTATTACAGGTAATGAAAACCAAAATCTAAGAAAATTAGAATATTGTAAAAAAGTTCAGTATTGTGAATTCAGTGTGTCACCTGCCAAGGTTTCCTAAGCCTTTAAATGGTCCCTCAGTCTGGTTCAGTAGGACACACAATCATGGAAGACGCTGATTATGAATTGTATTACTGAAATGAATGAACGTTTCAAAGATATTCTAATTTATTGAGATGTACTTGTAGTTGGGTTTTTCCATACTGTTCTGGCACCAAATAAATAATATTAATATGAAGAGATATAATTCATGATCATTCACTATGCACCAACAAAATGACTTCATGCCGCTCAGGGTAACGCTTTTGACAACTCAAAGTGACTTTCCAACCTCACCTTTATCCCACATTCAAAGCTCCTGTAGCTGAAGATATAAATAGATCTTACTAGTTCTGTGGTTGAACTACATTCTTATGTCTCACCCCACTGAAAACCCTAAAGGGAATGGATCACCATTATTCTGTATTTATTAAAGCCATATAGTGAAATATTACTTTCAAATTGGTTTTTACTTTCTGATTGTAATTTCTTCTTTTCTGTACATGATTATGGGTTCGTCATGTTACCTGAGCTTTTCCTCTGTTCTGTTAACAGCATTTAGTTATGTGCTTTACAGCAGCTGGGGTCTGTGGGAGACTTTTTTTTTTTTTTTTTTTTTTATTCCCCTTCTCTGCACAGACACTCTCTGTGCAGAGAAGGGGAATAGATAAGCTGAAGTAGTGGATATAATGAATAATGATGGGTGTTGGTGATTGGTGTTATCTACAGTATATAGGTGTTATCGTCAAATTCTAATATTGTCTGTGATATGAATGAGGTGACTGTTGCAAAGAAAAACCCCTACAGAATTGGCATTTTTTAAAGAGAACCTTTCACGTCTTCTGGCCCTGGCGGTATTATAGTATTATAAGCTGACAGTGTGCTGAATTTCAATCATCACCGATATCCCTCCATTGTCAGAAGGGCGGGCCTTTCAGCCTAGTGTCATCGCCCGACAGTATAAAACTATTGAAGAGTACTGTCAGGGGGAGCATTCCTCACAGCCCAGCGATGACGATAGGCTGTAAGGCCCGCCCTTTTGACAGTGGAGGGATATCGGTGACTAAACTAATGGCACCAATATTTCTGACACCCAAGCACATACTGACAAAGTTGACAGTACACTGAATTCAGCGCACTGTCAGCTTTCTAGAGGTATAGAATACCGTCGGTGCCAGACGACGTGAAAGGTCTTCTTTAAAGTACTTAATTCTGCAGTTTTCACTCTGGCCTCTAGGACTAATAGGCTGAAACTTGCTGAAAATCATCAATGCCTATCAGTTCTACAGACATGTCCCCTTATCTCAGCTGCCAGGGATGCAGGATGATACTGGGGTTAAATAGCAATAGACCTATAACATACATAAGAATATAGTTTGATTCCAAAAAGACACAGAACAGCTTGTCACCTCTATTTATAACTTAAGTGACAGTAGCTTTGAATGTGGGATAAAGGTGAAGCATGAAAGTGACCTTGTGTTGTTACAAGTCACACATTAAGAGAAAAGTTCCACAGAGTTCTGCATGATTTGTTTCTAGAGATCATGGATGCTAGCAAGAAAGACTGAGGGGGGGAAAATAAATAAATAAAAGTCTCCAGATGCTGCCTTACAAATTAAGAGTTAAGGGTGGGTTCACACTTGCGCTGGAGTCCGTTCACCGCGAACCCGACTAAAATCTCGGGAAACTGTATAGGGACTGGATAGCGAAAGGTTAACAACGCATTACTTAAAAACCCATTCATTTGAATGTGTTTTTAAAGCAAATGTGTGGGTGTGTGCTTACACCCTCTGCGCTGCGATTCCAGTTTTTTCGTCGGAAACTAAGTCGGACATGCAGGACTTCGTTTCCAGCGAAAAAAAAGACTGTATTCGCGGTGCAGAGGGTGTAAGCACACACCCACACATTGCTTTAAAAACCCATTCAAATGAATGGGTTTTTAAGCAATGCGTTGCTAACCTGTCGCTATCCGGTGCCTATCCAGTTTCCCGAGATTTTCAGTCGGATTGGCAGCGGACGGACTCTGGCGCAAGTGTGAACCCACCCTAACCCAAACTTCTGCAATTGGTTAAACTGCTGCAGCGTCATATCTCATCACAGAAAAGAAAAAAAAAAAAAAAAATGAAGAGTCATTGAAATGTTTTCCCAATACTTTTTTTTTTTTTGTTGCCTTCTGTGAAAAGATATCACGGCGCAGCAGTTTAACGAATTGTACAAGTTCGGGTTAATTCTGTTACATCTGTATATTGCTACTATCCCCCACCAAGGATAGCTGAAGCTGTATATAGTATATATGGCCTTTTGTTGCTTAACTACCTTAGGTAAGAGCTCAATTTTATTGCTTTGGAATCATAAAAATAATTTTCTTAAACACTTTCTATATGGATTTTACCATAAAACCTGACAGCAATGTAAAAGAATCAGGCAAAATAAAATTCTGATTTTATATCTGAAGTATCTCATCACAAGTATGACCCAGCAATAGTCAGGCAAACCTTAGACAGGAACAGATCATCTAGGAATTAGTGTACAAGCCAAATAGGCTTCATGCACACAGTGTCAGTGCGTTAGCCATGTTTTTCACAGCTAGAACACAGACCCATTATATTGTAATGGACCCATACAAATCCTGTTTATCATCACAGGCCTGTATATGGGGCTGTAACCCCAGGGCATAAGTTAGGACAGATCCTAAAGTGAATGGGTCCATTCAGGCACATGGACATCATTCACGTGCCATCCATGCTGTTCAACCACGCATCCAGCACACGTACATGGTCGTATGCATGTAGCCTTAATCTTGAAAATCTAGCATATTCTAGGAAATATGTCAGGAGTGCCCCTAGAATCTAGGGCCTAGAGCAGTTATTTTATATATGGGGGGGATAGGTCTCAAACCTCATGTTAATTTCCAGTGTTCTAGTTTTTTGTGTTTTTTGGGGGTTTTTTGCCACATAGGTGGCACCTTCATTACACACCCTCGTCTCTGCCCGGATCATTTCCCAGGCCTTTATCAGAAGGAAATTTGATGTCACAGAGCTCATTATACAATTGCAATTTTACAGCCAGCCACCATAATCTTCTTTTGGAATGGCGTTGTGAACGAGAAACCTGGACAGATATGGAGTGGAACTGTATCGTGTTTGGTGAGGAATCCATGCGGTGTTTGGGTTACAATTATGTTCGGATTTAATTATGGAGATCTCATGGGGAGCACTTCAATCCTGCATCAAACATACTGCATTAAATGCTGGTGCGATGATCTGGGGAGCCATTGCAGTCAGTCACCCCTAGTATGGTTATGAGGGACACTAACAGCCCAGCAATATGTGCAGGACATTCTGCAGCCATATATGTTTATACTTATGGCAGGGCTTCCACCTGCCATGTTTCTGCAGAATAATGCTCACCCACACAGTAAGTTTCCCAGGAATGTCTCCACCAGATTGCAGCACTACCCGTTCACCAAATTTATCACCAATCAAACATTTATAGGACCAGAAGGTCAGCTTAGGCAACATATGAGTCTGCAGGATCTACCGCTCTGTCTGCATTCTCAGTCACAGAGTTTTCTGGGAGCTGCAGGCGCGATGTGAATGACGTCATCACATCGCGCCTACAGCTCCCAGGGCTGGAGCACAGTGGTAGGCATGAGTTGAAACCGGGACATACCTCTCGCTAACTGGGACTGTCCCGCAGAATACGAGACTGTTGGGAGGTATGCCAATGTAAAAAACATGATGGAAGCTTTTTTTTTTTTTTTTTTTTTTTTTTTGATGCAGGGCTTTTTCTTCTGTTACAAAAGTAAACAAACACGACAGAAGACAGGGTCCATCATGTTGTTTACATTAGAGTCAATGGTAACGGACACAGATGGAGGGGGCTCAGGGGTCTCCTATGACAGATGATAGCAACAAACATTAATAATAGTAGTGTTAATGTAGGCTTAGACAGCACATATTATTACATTTATTTAGGGAACAAGCTTTGCCTGTATAATGCCATCACAATAATGAATCCTGAATGAGCCCATGGAAGCAGAATTTACTGAGTTCTGCCCCCTCACCGAGCATTTCATTGGCTGAGACAGACTGTCAGGGTCATGCAATTACAGCTTTACCTTGTATTTAATAGGACATCTCAGATCTATCGGCTGACAAATGATCTTTGGTAAACTGAATAGTCATCTCTAGCAACAATATTTCAGTCCTATGTATAATAATTCATTGAAAATGTTAGCATGTGGTCATGCATGACAGTATATATGTGACTTACCCAGGAGCAAAAATGAGAAAACCCATTGCACGACAGCTAGTGTTTGGATCCGCCTGACAAATGGGATGTTCAGAGGCGCAAACTCCACTTTCATCCTGAATGGACTAAGGATTTTCTGGAACAAAAAAAAAAATAAATAAAATATTATAAATTATTGTACCATTAGTATATGAAAAGGTATTTTAGTTTCCACTTGTGATCCTTGTCCACATATTACCCACTGAATGTATCCCAGCAGTAAAATGTGTGGAGACCAGGCTGTTTAGCACATATGCTTGTACATGAAATGTGGTGTGAACACTTCCTAACTAGATAAGTTTGGGTTCATACCAGTGTTGGCTCTCTGTATGGGGATTCTGTTCCCTTCTCCACAGGAAAAACGCAAGCAGCGCTTTTCTCTCCGCATTTTTTGCCCTTTTCGGGTTGAAACCACGCGGACCCCATTATAGTCTATGAGGTCCGCGGGTAACCGCTTTTTTAAGCGGACTAGGTTTCCGTTCGGGGGGGGGGGGGCCGCTTGGGGGAAACCTGCACGCAGATGTGAACCTAGCCTTACTCTTTATCACATATTTTAGAGTTTTGGTTTGTTTTTATGCTGTGTAGTGTAAAGATAAATTACAAAGATGCTTGATCTTATAGTTACTGCCTATGTTAAGCGGAATGGGGGACGGAGTCCCCGGGCACTAGTGTGAATCTAGCGTAAGCAATGAGAGTTTTTTTTTTTGTGTGTGTGAATGTTTCTGTAATAAGTTCAACTGGAAATGTCTCCCTTTCCTCATCCAATAAATTTAAAGTGTACCTAAACTTCCTAACAACTTTAGATTTTCTGACAGCATTTGTGACATTGCTAAACATTGTAATATACTTTATTAATGAATTTTGGCTCCTTTTCATTAAATTCTGTCCTGTAATCTACTTTCTTTTAACCCCTGACGAAATCTACTTTTGACCCCTGATGAAGCTGACTTATGGAGCAGCAATCAATGGGGGGGGAGGGAAATCTTTCTCCCTGTTTAGCAAAAGTCTGCACTCACATACCTTTCTTATATTGGTAAGTCATTCACTTGTATTTTTCATCTATGTGTTTTTCTGATCTGTATTTATTACTTATGAAATATGGGTTGTATTTACTTATAAATTGGGATATTTATAGCGTCATTTTTAGGGTTTACACATAGTTTATGAATTATCTCACAGAAAATAAATGGTTTCAAACGATAAAACTTAACTTTTAATATTTTAAAATAAAAATTACACAAAGGACGTCCACTAATCTACTAAAAGACAGATCAATGTGGTCTGTGCCTGCCTATTCAAAGTTTATTCAGGATTTAAATGTTAGACAGTATTCACACTCTCCAACTTTCCACTGGACCTAGGGTGTAATTAGATACTTTCACCACCCTTAGACTAAGGTTATAGTGTCACGGCTGCATCATACAACAGGTCAGTATTTTGTCAGTTGCTCTTAGTGCTAGGAAAACCCAAACACCTGGTCCCCACACACATAATTTGTAAAGCATCACTGACTAGACTCCTGCACAGCCATGATATACCTCCACAACCCTAGTCTGTAGTATGTACATATGCCAGTAATCTAGGTACAGGACACAGTAACTTCATTTCCTGTCATTAAAATGTTATAACCATAAGGGAAACTATGATAGTCTGACCCTTATACTCAATAAACACCTATATTGCAGCCATTACTGATATCCCCTATGTTGACTCCAGGGATATACAGCTACCATTTCCATTAGTGACTCAAATTCCACCAACTAATCTCCAGGCTACTCAGACTGCCCCAGTCTCCTGTCAGTCCTTCATGCCCCCAAGTGGTATGGCTTGTGGTCAACTAACTCAACAATAGAAAATAGAAAATAAACTTGCTCTACGCGTTTCCCCTGTGTTATCTATATCAGGTTCATCAGGAGCCAATGCTAATAAACTTATCAGTTGGTCTAAGCGGCTATAAATATTTTTCAAAAATGCAGTTACAACTGCAGTTCCTGGAGCACTGATGGTGTGCTCCAGTGTATAGAGTGGCCGACGCCACACTGAGCCTTGCCTGACCTTTATAAAGCAGGCAAGGCTCAGTGTGGCGTCGGCTACTCTATACACTGGAGCACACCATCAGTGCTCCAGGAACTGCAGTTGTAACTGCATTTTTGAAAAATATTTATAGCCGCTTAGACCAACTGATAAGTTTATTAGCATTGGCTCCTGATGAACCTGATATAGATAACACAGGGGAAACGCGTAGAGCAAGTTTATTTTCTATTTTCTATTGTTGAGTTAGTTGACCACAAGCCATACCACTTGGGGGCATGAAGGACTGACAGAAGACTGGGGCAGTCTGAGTAGCCTGGAGATTAGTTGGTGGAATTTGAGTCACTAATGGAAATGGTAGCTGTATATCCCTGGAGTCAACATAGGGGATATCAGTAATGGCTGCAATATAGGTGTTTATTGAGTATAAGGGTCAGAATATCATAGTTTCCCTTATGGTTATAACATTTTAATGACAGGAAATGAAGTTACTGTGACCTGTACCTAGATTACTGGCATATGTACATACTACAGACTAGGGTTGTGGAGGTATATCATGGCTGTGCAGGAGTCTAGTCAGTGAGGCTTTACAAATTGTGTGTGGGGACCAGGTGTTTGGGTTTTCCTAGCACTAAGAGCAACTGACAAAATACTGACCTGTTGTATGATGCAGCCGTGACACTATAACCTTAGTCTAAGGGTGGTGAAAGTATCTAATTACACCCTAGGTCCAGTGGAAAGTTGGAGAGTGTGAATACTGTCTAACATTTAAATCCTGAATAAACTTTGAATAGGCAGGCACAGACCACATTGATCTGTCTTTTAGTAGATTAGTGGACGTCCTTTGTGTAATTTTTATTTTAAAATATTAAAAGTTAAGTTTCATCGTTTGAAACCATTTATTTTCTGTGAGATATGAAGTAATAGGGAATGGTGTAGAACCCGCTGTGAGACTATAGTTTATGAATTGTGTTATTTTCATTGATTTGGGGACTTATTGGGTTCAGCTACAGGGTTTGGACCACCTATATATTTTGAGGTTGATATGTGTATTTATATGT
Source organism: Leptodactylus fallax (assembly GCA_947044405.1). Lineage (NCBI taxonomy): Eukaryota > Metazoa > Chordata > Amphibia > Anura > Leptodactylidae > Leptodactylus > Leptodactylus fallax. Next base: position 3,209,167 of record CAMRHE010000209.1, read on the forward strand.
TTTTAATGGTTTCTTATTGTATTTAAATAAAGATTTACTATATATGTGGTGTGCGCCATTTTTGTTGTGTAGCTTTGGTTTCTTTGGTCCTGAAATCTACTTTCTGTTCACTGTGTATTCTTTGCCTTGTTTCGGTCGCTGACTTCTCACTGAAGTATGGGTGTGTAGTCTCAAAGCAGGGAATCAGAGATGTTGGGGGAGGTAGTCACTTCAGTTATATCTCACCCATTACAAAACGTAGAACAGCACTTTAGGTGTCATATTAAATGAGTCTCATCTTTCATATGACATCAAGATGCAGTTATGTCTATAATTTCTGAGATGATCCCAGTATCCCAGTATGTAACCCAGTATGCACCCAGTGCAGTACCTCAGTAGAAAGCTTCTGCCGCGGGAGGTGGCCTACGCCACAGTGGAGAAGGAATGCCTGGCAATTTTTTGGGCCTTGCAGCATCTGCAGCCTCACTTGTATGGGCGCCACTTCACTGTGGTGACGGACCACAACCCCCTGATCTGGATAAAGCGTATCGCAGGTCAGAATGGGCGGTTGTTGCGCTGGAGCCTGGTGCTCCAGCAATACAATTTCGACATTCGGCACAAGCCCGGCCGGGCCCATGGCAACGCAGATGGCCTGTCCCGGCGTGGTGAGGCTGCAGAGGCGCTCGAGGAAGAGGAGCATAGGCTCCTGCTTCCTCTAAGCACCATCTAAAGGAGGGAGGTGTGATGATTAAGGGGACTCCCATATATGCATCTCTGTACAATTATATATCTGGCTGGCCCCTTATAACCCCATCCCCCCTGCAGACCATGTGTTCCCACTTCCCCCCTCAGCTCAGTTACTCTGAAGCCATGTCCCTGTTGTGGGTTAATTACCATCCCTTTGTTATATTGCTCTGAGTAATTAACACTCCTTTTCAAGTACCCTTCCTCTACCCAGGGGATTTCCTGAGCCACCTCAGACAGCGCGGCACCAGATAATACATCTGAGAGATCCTAGTTTTATGCCCATATCTCAGAAGGGGGGCACCTCACAGTTACGCCATTAAATTCTGTGGGTGCCCCATAGAAAGGCGCACGCGGTCAGCCCAACCATGGAGCCGTTGTGAGCCCAAGGCAGGTCCAGACACCCAACTCCCTACCCAAAGGGAACTGAGGGGCCATGCTTGGTATGTATACGACAAGGGTTTCACCCCGAGTTCTCCCCTTCCACTTACCAAACCATACGGTCGCCAGATAAGGAGCCAGAATGATTTTCGAGTTCAAGGGTTCCATGCTTGTAGGTGTAACTTCCCTCCCCCATGACATCACTCGGGGCGGGGGCAGGGAACATACAAAAGCACAGCACACACACAGCACATGGTTCTGGTGCCATCTGACCTGGTTAAGGTGCTGTGCTGCTGGTCGTCCCATAAGAAAGGGCCCTGGTTGAATCCCACTTGGAAGCCAGAGATAGCCTGCACAAGCTGGTGTTGGTAATATATATCTTTTTCTTTCTTTTATCCCCATTTTTTATTTGTTATGTACCGTGTTATGTTATTTTCACTTGTATCTGCTTGTTAATCGCTGCATGTATTCTATGTATGTGTTGAGTGTCTAGTATCGACCCATTTAGGGGTTAATAAATATATAAAATTTAGAAGGCTCGTTTGCGTACTACCCTCTGTTGACCCGCCTCACTCACGCAAAGTGGGTGTGAGGTAATCGAAGTGATCGCAGGTAAGGCCAGGTGCGGTCCCTGGTAAATCCGGATCCTTCACAGTGGTGATCCTTCATACTGGGTCCACACAGTATGTAACCTGCCACACAAGAGACAACAAAACACTGGACTTTTTCTTTGCCAACGTGAGGGAGGCATATAACTCATCAGCCCTACCGCCCCTGGGGAGATCGGATCACAACCTAGTACATCTCCGACCTGTGTACAAGCCACTTGTACGTAGAGAACCCGCTGTCACCCGCACAGTGAGGATATGGTCCGAGGAGAGTGATGAGGCTCTGAGGGATTGTTTTGACACAACCGCATGGGAAGTGCTGCAGGATTCTTATGGAGAAGATATAGAAGGACTCACACACTGCATAACAGACTACATTAATTTTTGTGTGGACAACACAGTACCCACAAAAGTGGTGAGGTGCTTCTCCAACAACAAACCATGGATTAACTCTGATATAAAAACACTACTTAAGGAGAAAAAGATGGCATTCAGGACAAGAGATAAGGAGGGGTTGAGGGAAGTACAAAAGGAGCTGAGGCATCAAATCAGGCAGGGAAAAGCCAGTTATAAAGAAAAAAATGGAAAAGCAAATGGAAAGAAAAGACATAAGGGGGGGGTCTGGGAGGGGCTTAAGTCAATTTCGGGTCATAAACAGTCTGTCTGCCAGATTGAGGCAGATGTTAATTGGCTTAATGAACTAAACCTATTCTTCAACAGATTTGATCACACACCAGCTCCTCCCACCCCAGTATGTCCTTCAGCTTCCCCCACCACAATGACTTCTCCCCATGCGGCCACTTCCCAACAGACCAGTAAATCCAGAAATCCGTCTTTATCTGGCCACAGTCTGACCTTCACACGGGCCCAGGTGAGGAAGGAGATGAAAAAGATCAAGGCGAGGAAAGCCGCAGGGCCAGATGACATCAGTGCAAGGCTAATTAAGACTTGCGGGGACCAGCTGTGTGGTATAATTACATATATGTATAATATGAGCCTGAGGCAGGAAATAGTCCCTGAATTATGGAAATCTTCTTGTGTGGTACCAGTTCCAAAGAAACCCCACCGTATGGACCTCAACGACTACAGACCTGTAGCACTGACATCCCACCTGATGAAGATCTTGGAGAGATTGGTTCTCACACATCTCCGCCCTCTAGTGAGCCCCGCTATGGACCCCCTCCAGTTTGCTTATCGGCCGGGCATTGGGGTAGATGATGCCATCATCCATCTTCTGCACAGGGCTCTGTCTCACCTGGAGAAACCAGGGAAAACAGTGAGAATAATGTTCTTCGACTTCTCCAGTGCTTTTAACACCATACAGCCCAGGTTATTGAGGGACAAGCTGGGCCTTGCTGGAGTGGACCACCACCTCTCCAACTGGATCCTAGACTACCTCACAAATCGACCTCAATACGTGAGAGCCCGAGACTGTGTGTCAGGTACCGTGATCTGTAATACGGGGGCACCTCAGGGTACGGTTCTCGCCCCTTTCCTCTTCACACTGTACACTGCAGATTTTAGGTGCAACTCATCCAGCTGCTACCTACAGAAGTATTCTGACGACTCTGCAATAGTGGGTCTCATCACAGATGATGATGACAGGGAGTACAGAGAACTGAACCAGGATTTTGTGGACTGGTGCCACCGGAACCACCTGAAGATTAACGCAGGGAAGACCAAGGAGATGGTGGTGGACTTCCGCAAAGGCAGATGCCCTCCAAATCCAGTGGACATCCTGGGGAAGGGCATCGAGATTGTGAACACCTATAAGTACCTGGGTTTGCTCCTTAATAATAAGCTGGACTGGGCAGATCATATGGAGGCCCTGTACAGGAAGGGCCACAGCAGGCTCTACCTGCTTAGGAAACTGAGAGCCTTTGGAATCCGGGGGGCACTTCTTAGAACTTTCTTCAACTCGGTAGTGGCATCAGCCATCTTCTTTGGAGTGGCCTGCTGGGGGAGCAGTATATCAACCAGGGACAGAAATAAACTTGACAAGCTGATTAGAAGGGCCAGCTCTGTCCTGGGGAGCCCACTGGACCCAGTGCAGGTGGTGGGTGACAGAAGGATACTGTCTGTGGTGAGCTCCATGCAGAAGAAGAAGTCCCATCCCATGCATGAGACTGTGATCGCGCTGAGCAGTACTGTCAGTGACCGACTGCTCCACCCTAGGTGTGAGAAGGAGCGCTATCGGAAGTCTTTCCTCCCCACCGCGGTTAGGCTGTACAACCAACACCGACCTAAGCGGAGATCATTACACACAGAGAACTGAAATATCTCTCTGCCTGTTATATCCCCCCCCCCCCTCCTCTGCTACGTCCTATCTGTCTGTCTGCTATTAATGTAATGCCTCTCACCTTGGAACATTCCTGTACATGTTGTATTTGTATTTGTATCTGCTTATCTTTGCTGCTGTAACACACTGAATTTCCCCATTGTGGGACTATTAAAGGACTATTATTATTATTATGATAATGTTATCTCAAACTCAGGATCATACTGAATAGATTGATATACAGTAGGAAAAATATTCAATATAACCTGTATTTTATTTATTTATCTCTCAGCTTTTTCTATGCCTAGGAGTTCAACGGGTGGTCCGCCTCAGTGACAGCCATTTCTATATGTACACTTATACAAGGAAAGCTGTCAGTCACCCAGTAGGTCCATGCACTAGACTCCTAGGCTCAAGGAGAATTGAATATAATACTGAATCTTTCACAAAACTATATATCAATCTGCGCAGCCACTCCTGTGGATGAGACTACATGTTTAATATGGTTCCCTTTAATCCATAGGAATATATGGATATCTCTACACCCATAGCTTTTTGGTCTGTGGTCTTTTTTGTGCAAATACTATCAATTAAATTTAGCTTTTCAGAAAAATAACCTGAGCTATGTAATATGTAGCTCTTTATTGGCAAGCAGACTAAATGAATGCAATCTGCTACTTTCAGTACATGCCAACTGTTTTTGGCCCCAAGCATCATTATCTAGATAATATGCCAATATCACTAACTTTTTGCTGCATGTGGTTGACATTAGTTCTAACTAATGAACAAGGTTACATTGCTGTGAGAGGTACACTAGTGTGAGATCCATATTTCTAGACACCTACAGTATTAAGAGGAGTATTCTGGTAAATACAAGTTACCACCTCTGGCTTATAACTGTCTGATCGTTGGGGATCTGACTGATGGGCCCCACACCAATCACAAGAATGCGGGCCCCATGTGCTCTTTGTGAATGCAGTGGCAGGTCACTTCTATGGGACTGCAGGAGACAGCCGACAGTTGTACTCTATTTATCTCTATGGCACTGCCAAAGATCAGTAGAGCAGCAGTGCACATGTATGACCTTACTCTCTAATCATATTGAATCCCCATTTTCATGATCAGTGGGGGATCCCAGTGGTTGGAATCCCACTGATCAGTTATCACTTACCCTGTGGATAGGTGATAGCTTGTAATTACCAGAATACACCTTTAAAGCGAACCTGTCACCCTAAAAAATGCCTGTGTAATCTACAGGCACCATGCTATACAGCAGAAGAAGGTGAGCAGATGAATAAATGAAAGGTTATACTGAATCTTTTCCAACAAAACCATAGATTAATATGCTCACCTCCTCCTGCTCTATAACATGGTGCCTGCAGATTACACAGCATTTTCATGGTGACAGGTTCCCTTTAACCTGATGGCAGAAGCTATTTCAGCAATATCAATCTGAAAGTGAATTGCCACCCTATTTGACACGTAAAAGGTGTATATGGCATGCACCCAAACGATGATGGTACCTTTACCCTTTACATGTCACATTCATCTGTGACACCTAAAAGGTTTTTTATTCTGGCCATCTGACTACAGTTCTGTTACTGACTATACCAATAAGTAAATCCAAAAAAAAAAAAAAAAAAAATAGATTTCTTCGAGTTTTGATATCGCACAGAATCTGTTAAACACTGATAATTGGCCTGTATTCTGATAAATTTGACGTCTCTGTTATTGATCAGCACCCCCCACTCTGTCTTAGGGTATGCCATTCCGTTGTATTCATACTGCCCACAGAATAAAGCCAGTTGCAGATGATCGTGTGCTAACCGCCTGCCGTGAATGATGTCATCTGTGTGCCACCCGTGCTTCGGCGGCGCCTTTCATTCAATGAACAGAAGTCACAGAAGCAGGGCCGCAAAATCGGACAGGAATAGGACCTGTTCCATATTTTGCAGCCCGGACTGTCTGCCCACACACAGGACCGTGTAATTCACGGTCATGTATACGGCTCATAGAAATGAATGGATTAGTGTGCTATCTAGGAAAAACCTGTATAGCACACTGACCATTCATAAGGTCTTCTGCAAGGGGGCTAAAGGTAGCAATTACTTTTTACCAAAATGTGCATGCAGTAAAAACCAAAACCCGTAAAACCTATGGCGTTATGTTTAAAATTTCACCCCACAGTTTTTTCGCACTTCTAAGGACACTATGTCCCCACAAGAAATAAACCCTCAGATGTCTATGTTCATGACAAAATAAAAAAGTTATGACTCACAACACAAAAGTGGAAAAAAAACAGCCTGGTCCTCAAAGGGTTACTCTAGATAGGTTCAACATTCATTAACTTCTTGATTTGTCATTATATTATTTTTCTGTTACAAGCTCCCTTCATACAGGTAAGGGATTACGCTGTAGTTGCCAGCACCTACCACTGGTGATGGCTCATAAACATCATTGTTTTGGTCAGTAATAGTAAGTGTAAACCTGGAGTTGAGACGACAAAGAGGTAAAGCATAACTGGAAAGAGCTACACCTGTTCTTTGATTGCAACCTGTTTCTGGCTTTTTCTTACAATCACTGATGTGTGAATAGGTCCTTACTGCAGATGGGAGGGAGATGAAGTAATAAATGAGGATAAGGGTAGGCCCACCCTTGCAGACACTACTGTGGCCCAGTTTAACCTTGTGGCCACTTAACTGATTTGTACATAGCAGTGCCTGTATGTCACCGTGGCTTTCAGTTGCATCACAGCTGTGTCAGTGCCAACTCATGTGGGCTTGCCATAAGTCACTAGCTGAACGAAGCGCACAAGTGGGTTGCTAAACAGAAATAAGCCTGGAGATGTTGGACGGTGTAGACTTGTAGAGAGATGTGTAGACTAGTAGGATAGTTTTGAACTAAATTCTGCAAGAAACAGGTAACAATAATAATGAGTGGCAGGGCGGCGGGGTTAGTATATTGCCAGACATACACAGAGTTTCTTAGTTCGAAATGGCCAATTTGTTCACACTAGTTCAAGGCTGGCCAACGGCAGAATCATATGGACCTCACTGGAAATTTTTCAGCCTACTGTTGTCCAAAAATACCAGCGTTTGGCATGAACAGCTACTCCTGAGCTAACTATGCAGTTTTGTTGTTAATACTGATAGTGAGTTCGTTATCAGGTTTAGTGGCCACAGTGAAAATTGCAGGATTGAGTTTTGTTTTTTCGGTTCATTTAAATATAGATAACAACATGAAATAAAAAAGGAGATACATTTAACATAAATACTTGCTAAAAAAAAAAAAAAAAAAGTTATTTTCTGATGCTACATGCCCTTTAACCTACTGAATATACACATGTGGACAAAATTGTTGGTACCCCTCGTTTAATGAAAGAAAAACCCACAATGGTCACAGAAATAACTTAAATCTGACAAAAGTAATAATATATAAAAATTCTATGAAAATGAACAAATGAAAGTCAGACATTGCTTTTCAACCATGCTTCAAAAGAATATTTTTTAAAAAGAAAACTCACGAAACAGGCCTGGACAGAAATGATGATTCCCTTAACTTAATATTTTGTTGCACGACCTTTTGAGGCAATCACTGCAATCAAACGATTCCTGTAACTGTCAATGAGACTTCTGCACCTCTCAACAGGTATTTTGGCCCGCTCCTCATGAGCAAACTGCTCCAGTTGTCTCGGGTTTGAAGGGTGCCTTTTCCAGACGGCATGTTTCAGCTCCTTCCAAAGATGCTCAATAGGATTTAGGTCAGGGCTCATAGAAGGTCACTTCAGAATAGTCCAATGTTTTTCTCTTAGCCATTCTTGGGTGTTTTTAAGCTGTGTGTTTGGGTCATTATCCTGCTGCAAGACCCATGACCTGCGACTAAGACCAAGCTTTCTGACACTGGGCAGCACATTTCTCTCTAGAAGCCCTTGACAGTCTTGAGATTTCATTGTACCCTGCACAGATTCAAGACACCCTGTGCCAGATGCAGCAAAGCAGCCCCAGAACATAACAGAGCCTCCTCCATGTCTCATTTGTCCATAAGACATTCTCCCAGAAGCTTTGTGGCATGTCAACATGTAGTTTGGCAAATTACTTTTGTCAGATTCAAGTTATTTCTGTGACCATTGTGTGTTTTTCTTTCATTAAACGAGGGGTACCAACAATTTTGTCCACAAGACTGATACTTTATAACAAGATAAAAGGTAAGTTGTCAATGTTTTTATCGCCTGCTTAGTAGATCCATTTAACAGAGGTCAACAAAAGGGACACACGCTTTTGATGCACTTTATTTTTAATAAATAATAATAAAAAAGTACAGCAACAGATCCATGTATAAGCCCTTGCATTGATATCCATTAAATTGAAACATTGAGCATATGATAAAAATTGTGATCATGACCTAGCAGAGACATTTGTGTAGTTGTATTTGCAGTTGCAGCACTGACTAGCCTAGATACACTTGTATCCATTCCTCAGCTATGGTAAGTGTATGGCCAGCTTTACCATAATATTTCTTCTTCTATCACGGTCATTAACCATTTCAGAGCTTCTCCAGCTACTAACTAATGGATACAGACAAAGCATAATTAATTTGCAAAAAGCTATCATTTAGGCTCAAGCACATGCAAATCAAAGCAAAATTATGGTTTTGCTGTACCTTTTTTTTCCTTACAATTTTTAGTACAATATTTCTTATCATAAAGTTACAGAAATCAAACAAAATCTAATACGATTAAAGAAAACTTTTTTTTTTTCACATACCCAACCTCCCACCCCAACTCAATCTGCCAAGGGAGAAGCTTTCTTCCATCCATCATGTTTTTTTACTTTTCTGACAGCATCCACCATGTTGTTTAAATTAGAGTCAATGGGAATGGACACAGATGAAGGAGGCTCTGTCTGTGTTTGTTTCTCTGCCACAGTTAATGTCTATTACTGTCAACCTATGACGGATGACAGCAACAGACATGTATCTGTAGTGTGCCTCAGAACTTTTCCAATTTTTTTTTTTAATACCTTTCTTGCCAAGTGAATAACTAGCATCATAATATTGCGGTGTTGCACACTAAACCTGTTTCTATCTCCAACATACATATTAGGAGATTGAGTGGTATACTTACCCGAAGACAACTGTGTTGTAACTCTAATGCTTCTTTATGGAATAAAAAAAAATCCAAAATAACTCACGACTAGCACAAATGATTCTAAATTATTTTTTCCTGTTTCATATGTAGCTGTAGCTTTAAGATTACATTTAGAAATTCAGCTTTTTGCATGTAGTTTTTAAAGTCAATATACCAGTAGTGGATTGGAATAAAAAAAATTAAATGAGTGGCACTTGTTATTTATACGTTCTCTCCTATTATGATCCACGTGCAAAAATCTGAATATACCCTTACCAAAAAAAAAAAAAAAATATATAGATTGCCCATCAGCATGTATAGACTACATTTAACCAGCTGACTGTAGAGTCTCTTTAGGGTTATGAAAATGAAATCAGGATCATAGCTATTCTCATACCCAGTAAATCTGTCCTAACAGCTTGAAGAAATTATAGAAAACAGAATTTTTTAAGATTTGCTTCTCTCGAGTTCTACATTTTCTACACAGTTAGTCATGGGAGAATTGATCTCTGCAAGCTCTGACATAATGTAGGTTCTACATAGTGAAAAACAACCACAACCCAATAGCTAAATATGGATGGAATTCAGTGTAACTGAGGAACTAAAGTTTGGTACAGTCAGTAATATACAATTCTGCAGCACACAGATACATCACATAAGAAAGTGCAGCACATGGCAGTCACTCACCTCCTCACTGGCAGTGTCCCTCCTTTACTATGGACATGGAACTCTTGCTGCACTTCCTTGCATGGGTGGGATATACTTTCCCTAGTACTAGAGAGGCTTGTTCTTTGGAGCTGACATTAGACACCGGGGGAGGTGCTGGGAGTCTGACACCCAGCTGATGCGTATCTTAACCCCTCCTGCACCATATGAGAACTACCAGCTCATGGTATTGCACCATATGTGCAGTTACTTGGTATCATGGAAAAATAAGTAAAACATTGGTCAATGGCTCCATCTATCTACATATTCCATTTTACTGTTCTACTAAGAGTAGCCCTATGCTAAAAACATGAACAACTTGCATAGAAATAATATATGTTTAATGGGGAAATGAGGGAAACGTCACACCTGCTGGATCACCCATTATCTTTTGTGGTTGCCACTCTAGAATTCAGGTGTAAGGCACTGTGGAAATTCAGCATTTTTTGTTGCAGATTTGGCTAAAAGAAAAGCAGCTTTTCTGCATCATAGCCTAACAAAAATCGCAAATAGAGACTTGCAACTTTTTGAACTTATTTGATGATATTTTACACCACTCACTTTACTTCAGAAAAGTTGGGTTGTGACTAAGGACCCACGTAGTGGGCCACAGACAAAAAGTGCTGTGGGAATGCCACTTGGACTTTTCACAAAAAGTCCACAGTTTTCCTTCAATTATATCTATACAGAAACCGTAGGTGTAATTCACATGCTGCAATTTACAAAAACACAAAGGTTTTGGAAATCGCAGCATTTCTGCTGCGAGTATTTTTCTGCAGGGACTGTAAAACACTGTGCTTTTTGCCGCAGCATTTACACCACATGGGTCCCCGGCCTGAAAGTTGGTATGGCCAGCTTGTCTAGTTGTCTGTGCACCAGATTTATCAAATGCAACTATAAGCAGGCCACCGCAACGGTTTTGGAAATCGCAGTGTGCCCGCTGTGTGTAATTTTCTGCAATGTGGGGATGGGATTTGCTAGTCCATTTTGCAGGGACTATAAAACCGCGGCATTTACACCACATGGGGCCCCCAGCATAAGGCTGAGCTTTTTTTTTGTTACAGATTTTGTTGCAGTTTTTTTTAGACAAAGCCAGGAGTGGATATTTCTCATTCCTTTTGTAGCCATTCTTGACATTGTCTCAAAAAACAGCAGAAAAAGGTGTAACAAAAAAAAGCTGCGTTTCCTAAGGTTGGGGCCCCACGTAGTGTAAACACCACACTTTGGCTGTGGTGGAAACGCCACGGCAAAAAACGCAGTGTTTTACAGTACCTGCAAAATGGATGGGATTGTGGCTAATCCCATCCACACACTGCAGAAAAATATCTGCAGAGGAAATACTGCGATTTCAAATACATTTGCATTTTTGTAAATCGCAGCATGTCAATTATAGCTACGGAAACGCGGGTGGTTTCCATATAGGTATAATTTGGACTGAAAGTCCGCAGATGAAAACTCTGCGGACTTTCTTTTGAAAAGCACTGCGGAAAAAAAACGCGATTTTGCTGCGGTCTTTTCCACAGTGCCTTTTGGCTGTAGCCTGCTACGCGAGGCCTTAGCCTTAGGGGGCATTCACACTACCGTTGGTGACCATCAGTAGTGTCCGTTGCGATTGTCCGTTACAAGAGTTTAGCATCGGACACTAGCTGAACCGTCAGAAATCCGTTAAAATTTCCATTCATTTCAATGGGTTTTTATATAGTGTCCGTTTACACCAAATCCATCAGAAGTCCGTTTTTATTTCGCGGACAAAAAATCCTACATGCAGGACTTTTTGTCCGTTTGAAAAAAACGGATTCTTGACGGACAGCAAGTGTCCGTTATTTTTTTTTTTTTTTTGACATTAAGGATTTTATTGAAATTTTTACATTTAAACATAAAAACATTTCAAACAACATTTTGGGGCTCGAAACACATGGGTGGGGGAAGGAGGTAGGGGGAGGGGATAGGGGATTGGGGCTGAGAAATGACAAATGGAGCAAATCTTAGGAGATAACATGAGTTCTGTCGCAGCAGAGCCGAACAAAGATATAACTTTTCATGTTGACAGAGATAAAGCAATTTATACAATAAAATAATCAGGGAAGTACCTGGATGGGGGGGGGGGGGGGGAGGCAAGGGGAAAGGAGATGAGAAGAGGTTAATAGGGTATGGGGAATAACATAGGCTCTGTCGCAGCAGGGCCAAACACAATGCAGTAAAATGTAAGGTAAAGTCAAAACACATTTACATTATTATGACAAGAGATTAGAAGTTAGAAATTAGAAGAAGTCGGGGGGGGGGAGGGCCTTGTTGGGGGGATATAGAGGGGAAGGCAAACCGGAATTCCCTGGAATGGTAGAAAAGATTCCAAAGGAGCCATGTTTGGTGGTGGGTCCTGTCATCCTGCCGCAGCTCCGCCATCATATTTTCCATACTATGGATGAGCAAAATCTCTTTGAGCCAGGACACTAAGGAGGGGGGCGTCTGAGATTTCCATAGTCTAGGAATCACAGACCTTGCGGCCACCAGCATGAAGCCTATCAATTTGCGGATGTGTTTCTCATATTTACTAGGGAAGATGGAGAGAAGGAGGGGAGCCGGGTCATCGCCTAATGAAATGCCCGTAACCCTCTTAATTATACGCCGAACTTCTGACCAGTAGGGGCGTAAGAGTGTACATTCCCACCAGACGTGCTTCATCGTACCCCGGCCAGAGTCACATCTCCAACATCGATCTGAGGTAGAGGGATACATCTCATGGAGAACAGATGGGACTCTGTACCATCGGGAGAGTATCTTATAGTTAGTCTCCTGTGCCTTGCAGGAAATAGAGAATTTGTGGCACGCCTGGAATGCCGATGACCACACATCTGGCGCGAACGAGACCCCCAGCTCCCTCTCCCACCCACCCATGTAAGCAGGTAGGGAGTCAGTAGCAGTCTCCCGCAGCATGCCATAGATAAGCGAGATTGTGTGAGCTGGGGTATGGGGAGAGAGGCATGTGCGTTCAAAGGGCAGTAACTTTCTGTGCAGATTGTGCTTTATCTTAAGAGTGGTGTATAGGTGAGTTAGCTGGGCGTATTGCCAGTGGGATATGGCCGAGTCAGGGTCTGACCCAGGATGGGTCAGCTCTTGGCGGGGGAGGAGAGATGTCGTGCTTGTAACTTGGTGGAAACTGAGGATCTGTTGGCCCCTAGCGTGGGAAAAAAAGGAGGAGTGGAGCGCCGCAGGAAAATCCGGGTTGCCCGAGATAGGCGTCATAGGTCCATCGTTTAGAAAGAGTCTACGCATAACACCATAGCGCCGGCACGATCCAAGGACCTGAAGCGCGACGTATGGAAGTGTATGGGTGGAGCTATCTGTCCAGTAACGCTTAGCTAGCCACGGGAGGGCAGTAAGTGGAAGTGAACTGAAGGAACCCTCCAAGGCAACCCAGAGTTTAGAGTGCTCCGAGTGATGCCAGTCCAAAATGCGCAAAGTGACCGCAGCCAGGAAGTAGTTAGAGCAATCCGGTACCGCCAATCCGCCACACTCTTTGGGTTTGGTCAAGATACTTCTTGCAATTCTCGGTGGCTTGGATGTCCATATGAATTTAGTAAATGTTTTCTGGATAGTTGTAAAGAACTGCTTGGGTAACATTATAGAGACAGTCTGAAATAGATAGAGTAGTCTGGGGAGGACATTCATTTTTAGCAAATTAATGCGTCCCAGCCAAGAGAGGCCTTTGGTGTCCCATCGTTTCATATCTGTCTGCAAGGTGCGCAGGATCGGAAGGAAATTAAGCGTATAGGAATCGGTTAGATTGCTAGGGAGCTGAACCCCCAAGTATTTAATTGCTTTCTGGGACCATGTAAAGGAAAAAGAGGAGCGGAGACCCCGAAGCTGTGACTCTGGCAGGGAGACATTAAGGGCGGTACATTTGGACAGGTTGAGTTTATAGTTACTAAAGTAGCTATAGGAGTTGATTTCTCGGAGGAGAGATGGGATAGTTGTGAGCGGCTGAGTGATGAAGAGTAGGACATCATCTGCGAATGCTGAGATCTTAAGATGTAAATTACGGATTCTGAGTCCCTGGATGTCTGGATTATCCCTAATTGCTACGAGTAGATGTTCCATCACCAAGGCATAAAGCATAGGTGAAAGAGGACAACCTTGGCGGGTGCCATTGCATATAGTAAGAGGTGAAGAGAGCGTGCCATTAACTCGTACCTGTGCCCTCGGGGAGTTATAATCCGTTATTTTTTTAACGTTGAAGTCTATGGGTAACGGACTTATAACGGACAGTAACTGATAGCCATCAGTTAATGTCCGTTATTTTATGTCCATTTTTTTTTCTGCAAATGCTCATAAAGGAGAAACAAACAAAAAAAAAAAACAGACAGTGTTAAAAAACGGACACTAACTGATGCTAATGGACACTAACTGATGCTAATGTGTCTGTTTTTTTAACTGAATCATCAATTGGATCAGTTAAAAAAACGGACACATTAACATCAGTTAGTGTCCGTTATGATAGGTGTGTTTTTAAAAAAAAAAAATTTAACGGACACCTTCATAACGGACTCCAACGGTAGTGTGAACCCTGCCTTAAAGTTATAAAAATTGAAATTATCTCGCTCAGTAGGAAGTGGCTTAGAAAGTGGGGTAACGTCTCAGGACAGAAGTGCTACACTTACATGGAGTCAGTAACCAGGGTGAAACATATTAAATCAACAACACAGATAGGTCAGGCTCACCTAACATTTTTTTAACCATGAAAATTTGTAGTTCCGTTGCAGAGATAGTAATTTATTTTAGAGTATGCAAATAAGCAGCCTGGAGCACCGAGGGCAGGTATATCTATCTTTATGAAATCCAGAACTGTATACTGCAATAGATCCTGTTTCACAATGTAACCTTGGTTTCTTCTTTATCTTGTGATGTCAGAATATATAGCCCAAATGTTAAAGAAAAAAAACAGCTATCAAGAATTAGAAAAACATGGCTGATTTTTTTCCAACTAATGATGAATGTGGTCTAGTGAATGTGGTCGCACTGTGTCATGTTAAAACAAGTGCAATACAACGGCTGCTAAAATCCAAACCTATCGGATTACTAAGCAACCACATTCATCATCAGTAATGATTTAGTACAACTACTGATTGAATTAATGATATGTTTTGTGCTTCTGTCATCCAATCCACTCTACCATAAAAATAAAAAATACTAAAGGAGTTTTAAAGTGACACCAGAACAATAAGAATGCAATCCAATATCTTCTACCAGGGCAAAAGGAAATACGTCCGATTACAGTTTTAAGTAACGTTACTTCCTTTTTGACTCATTTGAGGTTAAACATGTTGCAATGCAGAATAATGGAGCTGGCATGATAGTTTATGAATACTTCTGCACAACACTGTGTGTGGTCAGGCCAGATGTCACTTCCAAACACAGTACATCAGCAATATTATACCCTTCAATGCAATTACACAGAAAAATGGTTTGCAATATCACATTGCTCACATACCTGCATTGTCATGCACCAAGGATATTGCAAAAGAAAAAAATCAAGCAGTGTTGGATTTTTTTTTTAAATGGTATTTATTATTAGTTCTCTTGCTTATGTCGTAAAAGCATATTTTATAGCACTTTACTGAAGTGATGTGATTCCAATCTAAATGACCTGGCTTTGGTATATGAGAGGAAACTCATGCAAACACAAGACAAACATACAAACTCCATGCAGATGTTGCCCTTGGTCAGATTTGAATCCAGGAACACAGCACTGCAAAGCAATAGTGCCAACCACTGAGCCACCGTGCTGCTCATATAGCCAACTACTTACCTTCCCTACAAATATCACAACCAGTATATTACATGAGATTTGTCAACATGGAGTTGTAACCTTCAATAAGTTCTAAATGCATTTTTTTTTTTGATTGGCAACAGTTTTTACCCATTTCATTGGATCTGAATGCTCTTATCCGCTCTTCACACAGCCGTCTTCAAGACTTCTCCCATGCATCCCCCATAAACTGGAACTCATTACCAAGACACATAAGACTGTCCCCCACAGTCACAAGCTTCAAGAAGGCCCTGAAGACTCACCTATTCAGGAAGGCCTAAAACCTCCAATAACACTATTCTCACCACACCACCACCTGAGCAGCCTCTACCCCCACCTTCTGTTTCTATCCCTCTTCTCTCATAGATTGTAAGCCCTTGCGGGCAGGGCCCTCTATCCCACTGTGCCAGTTGGTCACTATTAGTATTGTACTTGTTTTGTATGTTTTGTGTACTGTATGTAAATCCTCAAATATACAGCACCATGGAATTAATATAATAATGTACACCACCAAGGTGGAAATAATATAATAATGTACACCACCAAGGTGGAAATAATGGTGCTGTATAAATAAATCATAATAATAATAGTAGTAATAATCTGACAATGATCTGCCAATAAATAGCTGATGTGTATGGCCAGCTTAAGCCCAGAGAGCACACATGGCTGAAAGTGACTGTCCAGTCATGACCTAAAAATGATGTTTAACCCCTATGCAACATCCTCCATAATAGGATGGTGGATGTCTCGTCTTTAATTATAGTGCCTGCTTAAGAGCTGAGCGAATGCCATAACTGTCAGTGGTAATGCCCATGTTCAGAATCCTCCTACTCCATTTTCCCCCATCCCTTGCTGTCCTCCCTTCCCCTGCCTGCTAAATTTTCGGTTCCAAAACGGACTTCTATCTACACTTTAAGTTAAAAATATTTTCAAACTATAAAATATTTATCCCATACGATGATTGCCTCCCTAAAAAAATAAATATAGAGCAAGCAAGACGTGGGACCTTTCCAGAAATGGTATAAATAGAAGCTACATCTTGTGCCACAAAAAAATACACCTTACACACCTCCTTACACAGGAACATTACAGGTCTCAGAATATGGCAACTAAAAAAATTTTCAAATTTTTGTAAAGGTATTAAAACATAACTAAAAATATATATATGGTATCACTGTGATCATGCCAATCTGAAGAATATAAGGAACATGTAATTTCTATGGCAATGTAAACACTTTAAAATTAGTATTAGTTGACTAATATTAAGCCATTCTACACCAAAAGTTTGGCACAATTTGGCAAATTTAAACCACGCTCCCTTTCCTACAAAGCCATACTCACTTATCTAGCAAATCAGAAAAATTCTCTTGCAAACTAGATGCACCACAGTTTGGCAAATATGCCAAAATCTAGTTATAACCACAAGCAAAAATCTGCCCAACTGATTGCAAATACATAACTCCTGCACATTCGGCTTACAAAGGGTCCATGAGCTAAAGTTCTTAGTTCTGGTCATTATATAGCCAAGTTTTGAAATCATAAACACGACTGTAGTTTTGGTCTGTCTGTTTGGTATCCCTTATTATGGATCTGTAATAATGGACACCACATGGATTTATTTCTAAGGCCTTATGCCCACAGATGTATTTTTATGGATCTGCGTGGCGATTGAAGGACCGAGGAACATAATATGGAGCAGATCCTATTCTGCTGGTAAGGAATCGGTGACGTCATTCACTGTTGAAGTCACTGATTGTTCTCAGCAGCCACGTGGGGTGCAAAACGTCCGGCAATAAGGGCATGGCACGCAGCCACAAGGACACCGGCAGCAGAGTACCAGGGACAAGTTCCTTTTTTTTTTTTTTTGTTACGCCTCCCCTGGCCTCCGCAGGGGTTTGTCTAATTCATGGACAACCCATTTAGGAGTCCTGAGTACCTTAGCATATATTTTACATTCTGAATATGTGTCTTTTTCTATTGGTAAATCTGGTTCAAAATAAAAAAAACTGGACAAAGTCTTGGGGGAGCCATACTGCCAGACACAGGAGTGTCAGCCAGTAATGACGTCACTGACACATAGGTACAGTAAAGGCTGGGACTCCTGCTAGACAACAGCTGGAGAGCCGCCCGGAGCACACACCCAGTTTACACCGCCCTCCAGCAGCTTCTGGTCAGGTTACAACCCAGAATTCAAGACGAATCCTAGAATTTATCGGGACCCCGTCTTGCGTTCCAAGCCTCCATGTAAATCCGTTCAGCGATAGGTCGAGTTCTGACTAGCCCACTCTGATTGGGTTAAAGAAATGGCCGGCCTTCTAAGACGTGAAAGTGATGCAATACGGAGTAAAGTGTGGATGGGTGTCTAACATAATGCCTGCTCTTATTTTAACAATAAAAAAGACATGTAAGAGACATATTTCCTTTATAGAATACAATTATAGGATGATATAAAACATACATAATTCACAGTGTGTTAAATAGTCACTGGAAGTTGATGTTCGCTTTTATATTTCTTCAGGCGCTATAGACAGACCTGTGTGGGGAAAGTTTACTCTCCTGGCACTGAGGTCCTTCCTTATGCCGGTGCTGCTGCTGAACCATGCCGACTGTCAGTGTGAAGAGAGATCTCCTGTACCAGGCCCTGGGCCGGACATACAGTATGTAGTGCTGTGTATACTACAGGGGAGGCTGACATACAACCTGTTACTATGGGCTCCTGTCAGTATGGCTATGACTTCTCTTATCCCCCGGATGATGCATTATTATGGGATATTTCACTTCTTTATTCCCCAGTTTTACTATTTGTCATTGATGTCTTACATATAAATGTCTGGTTAATGGAGTTCTGAGTGATCATGAGAATGGGGCTACCTTATCCCCCCCGTCTGAATGGACAGTGGTCGCACATGCTCACTGTGACCCCAGTTAGTTCTATGGGCTGTCGGACATAGCTGAGCACTGTACTTGGTATCATTTCAGCAGCCCCATAGAGATGAATGGAGAAGTGTACATGTGCGACTATACCTGTATTTAAATGGGTGGACTAGAGACCCCTGTTTTTATGATCCCAGCAGTCTGACCCCTGACAATCACGCCATTATTCATTATCTAGTGGATCGGTCATAACTTGTTACTATTGGAGTTCCCCTTTAATAGTTTGTCACCTCCTGTGTGTTTATGGATAATTCTTATATTGTCTTATCTTTATGTTTCCAGCTGATGAAGAGTTTGATGAACTCTGCTTTGAATTTGGACTGGAATTGGATGAGATTGTAAGTAATAGTACTTGGATAAAGGTCGTCGTATACAGGCAGAAAATGCACCAGGTCTGAATAAATATGAGAAATTAGAGGTGGAATCTGACTTGTTGCAATGGACACCTACTCCATATTTCCTTTCCACAATTTTGATAGTCTCCTCTATGTATCTCTGCAGAAGTGGCCAAGAACCCTTACAAGCTGATGTCAAATCCGTACAAACCTTGTATTTTCAGATTTATTGCAAAGCAAACCACTCAATAAAGTAGAAAATAATTTGACTGAATTAAAGCCCAGTCTTCCACTTTTTAAGTAATACTGACAGGGGGCCAGGATCTGAGGTCTGGGGTACAGTGACTTTTTTTTATTTTTCCTCCTGGTTTTAGTTCTTAAAAGTGTAGTCCGGTAAGAAAAAATAGGTTAGAAAGTAAAAAAACAATAACAAGAAATAATACTTGTTTTACTGATCCCCACCACTGCCATTCCAATGTTTCCAGGTCCCTGCTTGTCCTTCTTTTTGGTCCTACACCAAAAATCCCACTTTACACCGTAAGTCTGCTTCAGGAATTAGGAAATGTTTTTTGACGATTTTTTTTTTTTTTTTTTTTTTTACATCTTGCATTTTTATGATGCATTTTTGACGCATTTTTTAGTTTTTTACTCCAGCACTCTGTATGGACCTGGAAACTTCACTTTAAAAAAAACGCTAGCGGTTTTTGCAAAAATATCGCGTTTTTTTCTGCCTTTCATTAATTTCAATGGGTTTTTCAAGGCGGAATCCGCCTGAAGATAGGTCATGCCGCTTTCTTTTTTTTTTTTTTTATGGGAAAAAATTACTTCTGACTCCCATTGAAATCACTGGCCATAATGGTGACCTGTCTCTAAAGCTAGATTCACACCTGCACCTGCTGTACGTTCGGGGTTTCTGTCCCCGAATCCACTTTTTTCAGGCGGAAACCCATCGGACCCCATTACAGCCTATGGGGTTCGCTGGTTACCGTGGGTAACCGAAGCAGAAACTAGTGGAAATCCAGCATATATCAGAATGGTAGTGACAGGGTATTGGTAATTGATTGTTTTATTCTTTTTTAACCCACTCTCTTCCTTTTCAAACAAATTGATACTCACAGATAACTCATACTAATACAAAGTCACTAATTTTTTTTTAGCCAGTGAACGGCATTTACTTTGCTAAAAGTAGCTTCCTGCTAGATAGGATTTTAAATCTCCGCTTTCTCTTCTCCTGCAAGTATGACTGGTGCATGGGAGGGGATCTATTGGAAAAATAAAACAGTAAATATAGCTTTCCTCTGCACATGGTATATTTTTTAACCTGTTCCAGACCTCAGAAAGAGAAATCCTCAGCAAAGAAAAAGGTGATGTAAAAGTGGATGGAGCATCAGATGTCATTCTCTTCAAGATTGATGTGCCAGCCAACCGCTATGATCTACTGTGTCTGGAGGGACTGGTTCGTGGGCTGCAAATATTTAAAGAAAGGTATCTATAACACTATAAATTCAGACATAGTTAGGAATTAAATGAACACAAAAATGCTGCACAGGGCTTTTAAAATATGTCTGCAGATTTCTTCGTATACATTGGGAAGATTATATGT
This sequence comes from Leptodactylus fallax, assembly GCA_947044405.1. Classification (NCBI taxonomy): domain Eukaryota; kingdom Metazoa; phylum Chordata; class Amphibia; order Anura; family Leptodactylidae; genus Leptodactylus; species Leptodactylus fallax. The sequence continues at coordinate 3,229,665 of CAMRHE010000209.1, forward strand.
TACTAGACAGGTGAAGGAACAAATTGCCTATAAATTAATAACTGTGCACCAATGAGAGGTTGCAGACGCATAATGTCAGCAGGAGGTTTTGCTCTGCTGTGGGATTATTACTACCCTAAAGAGCTAAACTTTGTTGTTGGTAAAAGCCAAGTAAACACTCATAGAATCGCACCCCAGTGCTACAATATTTCCATGTATATAAATGCCCTATATTTCTTTTTCATTTTTTCTACTTTGGCTATTTTCTCATTGAAGAGAGTAGAGAGCCACACATGCACGACTATCGCTCCATTCATTGTGACCACAAGACAAGGGTTGGAGGACTCTCATTTTCTAGACAAATATTGATCCCAGAATTGGGACCTACATTTTTTGGACATTTATGGCATACTCTGTGGATCAAGATTAAAAACGTATCACTGTGTCTATGTGGAAAGCACTTTAATGTCCTGTGTTCCCTGTTCCTCACCCACAGTAAGAAGGAGCTTGAGTGGTGCAATGGTTGAGCATGCTCACTGCCACCCCATTCCATAAAGGAATGTTGATCACGACTACTGAAGATTGCCAGGCTCTGTAGTAAGCTATCTTTGACAGGCTTTGAATTGCATGACATGCACATGCTTGAACCACTTTCTCAGGTTTGCTTAAAGGGGTTGTCCAGGCTAAAATTTTATTTGTTAGTTAGGTTGGTGGAGGTGAAAAAAATAAAATAAAACCATACTCCCCGGTGCTCTGGTGCCTCCCCTCTCGGTCCGGGCCTGCAGCTCCGTTGTTGTCTTCCAGTGGAAGTACCCATGTGACAGATAAGGCCAATCAGCGGCCTCAAGAAGGGAACTGGGGACGTCACAGGTAGAGACGTCCCCGGTTCCCTTCCTGAGGCCGTTGATTGGCCTCAGCAGTCACGTGACCGGAGCTGGAATGTCACAACTGGCTAGAAATTCAACAGCAAGAAGGTAGCCTAGCTGCAGGACCAGACCGCCCTGGGAGGACACCGGAGCATTGGGGACTGTTAAATATTTTTTTTTTGTTGTTTTTTAATTTCTTTCACCCCAGCCTAATTTAGAAAATATTTTTTAGCCTGGACAACCTCTTTAAGGTCCCACTGATCAATTATCTAAAGTATAAGTGATAAATGTTAATTCTGGAAAATTCCCATTAATTAATTTAATATTTCTTCTCTACCTTTTTTTTTTTTTTTTTTTTTTTTTACAGGATTGATGCTCCTAGATATAAACGGATCACACCCCCTGACAGTCAACTGCAAAGGATGTTCATCACAGAGGAGGTGAGACTTTTTCTGAACAAGTGTTCCTTATTTTGATGCTTTATATTGAGCTGCATGTAAGCTGAGTAAGCCGTATAGAAGAGGCCATGCTTTAGGTTTTAGGAGATCATTAATTTTGATTACTGGTTAAATTTTTTTTTTTGTTTTTAGCATTGATGACTGCTAGGAATAGGTGATAAGTGTCTGACCATATAGGATCCTGTATCCCCAACTTGTACGAAGTGGCCGTTGGACATGTGTGCTTTTTCTTTATTCAGTCTTTGTAAGGCTGGTTGCAGACGACTGTGCTGCAACCGGCCGGCCGTGAATTAAAAGCACGGGCTGCACAAGGGGGACACGGGGATGTCCCCCGTGTGTGAAAGATCCTCAGTGCGCCAAACCCGCGTTGGCTACACCTGAGTCTTCTTTCATATAAAAACCACACTCACCGCCAGTGAGTGCCGGGTTCACAAGATAGATACAAGACAAGCTTTCTAAATTTCATATATTTATTAACCCCTAAATGGGTCGGTATTAACATCTAACACATGCAGTTCAGAACAGATATGTAGATATATGCAAGCATTAACAGTTACTAGTTACAAGATACAGTGCAATAAAATAAAAGGGAATAAAAGTGAAATGATTACTTTACCACACATCTCCTTGATGTGGTTCTGTAGTCCAACACTCACACATAGCATGTGGAGTTAACCAGTGGAGGCTCCTAGCAGCAGCATCACAGCCTGCATGCTCTTCACAGTGGTCTCTCACAGTGGAAGTCTGTCTGTAATCTCCTTTAGTCCGTCTGTAAAAACTCCTCATAGTGTTCTCTTGTAGTCCCAGCACAATCTCCTCCCACTGACCTCTTACCTCATCTTATATACCCTTTATGCCACCTCCCAGAATGAGGTCACCGGCGACAGCAAGTCTGATTGACTAACGCACTCAAGTCCAGATTCTTTGTATTGAGCTGAGACCAAGTGAAATGATACAATGTTATCAGCCATATCTGATCTACCAGTGCAGGCTGGACAATGCATGTTTGTTTGATCACTCAGAGCGGTGTAGGAATTCAATGGAGCCCTGCTGGGATGGATACAAAGCCCTATTGTTCCAGTCCGGCCACTATTGGCAATATACCTATGAGTAGGCTGTGCACATTATGAGTAAATGGAACTAGAGAGAAATACGCTACCCAGAGATCAAAATACAGCTTTGAATTATAGCCATATTTCAGTGGAATCATCACACTGTGCATGGGCCGTGCTTCCGTGGCTCCTTTCATTAAATGAATAGGAGCCACGGAAGAAAGGGGCTCAAAATAGGACCGGAATAGGACTTGTTCTATATTTTGCGGCCCGGACTGTCGGCTCGCACAAGGGACCATGAAATTTACGGTCGTGTGTACGGGCCCATAGAAAAGAATGAGTCAGTGTGCTATCCGTGAAATACACAGATAGCACACTGACCACGGCCACGGTGGTCTGCAACTGGCCAAAGACTGAGGAAGACTATGTCCATCAGTACTCAAGTATCTGTCTGTCCCAAAGTGATTGAATGGATCGTCATTCTATTGAAACGGGGACACTGGATCCTGTGTTTTGGTGATAGGTTGTTATTCCGGGACATTCCACAGAAAGCATCTTCTGATGCATCAGACAAACATGCTGAATAATTGAGCATAGATCACCCTTCATTTTAAAGGCTCTTTAGTGAATATGTTATATAGGTTTTAATGCTGGAGTGCTGCTGTCTTCATAATTGGTTGTGATATAGGTTCTTAAAAGGGTATATCCATATGGGAAGCTAATGACATATCCACAGGATATGCCATAAATGAACAGTAGATACAGGTCCCACCTTTGGGGTCCTATATCTATTTTGAGAATGGGTGAGAGGACTTTCTACTCACTACAGCCACCCGATTTCTCATGATAGGGGCAGCAGAGGTGGGGCCTGCATCTGTTGGACATTTTTGACAAATCTTCTGGATACATCTTAAATATCTCAGATGAGTATATCCCTTTATCTCTGCAACTTCTTTAAAGGGGTTGTCACTTACATAGGGAAATATAAGACGGGTGTCCTAGGGATGGTTTCCTCTCTATGATATCAATACCAAGCATCATGTTTAAAATCTAGTGTATATCATAAGATGTATAGCTAATCTTTTAACCTGCACTGTATTTTATAGCTTGTTGTTTTTATCAGTTACCTTGGATGTATATTTTAATAAGAGCTAAAACTTTCAATGGTTCTGTATTTATTACAGTGTGCGATGACTAACGCATTTGTTATCCTGTGTATTAGACAGCTGCAGTACGCCCCTTCGCTGTGGCCGCTGTGCTCCGGAACATAACCTTCACTCAGGAGCGATATGAAAATTTCATTGATCTGCAAGATAAACTTCACCAGAACATATGCAGGTACCTATGTTTCTCAAGGGTGGTCTATGGAAATATAGTTTTATTTTAATTCCTGCCATACACCTTCAATACTTATTCCACCAACTCCCTTGTACACATGCTCGCTCAGCACAGGCACTGCAGTGTAACTATGATGGTGACTTATTTTCTGGAGGAACAGAGAATTGGGCACGATAAATTTCAGCATACACAATCCTTCTTCTTTTGCCTGATATCATCTGTGTGGGAAAGGTTTCCGAGGCCTTCATACAATTAAGATAGTTGTCAGGTCTCGCCAAAATTGGAATGTCACTTTTGCCATAAAATTCCATAAATTCCCATAAAAGGTTTTCTTCAGGGTACAAATTTCATCAAATTGGTTGAGATAGTACCACTGTCACTAACGCCCCACTTCTATCCTTTTATGAACAATCATCTTCTGAATGTACCTGCTATGGCAGTGCAAAACATCAAAGTGTCTTACTGAGGGTCTATGTTACATCTCTTCATGTCCTCATATATGTTTGGCTGTACTGCATATTGCTGTTGCTTGTTGACTTTCTGTAATAGTCATTCATTTGTTGAATACGATAACTCTGGATCATTTCACCTCCCGCTCTGCTGCCTGAGTTATTGTGGATGATATGCCTACAAAATTGTTTTATTGGCAATCTTTTTGTATTTTAGGCGAAGAACACTGGTGGCAATTGGAACTCATGACCTAGACACCATCACAGGACCATTTATTTACACTGCAAAGCCTCCCCCCAGTATTAAATTTAGGCCACTGAACCAAAGCAAAGAGTACACTGCACCAGAGGTGATGGAGCTCTATAGGGTGAGTGATTTTTCATAGAACCAAATTTTTACATATAATGGTGCTTTTAGTAAATTGTATATAGCAATATGTAATCCTAACAAATTAAAAGCAGTATAATTTGGCAGGATTATCAGTATTTTTAATATGTCTGTGTTTTGACTGCTTAGTTCATGTTAACTCATGTCATACACTAATATGATTTCGTTCTTCTCAGACTGACAGCCATCTGAAACATTTCCTGCACATAATTGAAGACAAACCAGTGTATCCTGTGATCTACGACAGTAATGGAGTGCTGCTTTCTATGCCCCCAATCATCAATGGTAATACAGTTAGCAACTATATGTTTATATGGCCGCAAAAGGAAAGGCTTAGCTAGCCTTGAAGCGACAGCACACAAGAAATGTTAGCCAAATGCTCTCTCTCCCTGCCATAAACATGGAAGTCAATCACCTCTGGCAGCAGCTTATCTCATGTGGGAATAATGGATTGGCAGATGGCAGAGTCTTCATGGGCTGTCCCCAACATATTACATTTTCTGCCAAGCGCACTAACTTTTGGCAGGTCTGGCTGAAATTTATCTAATGTGTTTAGCCAGCTTTAGAAAAGAGATAATAGCCAGATTAAAGTTGATCCCCGATTACTGTGCACATTTGGCTCGGCCACCCAGCTCGGAAAAGATTAAAAATTGGGTTGGCTGAAGACTTATTTACTGTAACTCATGTCTCCATGCCGTATGAAAAACTAAAAGCTAAATGTATATCCAGCCTTCCTGAGACGTGATCATATAACTGAGCATTTACCTGGAGTTCTTTTGACCTATGTTTTGTGTTTATTACTATGGCACTGTCACTAACCATGGTAATGATATGTCTACTCTCAATTCGCATGGCATAATATAACCATTACTGCAATATGTCATTTTTTTAGATTGTTTTCATTTTGACTTCTAGGGGATCACACAAAGATCACTTTGAATACCCGCAATGTTTTCATTGAATGCACAGCCACAGATCTTACAAAGGTAGATGAAATACCATAACCTGCTGTCCTTGTGATAATAATGTTTTGGATTCTTTGTGTAACTTTTTTTTTTCTTTTGTAGGCTAAAATTGTACTGGACATGATGGTCACTATGTTCAGTGAATACTGCAGTGAGCCATTCACGTGAGTAAAATAGAATAGGTAGAATGTTGAACTTTGCATATGGCCATGCATCCATAAATTATCAGGGCTCTCAGGGATACATCCTGTGTAGATATTAAGGTAAATGCACAGGACATAAGAGTGGAATACACAGCCATGCTTATGGGATTTATAATTTAGCACAAATGAAAAGGTGGATGACTATTTTTATTCCAATAAAGTTAGTAAAGTTAAAGTTTGTCTAGATATAAGATTAATGTTGGTGGGACCAGCCGATCATCTAATGTCTATGGGAATGTTCCAATTTTGGCCTTGAGAGATTTTGACGCAGGTTGACGCATGTTCTCAGGGTAAATAAGCCACTGTCAGGGGTGTCAGGGAGTTATTTACTCCCATACCTAGCAATGCATGCCCAGCCAAGTCAAATGTGCCATGTGTGGGTCACATGGAATAGCTGTAGTCAACTTTAGCCAGCTATATGGGGTCTGTTAAATTTCTAATTTGCTTAGAAGGTCATTGTATGATTACAACACAGACTATGGTAAAGTGCAGTGAGAACACTAGTCCCATAGGGTTTAAGCTACGGTATGCCAGAAAACATATTGTACAGTTATCTTGTATTCCGTTCCTGAAGATTTTTATTTTCTTCTCAGTGTGGAGGCTGCAGAAGTTATTTACCCAGATGGAAAAAGTTATTTCTATCCAGTAAGAATTTATTTTTTTAATTTTGTAAGACCAATGTTTTAAAATGATGAGAATTCTGGTTCATCGCACTGGCTGTTTTATCAACCTACTGACGTAATACCCAAAAAGAAATGAAAAAGTCACTGCTAAATTTCCATTGTGAGAAACTGTTCGCCCTTCATGCTACAGTTTATATGAACCTAAACATTGTTTTGTTCTTATGATAAGAGGGGGCACAATCGGACTCCACTAGTCACAACATTGATGCCAAATCCTAGTGGTGATATCAATATTTATCCCCATATCACCTGATATATTAGCATTTCCTCCTGAAACATATTCTTTTTAATAAATAGTCCTTCAGTATCAGATCGGCGGGGGTCCAAGTCCTAGCACCCCTGTATGAAGAAGCTGCAGTGCTCGGACAAACACTGCAACCGGTTCATTGAATATCAGGCACAGTACTATACATTGTGTAGTGACTGTGCCTGGCATTCCAGTTCTATCCCAATCACTTTTATGATGCCGACTACAAATAGGCCACGTTGCAACCCTGTGGGAAGTAGTAACGTTTTTCTAATAATGTGTCCTTGTTTGGGTTACAGGAGCTGGCGTACAGGAAAGAAACTCTTGCAGCTGAGAAAATAAACAGTAAAATTGGGATCAAGTAAGGATTTCCTCATTAAACACTTCATAGAGATTTCCTGTTAATCTGTTCCACTAGGTGTTGTAGCTGCGAGTCAACTAAAATGATGGACAATATCTACACCAAATGTGCCCACTCAGCGGTTTGCAAATTTCCATTGATTTTAATTGAGAGTGACACTGAACGCATCTCTCTGCCGGGAACAGCACCAGACACCCCATTTTGGGGATCAGTGTGTGTCCCAGAAATTGTGCCCCCACCATGTAGTTAATATTCTTTAAAGAGGAGAGGATCTGTCACTTTTCATGTCATGTGTTATTAGTAAACTCTGTAATTACATTTTCTGTGATATAATAATTTCTGTTATCACTCCTAGCCTTTTTTTTTTTTTTTTAAACTGTAATTTTTATTGAGTTTTTACAAAAATTTTCGAATACAAACACTGAGGTAATGTAAACAAAATACAAAGAGAGTCACGGAAGGGAAAATGAAGAAAGGAACAAAAATCTATGAAAAAACATTGTAAAGTAATCAACTAAAAAAACAGTCTGAAAAAGGGCGAACAAAGCACAGAACAAAGAACACAACATACACAGGGTGGGGAAACAACGAGAGTTGGAGGAAGGGAAGAGGGGGATCAGAGACCATGAAGAATGCAGTATGTACCCCATGGGGACCAGACCGATTGGAAGGCATCCGTTGTGTTGTTGAGCGTGGCAGCAAGGTACTCCAGGCTGTGCACATTCTTGATACGCGCTACAAGGGCAGGTCCAGTAGGAGGGTGTAAACTTTTTCAGTGGAGGGCCCTAGAATTTTATAAATAAGTTGATAACTGGGTGTTACCACTTCAGACAGTGTTCCTATACTGTCTGACACTGTCCAGTCAGTACTGATAATGTTAGACTGTGTATGTACATTCTAGTAATAGTAATAACAGAGGAAATGCACAACATAGAGTTCCAAGATTATTTCATGAGTTATTTAATAAAACATGGCAGAAGAGGTGACAGGGCTTTCTGTATTGTATTTGCTTCAAAATTTTGGTAATATAAATCAGCAGATGTCCCAAGTGATCACTTATTAATAAAATAAGACCCCTCAGTGCCCCCACATATAGTATAATGGCTCTCACACTTAGTAGAATGGCCCGTTCATTGGCCCACATGTAATATAATGGCCTCCAAAGTGTCCCCAGATGTAACATAATGGCCTCCACATGTAAATGTCCCATAGTAGCCCCTTACATCTCTCCAGACCCTCAGAGTATAGGTAGCAGAGGTCCATGGGAGTTGAGCAAACATAGCAAACCGTGTTACTCACCTATTGTTACTCACAGGTGCCCAAACCAGAAACCAGGGAAGATGAGTAACACTGTTTGTTATGTTCACTCAACTCCCCTGGGCCTGAACCTCCTCCAGTTATACTCTGGGGGGGCTCTCACTGTGGCACATACTGCTGAGGATAGCATGACGTACCCCAGGTTGAGAACCATTGATATAAACAATACAATAAATAATTATGTGAATATTATAAAATATATGTATACATTGATAAAGTTGTTTTTATTCCTCTGAACTAGAGCTAATTCACTAGATTTATTATGCTATATATTGTATACTATGTATTGGCACTAAATACAGTAAATATACATTATGAGGATTTAAGCAGTAATTGGGATAATCTTATCTGACTACAAACAATCTTGAGACTTCAGGGTGCACTTGATTCTTTGATCCCTTTTGTGTCCTGAACCCAAATTAAGATTTGGTGTGCAAGGTTTCATTTACCATGAGATGGTGTGTTTTTTGTTTTTTTTTTGTGCAAACTTTTCTCTTAAATTCAGCCCCCCCCCCCCCCACCACTGTATGTATAAAAGGTTTTCACTTTGACCACATATAGTTCTTGTGTAATCTCTGTCTAAAGTAGGGCATTGGTCAGTGTGATGGTGCAATATGTCTGGAAAGTGGGATTTTTGTGTACTCACCGTAAAATCCTTTTCTCGTTGTATTCACTGGGGGACACAGCACCATGGGTATAGACCTGGTCACTAGGAGACAAGACACTAGGAAAAAGCAAAAGCTGTTGGCTCCGCCTCCAGGCTATACCCTGCCACAGCCACTGTGCATGAATCAGTTTGTACCGTAGCAGTAGGAGAGAGAGACACAAAGGAACATGGAACCAACAACCACCAACAATGCCTGAACCCAAAAAGGAACCAACACAGTTCGGGCAGGAACACTGAAAAAAACAAGGGAGGGATCTGTGTCCCCCAGTGAATACAACGAGAAAAGGATTTTACGGTGAGTACACAAAAATCCCACTTTCTCGTCTACTTCACTGGGGGACACAGCACCATGGGATGTCCTAAAGCAGTCCCAGAGGGTGGGAATAACACGGCCATGCAAACCCGTAATACTCAACCACTTCCAGAAACTTACAACCCAAATTGTCATCAGCAGAGGCCACAGAATGAATCTGGAGAAACTTAGAGAAAAAGGATGGAGGCCCAGTGGGATACTTACAGACCTGGGAAGCATAAGCCTGATGCCGGAGGCCCCGGGAACTCCAACAGCTCTAGAGGAGAGAGCCGTCACACGGGAGGCAGAGCCGTACTCTTAAATCGATAGGTCTCCCTAATCTCAGACCAAAGCCATCGGAAGATGAGAGCTCTGGAAGCAGGCAGGCCCTGGCAAGGGCACTCAGGGAGAATGAGCAAAGCGTCCGAACAAGAGAAAGGATCCGTGAGGAACAGTATACACGCAAATTGCCCGGGCAACAACCGGGCAGGGAAGAGCAAGCACTCACACGGACGCCTGGGGACCGAGCAGAAAGAGGGCAAGACCAAGTCCTCGAAGTGGAAGCAGGAAAAAAACACCCTAAGAAAAAAAGACTGTGGCAGACAGAGGAAAACCTTATCCTTGTGGAGGACCAGAAAGGGAGGCTGCCGAAAAAAAGGGGCAGCCAATTAGGGACCCCTGCGGATGGAGGTAATGGCCACCAGAAACTCATTCTACCAGGACAGAAGGCAAAAAAAGGGATATCATAGGCTCGAAGGGGAGAACCTGAAGCACCTTAAAGATGAGGTTAAGATCCCACGGATCCAAGGGTTCCAAAGGAGCACAGAGTGGCACTCCTGTAGGAAAGTCTTTTAAAAAGAAAGAAGACTAAGACCTTGATCCAGACCAGACTGGAGAAGAACCGATGAGAATCGTTACTCTTCCAACGGTGGACGTAAGCCTTCCACGTTTGATGGCAGATCTAAGCTATCTGGAATTTCCGGGCCTTGAGTATGTTAGAATAACAAACTCCGAAAAAACCACAATGCCTCAAACCTCGGATTGAACAGCCACGCCGTGAACGCAGCTTAGTCAAGGTGGGGAGGAACAGCAGTCCTTGAGACAGAAGGTCGACCAGCAGAGGAAGAGGCCAGGAGCATCCGCCAACAGGAAAATGAGATCCACATACCAGACCCGGCAGGGCCAATCTGGGGCCACCAGGATAGCTTGAAACCCCTTGGTCTTGAGATTCTGGAGGACCCAAGGGAGAAGAGGAAGTGAAAAACCGAACTTACAAGAGCGCCAGCGGTGATGGCTCGAGGATCCAGAGACCTGGCAATTTAGCCGGGGACCTTGTGGTTCCGGCGGAGGCTAAAAATGTCGATGTTTGTCACACCACAGCGGGAGCACAGTGGATGGAAGATCTGCAGATAAAGCGACCCTCGCCCGGAGCAATATTTTCTCGACTCAAGTAGTCTGCCACCCAGAAAAAGGTTGACCACCGAAAGAGCTGGAACAAGGCGCTCCACCCAAGGAAGAAATTGTGAGGCTTCTAGTAAGGCCGCACGGCTCCTGGTGCCACGCTGAGGGTTCAAGTAGGCGACCATGGAGGAGAGGTCAGTCTGGACTGTGACAGATGTCCTTGGAGAAGAGAGGTCCAAGGAGTAAGGGCAAATAAGATAGCCCTGGGATCCAGCAGGTTGAACCAGAGGGAGGAATCGGCCCTGGACCACAGGCCCTGAACAATCAAAGCATCGAGGACCACTCCCCAGCCGGGGAAATTGGTGGCAGTGGGAATCACTTACCAACAGAGGGGAAGAAGGACTTCCCTTGAGAAATTCCTGGGGAGGAATATACACTAAAGAATCTCTCAGTGAACCAAGGTGGAAAGAGAACCAAGCAGATGAGGCTGTCCGGAGATTTGTCCCAGCAGGCCGTAATCTTCAAGAGGAGAGAACGACAGAGTGAATGAAAGGTACAGCCTAGATGGTTGAGGCGATCGTGCGCAGGACCCACATGCCGATTCAAAGACAGCAAGGAGAGTACCTCCAAAGGTGGGACACTCAGGATCTTGGCCTCCGGAGGGAGAATCACACCCTGGAGCGAGCAGAGGATCATGTCCCGGATTCCATGTGCTTAGAGGACACGAGACATCCTCATAGATGAGCCAGCAGAACCGGCGAAGAACATCCAAGGTGAACCACAAGCTGGTCAGATTGTCTGACCTGGAGGGGCTTCACCAGGAGGTCGTCAAAGTCTGAAAACACGGCAGCACCTCTGGCGCAGAGGATGGCCATGAGAGACGCCATCACTGAGGGAAAAAACCCCCGGTGGCAGAGGCCAGCCTGAAGGGGAGAGAGACAACTGGAAAGGTCAAGGATCCACATCAAAAACGAAGAAACCGCTGACGGCACAGCGAGATGATGTAGATGGACGAAGAATTCGCCCATCTCCAGGGATGCCACCACAGACTGCATAGACTACAACGGAGCCTGCAGGCATGGAAGAACCTGTGGAGCCCTTTCAGGTCCATGATGGGACAGAGGAAGCCGTCCTTCTAGGCGAATGGAGAACAGGTAAAAATAGTAACCCCAGATACACTCTGCAACGGGAACAGGGACGCTGACTCCCTGCCGCTGGAGATTGGAGACAGCCTGGATTGTCCGACATAGCGAAGGCAAAGAGACTCCAGCGAAAACTGGAGTAGCCGGACGACACCGCCTCTCAGGCCCAGGCTCCAGACGTCCCGCCATTTGAGATGCCCAGAGAGGGGAAAAAACTTCATACCGAGGAGGCTAGGAAGAGGAAGACCTGGACGACCTAGTGCAGAACCGCCAGGGAGGCCTGGACTTGAAAGAAGCTTTCTGGAGCAGGAGAACGGCTGACACATAGGACGCCTCTGAGGGAGGAAGAATCTATTCCCCCGTGGCCTCAGGGATAAGCTTCTCGACGCCCTTAACAAAAAATTTGGCCCAGGACGACCTGGAAAGGGAGAAGGGCTGCGTTCGCCTTCTTGGAGGCGGACCCAGTATTCCACAACGGATCCCAACGGTATGGCAGATAATCACTGCATTGGCGGCCGCCTTAGCAGATTTGGGAGGCATCTCCAGTTATTGGGAAGCGTTCAGGATCTCAGAGACGAGCGGCTGGAGGGAAACTGCATCAGGGAGGTTTGACTGAAGCTGTTTGGCCCAGGAAAAGAAGGCCTTGATGACCCAAGAGGCAGCGAAGGAGAGCCGCAGGGAGAAACCAGCCACTACGAAGGCCACCCTGGTGAGGGAAGCCACCTTCTTGCAGCAATGCAATAGCCAGCATTTAGGGCAATGCAATGTATCAGTTCTGTATTGCAAACAATACAACAGATGCGATCCGATCTCACTCCGAGGGATCACTCAGGTAGGCAAAAACCGCTGAAGGCAGACTAGAAGCCTTGGAGAGCCTAGCTATCATGGGATCCACCTTGGGAGGCTCTTAGTGATAGGAAGGGACACATGGGGCGGCTCGCTGACAAAATGTCAAGACAGGCCAGCTTGCACTCACTAGTTACTGATCTCTAAGTACATTGCGCTAACCGATTGCACCACTGGAGCAACCTGCTTCCCTTGCCTCGGATGTTCATCATTGCCAGCCAGGGAGAGCTAGAGACGTGTGTCACAGCATAGCCTGGCAGAACTGCCCGAGCTCACCTTCCACTTGGAGACACACAGGTCAAGGGAAGGGATGTCCGATTTCCTAGTCGAAGACAGAGGATGGTCCAGGGAGAAGTCACTGTGCCCTCGATGATATCAAACATCCAGTGGCAGAAAGAGATGTCCACTTGAGGGGATGAGTCCGGGTCCTCAGAGATCTGTAGGGTCTCTATCGCATAGATGACTCCCGCGTAGCAGCAGATATAGATGAGCCTAGCTGAAGCTCCGAGTCGGAGTCAGAGGCGTCCCCAGTTAAATAGACCGAGCAGAGGGAGGGAGGTATCCGCCTGTCGGAGTGGAGCCGTGAGCTGAGTTCCTATCTGGGGAGTACCCAGAGGAAGGGGTGGCGGACCGTGAACCGTAGGAAGACTTCCTGGTCCTTTTGAGGCTCCTGGAGCTGCGACGGGAACTATGAGGGTGTCCAGGGAGATCCCTAGAAGCAGCCGACTGAGCGGCGATCTGGGAAAGCAGCCCTTCCAAGTTTCCAGCACTGACTAGTTAAGTCTGGTAAGGACACCATGGCCAAGGTTAGGGAGGCCGCCCAATCCGGGGGATGGAAGAACCGGAGAGGGGCCAGGAGGTTACTGACTGGCTGAGGCGGAAGGCAGAGAGAGCACATGGGCTCGGGCTATCCGCATGGCAACTGTTTTTGATACAGCGGATGCACGTATAAAAACGTGACGCAACCAGAGGGGCCGGAGGGGGAGCCCAAGAAAATTAGGGTAACCCAGGGGGTTAGCCTACCAGACTAAAAAAAGATGGCCGCTCACAAACTGCTGCAGCAAGTGTTCCGCAGGTGCAATGTCTCCCAGGGAACTGGGAAGAATCCCTGCTGTCCCAGCAAGCCAAAAAATAAATAAATAAGCCAATAAATAAATAAATTGAGAATATGAGGAGAGCAAAGCTCTTCCCCTGGTAAAAACAGGCTCAGTAGCTACTGGGCAGGCTGGATGGCTTGCCAGGACAGCCCCCTGGCCAATGGAAGGCCCTAGGCGGAGTCTGGGTACCAGAAAAGCCCGGGAAAGGGACGGACCCGTTGCGGCCTAGTTCCCGGCCAGGCCTCGGACTCGCGTACAACGCGGCCGACCGCGAGGCACCGTGCGCGGCGCGACCGCGAACTCCGGAGGTTCCGCGGAGGCCTGGGAAAAGGTACCGGAGGGCCAGGAAAGGGGGTCCCCACACGAGCGGGGGGGGGGGAACCGGGTGCCCCCCCCGACGGGGGCCGCTCGGTAGGAGCGACCAGAAAGCCCAAAAACGCCCCAGAAAAAAGGGGCTTATTTGCTAAGATTTAAGGCCAAGTTCAGGGGAACCCTGTGATGCCCCCCCTAAACAGGACCCATGCTATTGTCCCCCTGGGAAATGGCACTAAGGGGCTGAGAGGGCCTGAAGGGGAGATGGAGAGGGGCTGAAGGGGAGATGGAGAGGGGCTGAGGTAACTTTCACACTCACCTGCCTTCTATTCTTCTCATACTCACCAGTCTGGCGACTTCAGGCGCCGCAGGGTCACCCCCTCGGTAGGACCTCGCACGTGGGAGTGGGGTCACCGGTACTCTGGCCGCTTTCGGGGTGTGGCGAATGGTGAGTGGGGACTGGGTGACCGGCGAGGCTGCTCTTTTGCAGAGCGCTGCGCCCGCAGGAGGGTATGACTAGTGTGGCGTACACGCTGACTACCCCCTGCACCTGAAAGAAAGGTAAAAATAAAAACGATGCAAGACAGAAGACCTGAGTCAGGTCGTGTCTGCCTCCTATGACACTAGGTTTCAAACTGATTCATGCACAGTGGCTGTGGCAGGGTATAGCCTGGAGGCGGAGCCAACAGCTTTTGCTTTTTCCTAGTGTCTTGTCTCCTAGTGACCAGGTCTATACCCATGGTGTTGTGTCCCCCAGTGAAGTAGACGAGAAATAAGATTTCCTCCAAACTGATGTCAAATCTCGAGTCATATATACTTCATTTTCATTGCATGATAATATATTTACTAGATAAACTGTATATATGTATGAACGTTACTTTTTTAGTATCTTACAGATAACATTTATTTTTTTTTATTAATTTTACACATCTCAAAAATTTCTCTCTAAAACGCCCAACACACCTTATGGTTCTGGGATATTGAGCTCCGCTTCATCTTCTTAGGCCTGTAACGTCATATCCATCAGTTCACATGGCCATCCTGTAGTTCAGTTCCATTCAAGTGAGTGGGTCTAAGCTGCAATACAGTCACTATACAATGTATGGTGCTGTGCTTGGTAAGTAGTGAAGAGGCCACTGCAAATTATATCATAGTCCTGGAATACCCCTTTAATCATATCCTTGTGGGGTTTTTTTTTAATCTGCCTTATAACATTATTACTTTACATGATGCTGAAGTACAATCATATATAGACAACAAAGAAACACTATATAGTCAGAAATCATATGAAATCTATGACTTTCTATATCTCCAGGGAGACACCAGACAAGTTGGCTAAACTCCTTACGCGAATGTGTCTGAAATCTCATGTGATGGAAGATGGGGAGCAGCTGGAGATTGAGATCCCTCCTACAAGAGCAGACATTATTCATGCCTGTGACATTGTAGAGGATGCAGCTGTCGCCTTTGGTTACAATAACATCCAAATGACCATCCCTAAAACCTACACTATTGCTAACCAGGTAAGGGCAGCTGCTTGTCTCTTCTGAGACATGTCAATACTTCAGAGTTACTCCTTCCAGGCTATATTCTTATTATTTTAAGGTTAGCGGTATACTTTAAGATTGGTATTGTAGAAGTTTTGCTGATTTTTGGCAGCTATGTGTGAGGCACAGTCTGTGAAGCCAGTTCGGCTTTGGCTGTGTTCACATTTGCTTATTTAGGCAGCTGGAGTATTCCTTGACCTAATCTCATGTGTCTATAAGCTCCATGAATCCAGTGTATACCAAAAGATCGTCCTTTTGGCATATGCTGGTCAAGTATATATCAACATGCCTACCATGCTTTTCTGTGAAGAGGAACATACAGGAGTCAGTGTCCAGATATACGACTGTATGCCTATACCATAGCATGCCTCAGAGTCATATGTCAGGGAATACTCCAGACATATAACTCCGATGTGCCTAAAAATGGAGATGTGAACGGAGCTTTATTAATTTTAGTCACTTTTTATGAAGCAAATGTAATGTATTGTGAAGTGTAAGATGCACGGATGTTGTAACTACAGAATCTTCTTCCTTATGTTTTCATTGAATGGTCTCTTTACTATTTTATTTTTTTTATCTTTATCTAGTTTCCGCTAAACAAGCTGACAGAACTGCTGCGTCAGGACTTGGCTGCTGCAGGCTTTACCGAAGCTCTTACATTCGCATTGGTAAGCAATTGATGTGTTGTCAGCCTCATGGAATTGCAATTTTTCCTCTGCCTGGTTGTCTGATATTTATGTACAATAATTCTGCCTGAAATGAGCCTGATGCCTTCTTTTTATTTTGTTTGTAACCACAGTGTTCAGTGGATGATATTGCTGATAAATTGGGTATACCTGTCTATGCCGCCAATGCAGCACACATCGCAAATCCCAAGACTGCAGAGTTCCAGGTCAGTTATGGAAGCAACAGGGAACAATGGCATCGTAGTAGGCAATGACAGTGACTCGCCTGTCCCCTCTAAACCCACTGGGGCAGATTTGCTATGCCTCATGCACCAATTTTCTGAAGTACAAAGCATGAAAAGTTGCAATTTTTGTGCAGATTTGGTGCAATAAATTGTGACTTGTTCAGGTTCACAGCCTGAAAGATGGTTTGCCTCATTTATGAGCAGTTGTGCGGCTCATCATATATGAGCCCTTACAGCTCTAGAGCTATGAGGAGTCACGTGAGTAATATCAGTCTTTAAAATCTGCCCCACTGAATCTGTAGTTATGTCAAAAGTGTTGATGGTGGTGTTGCAGATGTGACATCACAAGGAGTACTACTCTTTAAATTGAACACCTAGAGCCCCCAGCTGACAAACCACTAGGCAACTGCACCCAGGAGTAGGAGTGGGTAAAGATGGAGGTGTGGTTTGTCTCCTTTAAGGCTCTATTGTGGGCAGTAAAGCAGCAAGTGTGACACTGAGCGATGTCACTGCTAATGACCTCATTAGGGGACTGCGGGATCATCAGCTGTGGGTGAGGAGATGACTCAGAGACCTTACCCAATGAGTCAGATATTAATATACCGCTCGCTCAGTTCTGTTTGTTGTTCTCAGCAAAGCAAAATAGTGACCTGAAATGAAGATCTTATCACCAGCATTCACTTTCACGCCCACACATTTAGCATGTGGCTTATATACTGGTGGTTCTTAAAGCATAACGAAACATAATTTTTTTTTTATTTCATAAATTCATAGTTCAGGTGAAGATAGCAGACATATACATATGGTGTGTGTGTGTGTGTGTATCCAGTTTCTTCACTTATTTGCCTCTTTTTGTAACTGATCAAATCTGTACAATAGAACTCTATGAACAAGGGAGAAAGATATCAGCAATATAGTATAGACAGTTTTTTTTCAGAATACAGCTGGGTTGTCAGAAATTAATATCCAGCGTTCTCCTTGTAGAAATGACGTATTTAATGCTGTATACAGCCTCGTATCTCTGTATCTCTCCTTCCCCTCTTCCCCCTCACCCCCCTCCATAGAGACCATTGTAAACTGATCTGCATGTGTATGGGGAACAGGACAGAATGAATCAGATAAGAAGTTAAGACGGGAGAAATAATTAAAGGCACAGGCATTTTTCTTTAGTGAAGTATACTGCAAAGTTTGACTCCTTCACCTGCACTATCCATTTATGAAAAAAATAATAAATAACAGTTACAATAAAGCACATTTAGGCCACTCTTAGGAAAATTCCACACTAAAAATCTGCAACAATTTGGCATTTCCATACATAACAGAATTAATGATTTCACGACATGTCTATTCTCTCGCTGATTTTCCCAGGGTGAAATTCATAGGAAAAGCTGCAAAAAACACGTATTATGCGTACAGGTTTTGCTTTGGATTAGCAGGAATATCCACAAAGAAATGTATCCACCACATGTGAACCATTCTTACTATTAAAGCCTGCCCCACCTGGTTGTGAAATAAGCATATGGATATTCACAGGTTTCAGTGCTCTGTCTTCACCATTTGCAGGTCACCCCAAAAGTCACGTCTCTGACTATTTTATAATGTCTTCCATTTATAGTCACTTCTCTGACTATATTATAATGTCTTCTCTTTATAGTCACGTCTCTTGACTATAAATTTAAGACATTATATTATTCATAAAACAGCCTAGAGCTCCTTGTGGCACAAGATATGACTACAAGATATGAATATGTCATTGGAACTTAAATAGTACTTCCCCCTTAAAGCATACCTAATCTTTCAACAAACTTTGCATGAATCAATAGTACTGTGTGTATACATGAGGAATAACACTGATCATGGCCATTATATGACGTGCGTTTTGCATTTTTAGTAGTTTCCTCCACTACAGCTTGTATTTCTAAATTTCTCTTCTACCTGAGCTGGTGGGTAATGTAAGAGTACCAGGGAAAAATGGCCTTGACTAGTGGGTCACCTGTATGGCACCAGTACATGTGAAGATATCACATGGGTAACGATATGGTAATGGCCAATGTGAGCAGGGGGGGCCATGCGAGAGATTTTTTTGTGTCCCAGTTATGTCTCCATACTGAATCGTGACACCATGAAAGCCAACATCACCGCTAGTGACATGTAGAAAGATATGCCTTATTATGTTCACACTGTATGGCGCACTATATGATTATATCAGATGATGCTTCACAGTCTGTGGGCACAGATTTATTCATGTGTGCCTCTGCACAGTAAGATGGCAGAAGCTGAGGTTGGGGTAAGATCTGGAACACAAATGGCTGAACTTTTGGGAGGAAGCCTGTAAAGTTACCTAAGTTTTGCCTTTTTAATTAAAGGGAATCTGTTAGGTCAATCTGGGACACTAAACCACCCACAGGTCCTTATAGACCTGGGGTTTAGTGTCGCAGATCGCCCTATTGTAATGCAATCCTCAGGCGCGTTAAAAATAAAAAACCTTTATACTTACCTACAAAAGGGTCCGATCGACGCTGTTCGGCCGAGAACAGTCCGGCTTATTCATGAGGCACGCCTCCCGGTGCCCGTGCTGTTCTTCAGTAAAGCCAAAGATGGACTTCACTACATAATTGCGGGGCATGCGCACTGAAGCCGAGGAGTACTCCTCTGGCTTCATTGAAGAACTGCGCAGGCGCGGGGAGTACAGCGGCAGGGTGAGTATAAAGCTTTTTTTTTATTTTTAATGCAGCCATTGATTGCGTTATAACAGGGTGATTTGGGACACTAAACCCCGGGTCCATATGGATGTGTTGGGTGGTTTAGTGTCCCAAATTGCCTTGACAGATTACCTTTAACCCCTAAGGCTACATGCACACGAAAGTGTGCATGTATCGGTCCATGAGAAAATGGCACAGACAGCACATGGATGATATTTGTGAGCTGTCTGTGCTCTCCTCAGATCAATATATTTCAGTTAATGAGTCTGAACTTCAATATGGACAAGAATAGGGCCTGTCCTGAGTTTTGCCTCTGGGCTCACAGCCCCACATAGACCCACAATAATACACGGTCATGTGTATGCGGCCATAAGAAAAGAATGGGTGAGTGTGCTATCTCTTTTGAACACGAATAGCACAATGAGAAAGCACACAGTTGTGTGCATGTAGCCTTAATGTGACTTTAAGATTAAAATATTTGTGTCACACCTTTTTTTATGTCTTCTCTGTTTAGGTGGCTCGCACGACATTACTGCCCGGCTTGCTGAAAACCATTGCTGCCAACCGCAAAATGCCACTCCCTTTAAAACTGTTTGAAATATCAGACGTGGTGACGAAGGACAACACTAAAGGTAAATTCTGGCTTATCTTCACATGTATTTAGGTGTGTGCTTCTTATTTGTCCACAATTGGTAAACTGCAGTATAGGTTACATTTACTGTACTGTACAACTGTCCGGTATAGTGGATAAGATATCCTTATAGAAATGTACGGCTAATGTGAGAATCATGTCACCATCAGGATTTCTCTTTGCTATTTGACTTATTTCTGGGCATGTTTTTAGAAAAAGGAATGTAATATGAACAGTTGCCTGCAAGTTAATATCTCTGTTACATCCGGACTGTGTAGGCTGCATAGAGAAGCATACAGATGGACTGTGTGTCTATGTATTATTTTTTTGGCTGACTAAATAGATTTTAGATTTGTATGTGACAGCTCGGGTCTGTTCAGCATCCAAAATGTAACTATAATTGAAGTGCCATAGGAGTAGAGTGTAGAATAAATCCAGAGAAACTCCATAATTGACCCGCGGGGCATCAGGGCATCTGGTATCTGTGTGGTGGTTTATAGGGTATCCAAAGCATCATTTTGTAATGGGTCAATTATCACTCTGATGGGTGTGACCTCTGGGACAATTGCCTCAATTTATGGGCATAAACCTCTTCAGCTTTCCCTTGCACATTGTGATTGGGTTGGTGTTGCAGTTTCCAGCACGATGCATGGAGCATTGATGTGAAGGAGATGCAGTGGAGGTCCCTGCAGATGTAGTGATATTTATTTACTTCTATAGGTGAGAAATCCCTTTAACAAAATTGAAATTTTTGTCAGACTATGCTGTCGCATGCAAGGCCAAGGTTCACTCTCCTATTGTACATTGTGGTCACATAAATTTTTGTGCCATTTTGGCTATTAGGAGAAGGGACCCTTACGTTGGGCTTCATAATCCAACAACAGATCGGTTTTAAACTTGTACAATTGAGCATTTTCTTCTCTTTAAAAAAAAATAAAAAAAAAATGAAATACTGAAATTTAAAGGGAAAGTCCAATGGTTGTCTCTGGTACACCACATTTTTTTTCATTGCAGTACCTTTGTTGACAGTTAGGCAGTAGTACTCCCTAATTCATTGGTTCTTTTATTAGTCTAATCACTGTTATTTGCTTCCATTTAATTATAACCCACTTTAAATGTTATTAAAGTGTTTTTGTCATATTTTACTTTTATTTTCTATCATTGTCTCATCTCACTCCAGAAGTCATTATATTTTCCCCTCCACAACTATGTAACATTGTTTCTTATAGTATCTGATCTTTCCATTATTTACCAGCAGAGAGTAGGAGCATGCAAGTTTTAGAGTTTTTGTGTCCTTCTAAGAGCATATACTATTAAAATTGGTACTTGAATTGTATTTCAGTCCATAAATGGGTTAATCTATGATAATGATCAAAATTCTAACTAGTTGGGGCTTGAAGACAGAACACTGGTCAGAATCTTCTTGGGAGCCTATGAAAAACAAGGCAGACATTCCCATCAAACTGTACAAGGATCTGTATTACTTGCTGCTATGGGGCATCACTTATGCAACTAGTTATTGGCTGTGCGGGCATTCCCTGTTATGTCCCAGCGTGACCAGCAGTGGCCTAGTTAGGGGATTGGAGTTGTGAGTGGGCAGCGTGTGCACTGCTCCATTCATTTCAATAGGAGTCCCCCTTTCTCCTGATCAGTGGAGTCTGAACAGTTGGGCCCTCACCGATCTACCAGTTATGCCCTATCCCCTAACTTGCTTTGTTGGGGAAACACCTTTAAGCCTGAACTCTGACACATTTGGCTTAGTACATCTGCTCCAGTTATCGCTTAACTATCTCTTCTCAAAATACTGCATGACGTTTCTGTTTTCTCTGAAATTGACGATGTCTGTGAGCAGCCACTAGAGGGCACTCCCATGCTTCTTCATAGATCTGCAGTGATAGAGATCGTAACTGTATACTGAGCTGTCTGAACACAGACAAACATGTCACACAGAATAGTGACAGTGCCTGCATGTGATCTGGGGCTTTTGGTTTCACACCCCTATTTCAGGTAAAGTTAATGTTATAATGCTGTGAGATAACCACATAGCTCTGGATGGCTTAAATGTTTGTGTGGAGGGGAAGGCATTGTAGGACTTGTAGTTAGAAGTGGGCAACATCTGCAGCAACTTATCGTGTTCAAAGAAAGAGACGTCTCCTTAATAACAGAAGAAATGGAGCCCAATATTTGGTAACAGGCCTGAAGGTTAATCGTCTGTGTAATATCTGAATCACTTTGGCCTTATTGGTACAATCCTTTTAATACATTTGTTTCCAGGAAAGCCTTTGTGGAATGTCTTTGTATTGCGAAGCTGAATCATACATCGGTAATATATTTCTAAAGAACTTTTTTCCTTTTATCTTTTGCTATTCTCGGACAAGCTGGAGTCACATCAGTGACCTGAGATCTGATTCATTTAAGGGTCACCCCAAATACAATCAGCTATACCGAGTTCTCCCAACTAGTGATCATGTGTTTTGCTTTTTGATATTATACAACTGCAATGAGGGTACATAATGGTAAAGGACCACTAACCTAAAAATAACTGAAGATTTAATGTGTAGTAAAGTAATTTGTAAGGCTGAAGAAAAGTCATCCATCTAGGTCAGCCTGTTCTCTTGCAATGTTGATCCTGAATTAGGCTAAACCCCCAATGATGCAGAAACACATTTTTCTCATCTTTAAGGGAAAAGAATCCTTCTTGACAAGTATGGCAGTCAGAATTACCCCCTGCATCGGTGACCCATATACAGAAATCAAGTGCCATAAACTTAAAATATTGCATTCAAGAAAGGTATCAAGACCTTTTTAACTTTATTATTGGATAAACTATAGCAGCTACTGCCGACAGAGAATTCCATGGCATTACTGCCCTTACAGTAAAGAATACCTGTCTAAATAAATGTGTAAAACCTTACTACTTCTGTATGGGGTGAATAGAATGTGGCATATTATATTTCACTATAGAGGTGCATCTGTGAAAGTAATAAACTTCAGAGTCCTCCTCTGACCATCGGGAGGTGATGAATATGCAGTAAGTGTACTCTCTGCTTCTGGACTCCATTAACCCTGGGCTGTCTAAAGATATCTGGCTGTTAGTACAGAATGACTCCATCCAATACAGCAGTGACCCTCCCCTTATCCTTGTAGTCACATTGCAGGGTACCAGCAATACAGTTTTCTTTTCATTTATTTTCCTTCTGTATAATGCTGAGCGATTCTGCGGTGCCCATTATATGTGTAGATTCTAATTTTCTTCTCAACCCCAGATTTTAAATGAATTTTATTCTCAGTGACGCCTATCTGAGTAATACACTTTGTATGAGCTGCCAGGAGGAATGGGTGGAGGGACGTGAATGCCTCTGAGCTTTTTTGTTATTATAAAGAGTTGCTGTCACTTGTCAAGCCCATATGGTCAATGACATGACTTACTTTCTGCTGCAAATCAGCAATAAATCGGCAGGAAAACATTGGAAAGGATGAAATCCATAGTAAAAATCCAAAAGCGTAATTTCTGTGTGTGATTTCAAAGGGAACCTGTCACATTGCAAATGCAGTGTTATTAGCAGATAGTACGTCATAGATCAGGAGGAGCTGAGCAGATTGATGTATAGTTTTATGGGAAGAGATTTAGAATAACTTGTATTTTTTATTCCTTTATATCTCTGTTCCTTCTATGCTTAGTCATGGGGACGGTCCTATCAGTCACTGACAGCCTGTGCTGTCCAAATTGTGCACCTATCCAGCTTCCCAGGTGTCTTAGCCTGGCTGATTCATTTAAAGGAGTTTTCTGGTCAAAGATACTGAACCTAACCTTAGGATAGGTCATCAGTATCAGACTGATGGAGGTCCAGCTCCCCCACTGATCAGCAGTTCACAGCAGGCATTGACCTAACACAGAGAAACAGAGCTGTACTGCTGCTGCACTGTCATCGGGTGTCGGACCTCCACCAATCTGATATTGATGACCAATCATAATGGTAGGTCAATAGTACTGTATCTTGTAACCCAGAAAACCTCTGAAGATCACCCTGAATATGTACATCCAGCTATACCAAGTTCTCAAAGTTAGTGATCATGTTAATGATGAAGTTATATAATGATTTTGGGATCTCTGAGGTAAAGGACCACAATGAGGTAGAGGCCAGTTTCTCCTATCACCAGAAATCTAGTAACTATAACGTGTGATATTGTTACACTCACAAAAGACACTCAGCGCCTCTTGAATGCTTTGCATGACTTCTCCATGACAACTTCCTCCACCTTAATCTTACTACTGTAACAGAAAAAAAAACCCATCTATTTTGTGAGGAACCTTCTTTCCTTCATACTTGGACTTCTGACATAATTTGTATCTTTATGTGGCTTGACGATACATCTGAGAATTGTTCTTCGCTGCCGTTTTCCGTTCAGTCTTGTGCTTGTGTCATGTTGCCGGTGGCCATAGAGGTCGCTGATAAGGAATCAGTGATGGATGTGACATCACCCATACCTCTCCAGCGACCGCTGAGACCACTGATTGTTCTCTTGAAGCTCAGGACTTCTGGCAACGTGGCATCGGCACAAAACTGAACGGACAGCGCAGCATCAGGGACAGGTTAGTATGCTTTTTTTTTAAAGAAAAATATATATATTTTACATGCCCCAAAGGTTGCTCCAATTCCTGGACAACCCCTTTAATCACAAGGATCCCTACGACATGTTTGTGCTACATTACAAGAAAATCAGACTCCTGATATCTCCTCAGCTCTTCTCAACTCTACTCTAATGTACCAGGTACTTGAGCCCCTTTTCTATTGCATGGTACTGGACCACCTCAGCTAAACTTCGACCTGTTTTTGATGTTTTTTTCCACTGAGAAGAAGTACTGGAATGTACTGGGCACTTTTTTAGCTCCTGTCTTCAGGTCAGTACCAAGTGATCCAAAGTGGTCCTAGAAGGTCACATGTCCATACACTGCTGAGCTGACAACCAGCTACATTGAAGGCTACTTTCTGCAGTGGAAAACAAACCACACAGTACCCAAACCAAGGCCAAAGTGACAGTCACTAAAATTTCTGCCACATGTGAATATACCTGAAGTTGTCTTTTCTGTTTCTGTAGTTTTTTATTGGGTGTGAAAGTTATATTAAGCAGTTTACACAAGTCTACAGTCATGGCCAAAAGTTTTGAGAATGACACAAATATTATATTTTCACATGATCTGCTGCCCTCTGCTTTTTATGTGTGTTTGTCAGATGTTTTTATCACATACAGAAATATAATTGCATTCATATTATGAGTAACAGAAGCTTATATTGACAGTTAGAATGAGTTAATGCAGCAAGTCAATATTTGCAGTGTTGACCCTTCTTCTTCAGGACCTCTGCAATTCTCCCTGGCATGCTCTCAATCAACTTCTGGACCAAATCCTGACTGATAGCAGTCCATTCTTGCAGAATCAATGCTTTAATTTTGTCTGAATTTGTTGGTTTTTGTTTGTCCACCCGTCTCTTGATGATTGACCACAAGTTCTCAATGGGATTAAGATCTGGGGAGTTTCTAGGCCATGGACCCAAAATCTCTATGTTTTGTTCCCTGAGCCATTTAGTTATCACCTTTGCTTTATGGCAAGGTGCTCCATCATGCTGGAAAAGGCATTGTTGAGCGCCAAACTGCTCTTGGACGGTTGGGAGAAGTTGCTCTTGGAGGACATTCTGGTACCATGCTTTATTCATGGCTGTGTTTTTAGGCAAGACTGTGAGAGAGCCGATTCCCTTGGCTGAGAAGCAACCCCACACATGAATGGTTTCAGGATGCTTTACAGTTGGCATGAGACAAGACTGGTGGTAGCGCTCACCTCTTCTTCTCCGAATAAGCTGTTTTCCAGATGTTCCAAACAATCGAAAAGGGGATTCATCAGAGAAAATGACTTTACCCCAGTCCTCAGCAGTCCACTCCCTGTACCTTTTGCAGAATATCAGTCTGTCCCTGATGTTTTTTCTGGAGAGAAGTGGCTTCTTTGCTGCCCTCCTTGAGACCAGGCCTTGCTCCAAGAGTCTCCGCCTCACAGTGCGTGCAGATGCACTCACACCTGCCTGCTGCCATTCCTCAGCAAGCTCTGCACTGCTGGTAGCCCGATCCCGCAGCTGAAACACTTTTAAGAGACGGTCCTGCCGCTTGCTGGTCTTTCTTGGGCGCCCTGGAGCCTTTTTGGCACCAATGGAACCTCTCTCCTTGAAGTTCTTGATGATGCGATAGATTGTTGACTGAGGTGCAATCTTTCTAGCTGCAATACTCTTCCCAGTTAGGCCATTTTTGTGCAGTGCAATGATGACTGCACGTGTTTCTTTAGAGATAACCATGGTTAACAGAAGAGAAACAATGATGGCAAGCACCAGCCTCCTTTTAAAGTGACCAGTGGTGTCATTCTTACTTAATCATGACAGATTGATCTCCAGCCCTGTCCTCATCAACACCCACACCTGTGTTAATGGAGCAATCACTGAAACGATGTTAGGTGGTCCTTTTAAGGCAGGGCTGCAATGATGTTGAAATGTGTTTTGGGGGATAAAGTTCTTTTTCTAGGCAAATATTGACTTTGCAAGTAATTGCTGTTAAGCTGATCACTCTTTATAACATTCCGGAGTATATGCAAATTGCCATTAGAAAAACTGATGCAGTAGACTTTGTAAAAATTAATATTTGTATCATTCTCAAAACTTTTGGCCATGACTGTAATATACACCTCATGATGTTGTGACGTAGTCGAAAGGGACCTGAAGGACAAAGAAGACTATAGTGAGAGGAGAACTTACTTCCTCGTGAAATGTAGTGAAGTTTGGTGACGTAACCAGCTGTAATAGAATTGTTAGCAATAGGTAGGTCAAGGGAATGGTTATAGTTAACCAATGTGTGTCCCAGTCACTGCTTTAGAAAGGTTTTCCTCCTGGTTGTAATACTCAATATTGGCCACCTAAAACCCTGCAAAGGAGGTTATAAGATTCCCTGACAACCAGTCTGTCTGAAATCACCTGGCAAAGAGAAGGTCATGTTGTCGGCAGTTAACCCCTGCAGTTCTTTACCATAGTTTGTGGTAATAATTAGATTTTTATTAACTCTTTTCATCTTTCTTTCACTTCTAAACATTTTGACTTTGCAGATGTACAGATATGACTGGGCCATTGTACATATGTGGAGTTTTGTCTGAGGAGCTTACACGTACGCTCTTAATGTATGCTTGCGGAGCCTCCTGTCATGTATAGATGTGGTGTGCTTGTGTAATTGCACTTCACTGCAGGGGTTGTTATAAGAGCAGATAAAGTGGTTTGGGCCTCCGTCCTCCGGACATGGAGAGTGCGCTGCGGATACCGAGCGTTTGAAGCTTGACAATGTACAGATGGAGTCCGACTCTCCTACGTCTGTTCCCAATTTCTCCTCTTACTTCTACAAAGAGCGAGCCTGCAGCTGATTTGGGATTTCGCTTATCTTGTATGTCTACCGTTTACGCCATTCTCCTGTTATTTTCAGCTCTCACTCTTTATCTTAGAGATTGCTACTTGTCATGCTCTCCTCCATTTTTGTTCTATTGCTTGCTTTTCTTTTATTTCCTCTATAGTATGTATGCATCCAAATACTGCTGTGGACTAATTCACACTGGTTTTTCATGGGGCAGTTTCTTACTACTGTATATTGCAGCCAATTGTAATGAAAATGCAAAAAATGTTTGGATTTGATAGATCTGCTAAAACAGATCATTGATGCTGATGCGACCAGATGACAGTAGTAAGTACCATTATGTGTACATGCACACTCTGCTTGGGAGTAAGCTACTGCCAAACTCCTGTGGTGGCAACTTTTCTTCCTTGAGAACA
This sequence comes from Leptodactylus fallax, assembly GCA_947044405.1. Classification (NCBI taxonomy): domain Eukaryota; kingdom Metazoa; phylum Chordata; class Amphibia; order Anura; family Leptodactylidae; genus Leptodactylus; species Leptodactylus fallax. The sequence goes on from CAMRHE010000209.1 coordinate 3,257,368, forward strand.
AAAGGATTGGGGCATGTTGAAATCCAACTTACCTGCCCCTACATCTGCTGTCAGGAGTGAGTTAGGAAACTGATGGTCTTCCAGTTCTGCCAAAATGAGCAATCTAGGCCAATATTCATCTAAGCATGGTGGCTTCAACTGTGGCCTCATTTTACAGTACCCGCACAGAGAATGACTGCATCTCTAGAGTCTGCCGGGTAAAGTCGTCAGTGGGATGGCCTAAGTTGTCTACTGTCTTTTCCAAAAATGACAACCATTATAATAGCACTATAATCCATCACTCCTTCAATGGACATCATATGTGCCCAGCTCTGCAATGTATTACAACATACAACTGGCCAGGTCTATAATTCAGCAGTGTAGGATGCTACAATGTTGACCATATTTGATGCCTTTCATCTCTTAAAGTAAAGTATTTGTTATAACTAGTAGTTCTCCTATTCCATCATTCCCTTTCACAGAGATCAGCCCAGAGCAGATATTCATTTGTCAATGTTACAATATGAGCACATGAGATTATAATGGTGTCTAGATCTCCTCATCTGAATATGATTTCTTCCATAAAATACCAGATTTGATTTATTCATAAATACTTTTGTTCCTTTCCTTGGCTTTTCAGATGTTGGAGCTCGGAACCACCGTCATCTGTGTGCGGTGTACTACAACAAGAACCCAGGCTTTGAGGTTATTCATGGCCTGCTGGACCGCATCATGCAGCTTGTAGCAGTCAGTCCTGGCACAGAAAAAGGATACCGGATCAAAGCCGCGGAAGGTAAGAGCTGTTCATATCAGACACAACATATGCATGGGAATTATTTAGTTTGCACCGTGTTTTAATTTTGTCTTTGCTAGGATTAAATGGTAACTTTCCATCACCCTTAATGTGTAACTGTTTCACTTTTTTTGTTGCTATTTTATAGGGATGGCTTTGCTGAACATTTTTGTAATCTACTTTATTAACCTATTGTACTTTTTCCAAAGTTATCCTTAGTAATAAATAGCAAATGCCAAAGGGGGATATCAGTTCAAATAGATATATTTCCAGTTTTACACCTCCTAGAAAAGGGTTTCTGGCGTTGTGTCAAAGCTCACAATCTTTCATATATTACCAGTATTGCTATAACAGAAGAAATAAGGAAGGAAACTGTAAGGAATGTGATTTTTCAATATTACGATATATAAAACATTCATGTTTTTATCCAGGGATTCTCTGTTGTCTTGTGGCTAAAGCTACAATATAGTCTACAAGTATAGACTTTCCGCTTTCATATGACACCAGGAGCACTTTCCTAGTTAATATAAAACTGCAGATTCAGCTATTTGAAGTGACAGTTAAACACTACATTATGGTAGTATTGTATAGTATTGACCATGGTGCAAAATCACTACCATAACAAGAAAAGTACATAATTTTTCCTTTTTAAAATGGAGCATGGCCCCAGCACAGTTACACACAGTACCAGAAAACATCCCAAGGCCTTAGACTGGTGCTAGAGAATAACAGGTTAGCCAACCTGCTACATCAGAGTCTTTACTGGAGGGTTAGAATATGTTCTATCTCAGATCCATTCCTCACTGTCATTTGACATGGCAAATAAAAGAAATGTCAGAGCATGAAAACAAGCTGGCTGATCATTGTGTGCCGTTTTTTCTACAAGATACTGCTAGCACATTTTTCCTGGACAGGCCATTGCAAAGGAAATGTAGTCACTACATGTCAGCCATTTAAGTGACTTCTTTGTAATGCATGGGTCCGTCAGATCCAAAAGAGCGAGAATTACCCTTACATAGTGACTCTGTGATTTGGTATCTTGACATTGATAATTTGCTTTGCCAAGTTAAACTTTGCTACATCTGTAAAGTAGTGTTCTGATCAAGACCCCCTCTCCTCTGTGTGCTATATTCCCTAATGGTGACAGGTCTTTTAGCGGTAAGAAAACCCTTTATGTCACTGTTTTTCTACTTTTCAAAGCCTATATATTTGAGTGACCTGTACAGTGTAGGATCTTAAAGTGATAGGCCTAAAGGGGTGAAGGACTATACTATTGTCTAGCATGTAAAATCTCACTTAAATGATTCTCCATGGTCAGGTGTTTTAAGGTGCATGCACCTGCTATTACCCTAACATACCAACTAAGACTGGGTGGCCCCCCTCCTGGTGCATTTAGCGTGTCACAATGTTTAGCCAGCAGGCATAATTACATTAGCTGCACCTGTATTGACTGCTAACTGCTGTGTGGGGGCTTAAAGGAGTTATCCACCTTTGAAAAATTGATGATCTATCCTTAAGATGAACGCTCGCCAATCTAAAATTGATAGTCTGTCAAGAGCCCCATGGATCACCTGTTTCCTGGAGTGCGCAGCCCCTGGCATTGTTTACCTGTCAAGCATTGCACTGCTCATTCACCATACTTTTAGTAGTGGCGGTTATTGGTATTGCAGCAGTGTGCCATTGACTTGAATTGCTGCAGTATCCATAACTGCTGTAAGGGGAAGTCATTAGACAGAGGGCAATTTCACTGTGGATATGCCATAAATGTCCATTACTGGAATAAGGGCATGTTATGAACCAAATGCAGTAAAAGACAGATAGATAGTTCCAGAAAACTAGACACCCCTACTCACTATGGTAAACAGTACCGAATGCCCGGCTTCCCCTGAGCGGGCCGAAACCAGCCTCCAGAGGTTTTCACCAGAGCTCCTGATGGTGGAGATGGACTTGGCTGCTTCTTTTAGCTAGAATCATAGCCCATCTGGGGGCGTGGGATGCACGGCCCACTACAAGTCACAGCAGGCCCAGAAATCTGAAATCCACTCACCTGAGCAAGTGTAGAGGCTGATGAAAATCCAGAAGATGCAATAGCAGGTAGTTTTCAGGAGGTGACAGAGGTCCAATATTACATAGTTGTACGGTCCAAGTTGGCAACAGGAGTTACAAAGAGTCAGACAAGAGAGTAGTCAGCAAGCCAGGTTGGTATCAGGAGGTCACACAGTAGCAAAATCGGAGATCAAGGAGAGGAGGTCTAGGAAGCAAGCGGTGGTTACTACAGAAGGGAGCGAAGGTACCGAATCGGCAGGCAGAGAACGTAGGTCAGGAAGCAGAAGGAGGTCAGAACAACCAAATGGTAACAGAATGCAGAGTATGGAGCTAACACCCAGAAACACTGAATAGCCAGCGCCGCAGGAGCAACAGAAGTAACAATAAATAGGCTCGGAAGTAAGGATCGTTAACCCCTTGAGGAACGAATGCACCGCCGGCAAGTGTGAGGGCAGGAGCGGCACCTTACATTGCAAATGCCGAGGTGCCGGCTCCTGTCCTAACAGGGCAGTTTGTTGTCTGTGGTGCCCCTGCAAACAACTGACAATAAATAAAGGTGGGGGTCACTCTGTGTGTTGTCATTGTGCAGTCCAAGGAAATTTTGGACTGTATAATAACATGGGCTGCTCTTCTCTATAAAATGGAGCACGATAGAACATTCTGCAGGGTTTTTCACGTGGACCATAAGTTTGTGTCAAAAACATAAAATCTGTATGTCCCCACTGGCTGACAGTGGGTCCATGCTATAGAAGTCTAGTTCTTGCAGACGCAGACAGAATACAGAAAACCCAGTAGGGGCCGGGGGGTGGGGTAAAATAACAAATAGTGATATTCAGTTACAACCGGTTCTTCATTCTGGTGTGTCTGTTCTATCTGGTGCCAGCACTGGCAAGGCTGGAAGCACTATGTTGGCCAAAGTGTTTTCTCCTGGCTTTTCTAGTGATCCTGGGACACCCCTTTAAGAAAATCATCTGAGTAAAGCCCTGCCCTTATCCTTTAATAGACAAGCATTATGTTTAAGTGTCAGCAAATTAAAAATGACACAAAGAGACTGTGTGAATTCCAGGACACGAGGGCCATACCTGGATATACCCAAACATTATCTTGAGACATGAGGACAATATGGATTGTGTTTTCTCTCCATATGTACACAGTTGTCTCTCCTATTATGAGCATATGTATAATAGTCAGTTTTTCACGCACCTTCTGGCCCTTTAACTTACTTAGGCAGCAGACTCCTAAAATGGGTCATAACCTTTGCTGCTCTCTATGGGATGAGAGCTCTGGAAATTGTCATGGTGAGATGTGATGTTTTGGTGCGAGGTTCATAGGATCAGTGATTGTAACCCAAGCCGTATTTCAGCTCCTGTCTAATTCTCAGCCAGGCTGAGATGTCCAGGAATTGTCTCATGTAATGACATTGTCTCCTCTGCATTTTGCATTCAGGACAGCAATTGTAACACATAGAAAGCAAAGGTCAGATCAGATGCACTAGTACTGGCAGATGCAGTGGGAACATAGGGACTGCTAGGATTATCATGGAAACTACAACTCGCCCAGACGTGGACACAATGTGGCCGTGCAAGCAAGCACGTTTTTCTAATAAGGTGCTAAAAATTGTTTATTGCATGTGAATTGCGAACGTCCACGTGGTATTGTGAATAAACCTATAAAGTATCCGGCCATTAACAATGAGCAAGCAATAAACAATCAATATTTCAAGATCTGATAGAAAACCGCGGTGGCTTGTGTAGCAGTACGGTTTTCAGCGACCAGGTCTGGCCTTCCCCTGAATGCACCAGAATTCTGGCCACATTTATTGTATGTTTTAAACACTTTTTGCGCCTCACTAGAAAAGGGTGTGTGGCTTAGAGGGAAAGATCTGTTTGTGATCTGTGGGGGTCTAACACCTGGACCCTGCACAGATCAGCAAGTGACAGCAGTGGGTGGCAAGAGCGCTCATGCTATTGCTATTCAAGTAATAAGAGCGACGCTGCAGCCCCATCCGCTGTATATCGGTAATTCTAGGGAATTGCATCCTATTACTGCTGGAACTTCCAGAGGCTGCTGGAACAGTTGATCTACATAGGGTTCGGGTGTCGGACCCCCACAGATCACACACTGATGACCTATCTTGTGGATAGTCATCAGTATGAAAAATCTATTTGACGAACTGAAAACCCCTTTTAAGCTTTAACGCTAAAGACTATTACAAGTTTTGCTACTAGATATCAGAGCCCCCTCTCCTCTGTGTTCCATATTCACTATTGCTGCAAAATATCAGGACCCCCCCTTTCCTCTATGTGATACAAATTCTCTAACAGGGCTTATGGACAGGGGGTTTGGTGTTAAGACAACATTTAGTATCTTAAGATAATAGCCCTAGAGGGGTGAAGGACTGTATGGCCCAGCATGTAAAATCTCACTTAAATGATTCTCCATGGTCAGGTGTATTAAGGTGCATGCACCTGCTATTACTCTCCACCCTAGCACACCAAATAAGACGGGATGGCCCCCTCCTGGTGCATTCAGCGTGTCACGATGTTTAGAAGCCAGCAGGCACAATTACACTAGCTGCACCTGTAATGGCTGCTAGCCGATGGAAGGAACCCGTGTGTTTCTGGCTTTCTAAGCAGGCATGAAATGCAGTCGGCGTGTTAAGTAATAATTAAGAGAAGCGAGTGAAACTCAGAATAGAAAAGTAAATGAGATTTAAAGCAGCCGGCTATGGGGGCCCAGCGGGAGAGCCAGCCTCTGATAATACAGCCCTGACAGTAGGTACAGTTTCATGGGTAATTATTACTAGCTCCCTGTGGGGTCTCTTGTACACTCCAGGCCTTTGATCTGCATTGCATATTACATTTATAGCAATCTAGTTATTCTCTAATTCCCCCGCCCTTCTCCCTGCTGTGTATAACACCCCCAGCTACTAGCCCCCTTTCCCTGACACTATTTAACACTATTGTATTATGAAGCTGCTTTGTTTTTCATCTTCAGATTGTTGCACCGCCTAATAATAAGTTCGATGAGTTGGCATTGTTACTTTAGCTTTCATTGAATCTTCTGGTCGCAGGCAGGATCACAGACAGAGGGGGAGATCCATCTATTCTGCCATAGGATGACTGGGTACAAATGTCACAACTATGCCAAATTTATCTACATGGCACACATGGTATAATATATTTGATGTAACTTGCTGGCCATGGGAGGAATCTTTACACATGCCACTTCTTGATTGGTTTACATATATTAAAGTGGTCAAAATTGTTTTAATATTTGAGTCAGAATGGGTTAATAAAAATTAAGACCCCTTGGCTGAACAACCATGTGTGCTGAAAAGGACGTCTGTGTCAGTATGGGAGCAGCAGGAGAGCAGTGAAATGAATAATGATCTTTATTTAACCCATTCTGAACCATAAAGGAAAAAAATATATATATTTTTCTCTAAAATTATGGAAATAGTTGTACGCAATTTTAGGCACATCATGGTTCGGAAAACTCACCCTATTTTCTGAGAAAAAAAAAGGGACACACGTTTTACATGTGACACTTTTTCTTTTGTGTCGGCTACCTAATGACCAATGTGAAGAGACAAAATTATAAAAGGTTTTTGGAAACGGTAATAACACTTTGATGCCAAATTTCTATGTATTGTGCCCCTGGGGAGGGCATTATAAAGGGTGGGGTCCACTAGAGATGACATTATATGGGTTGGGGGTCACCGGTGACAGCATCATATATAGTTGGGGGAGGCACTGGGGGAAGCATTATACTGTGTGTGGGAGAACTGGGGAGCATTATACCACTGGAGGAGAGGGGGTGCTGGGTATAGTGTTATACTGTGGGCGTGCCTCTGGGGATATCATTACACTGTGCAGGTGAAACTGGGGAGAGTATTATACTGTGTGTGTAGGCCTTTGGGGGAGAGCATTATACTATGTGTGGGGGGGGAAACTGGGGAGAGCATTATACTGTATAGGGGAGCCACTGGCAAGCATTATACAGTGTTTAGTGACTAAAAATTTTTCAATTTACGAGCCAGTGGCATCTGCATATTTTTTTTATTTGGAGATCATCAGTAGTACAACCCCTTTGAAGACCAATCTCAGTAACTATAACTGGAGTCGTTTCCATGTTCTTCTTGGACTGTGTCCCTTCTCTGTGGTATCCACATTAGTGTTGCTGCAATTTATCCAAACTAGTACAAAGGAGAAGTGGAGCAGTTGTCTATGGCAACCAATCAGATTGCAAATTTTTTTTTCTCAGAGACTTCCCTTGGAATCTCCATTTAAGTAGTTCCTGCACATTGGTTCATTGACTGCATTGCTGGGCAGCACTGAATTAGAGGTGCAGCCCCTTTAGGGGCCCATACAGCTTAAATAGCTGCCAGCAGTCAACTCTGACACCCTTCCCCTCCATAAAAAGTAATGTGCAAAAGTTTTAGGCAGGAGTGTACAAATGTAGCGAAGTATGAACACTTTCATTAGTTTCAATAGTTTATTTTTATCAGTTAACAAAATGAATATACAAAATTAATGAACAAAAGATAAATCTAAATCACATCAATATTTTGTGAGACCAATCCTCAAAATGGCTTAGAGGTAAGTAACGTTTAAAAAATAGCAGTCCTTCATTTTTAACCTGATAAATGTTTTTTTTATAAAAAATAATACAAATTTAAAATAATTTATTTGTAAGTGCAGTAGAGTAGTAGGAAAAAAACAGAGCCAGCAATGCAGACATGCATGCTGCTCACTATGAGTGATTGAATCATCCATTGAAAATCAGTCGTTCAGACATTGTCCTGATGAAAAATGTACTTTGGTTAAGAAGTTGAGTGGAGAGGGAAAACATATAGAGAAGAGCAGCAAGTTACAGGCTGCTCAGCTAAAATAATCCCGAATGCCTTGAAGTGGCAACAAAAACCTGAAAGACATAGAAGGAAGTGGGGAACTACTGTTTGGATGGAACAAGAAATAGCCAACATGGCAAAGTCCCAGCCTATGGTCACTTCCAGAAAGATCACCAGGAAGCAAACAACATTTTGGCTGCAGACAAACAGGATTAAGGTAATGGATTGGTAAACCAAATTCCTGACCTCAATCCCAAAGAAAACTTGTGGGGTGACCATAAAAAAAAAAAAAAAAAAAGTTGTTTTTTAAGGCAAAATGCAAAAAATACAGAACTGTGGAAAGAAGTCCAATCTTTCTGGACTGGAATAAGTACTCAGAGAAGCCAGAATGTGGTCAACTCTGTGCAACAGAGATGTCAAGCCATTCTCAAAACAATGGTTAGGAAACTAAATATTAGATTTTGGCACTGCTATTTTTTCAACAGCTTAATATTCCTTTTTCTTTCTTTTCTGTAAAGGATTAACAAACTGGAGAATTGTTGTTACACATTCACTTCCATATAAAAACAGAGTGTCCAGGGGGGCGTGGCTAGCGCTGAACATGGAGGGTCGCATGTGAGCGGAGCTCCGGTTAGAGCCGCTCATCTATCCTGAGTTACATCCTGACTTACCGGTGCCCGGGGTAGCCGTCCGCAGGAACGCACATTTGGGGCCCTCCTCTTGGTCCCGGGACTCCCGTTCTGCCGGTATCCTCCTCCGCTGGGTGGTAGTCGGTGGCCGCTACACGTGGCCGGCGGCTGGACACTTTCACCTGCGCCGCCGGAGCCGCTCTGTCCCGTGCCGCGGGGGCTTGGAGCTGCCGTTGTGGGGCTGCGCTAGTGGACCGGCCTGGAGCTGTGCGGGCACTGCTGAGGCCGCTGAGCCTGCTGTCGCCCGGGTGGCGGTTTCCCCTCTCTCCACGTGGTGGGCGGCCATCTTCATCCTGATCGGGTCGGCCATCTGCTGATGGGGGGAGCGCTGAGTCTGGAGTTCCTGTTTGTCACCCCGCTGACTGCTCTTCTGGGAGGCTTTTCTTATAATCCAGTGAAGGCTGCGGTATGTACCACTGGACTGTTGAGTTACCATATGTCCTCCTATAGTTCCTCCTGGCAGCCTATGTACTTCATCACTCCGCTACTGGCCTTCTTGGAGGCTTTACTTATAATCCAGTGACTGATGCTACCGGCACTATTGGATCGTTGAGTTACCATCCGTCCCTTCTTAGTTCCTCCTGGCAATTTGTCTATTTCACTGCTCCGCTGACGGCTCTCTCGTGGTGATATCGCTCATAATCCAGAGTCTGTTGCCATCGATACTATTGGACTGTTGAGTTACCGTCTGTCCTCGGCTGGCTGATTGGCCCTGGTGGCCCGACATAGAGGCTCCTACTGTGCAACTGCTATTAGCCAGAGACCTCGTTTATAATACTCTGGGACCGGCCCGGTCTTGCTACCATCACACCTCCTCCTCTGCCCACATATCCACCCGTACGGAGCGCAGGAAGAGCGGCCGCCGACTCTCTAAAATGAGTCGCCCGCAATCAACCTCTGTCTCTGATCGCCTGAGGGGGTTCTCCAGGGCAACATCCTCTTCTACATCATCATCGCTTGAGGCAGCCTCTCCTGCCCTTCCAGAGGAGGACCCCGAGCCCACTTTAAAGCAAGTTACTAGGCAGCTACTGGAGGCGATCCATGCCGGCACTTCCTCGCTGACCGGGAAAATTGAGGAGGTCAAAATCGACCTGGGCCTGCTCCGCCAGGACTTTCAGACCTTGCGAGGCAGGGTGTGTGGGGTGGAGGATCGGGTCTCTCAGGTAGAAGACACTGTTAACCCACTTCCTGCCAAGTTTCAGGAGCTGGAGAGAGCTGCAAGTTTGTGGACACAGCGTGCGGATGACCTGGAGAATAGATTGCGACGAAACAATCTCCGTATCCTGGGCCTGCCGGAGCGGGCGGAGGGTGAAGATCCTCGGGCCTTTGTGGAGGGGTGGCTGAAAAATGTCTTACCGGAGGCTCACTTCTCGCCAATCTTTGCAGTGGAACGGGCCCATCGGGTTCCGGCTAAGCCGCCGCCCCAGGGCGCACCTCCTCGACCCTTGTTGGCCCGTCTCATAAACAGCACGGATCGAGATACGGCGCTGCGGGCTGCACGCCAGGCCGGCGAGCTTAAGTACAACGGAGCTGCAGTAGCCATGTTTCCAGATTTCTCGGCGGCGCTCCAGAAGACCCGGGCATCCTTTGTGGCCGTTAAGAGGCGACTGAGAGAAAAGGCTATACAATACTCCATGATTTACCCAGCGCGTCTTCGGGTCGTCCATGACGGCAGGTCCCTATTCTTTACTTCGCCAAAGGATGTGGAGGACTGGCTATCTCTTCTACCTCGATCTCCAAGACAATGATCCTGACGGCGTGTGGTGAGAGGTCCGATCGGACCATACATAGGGACTTATGTATTACGGGATGTCCTTGTTTATTGTATAAGTAGTTTTATGAAAAGTGCGGTTCTGTTATTATAGTATCCTGTAGCCTTATAGTTACCTGGGCTGGCGACCCCCGGGGTGCCGGTGTATGCTACTTACTCATGTGAACCTGGCTCTGTTGAATAGTATATCCCCTAGCCTATTGATCATCTATACCTTTAAGACAGTGCCCCGTATACCAACCACTTTGGGTGCACTTCTTCCCCCGTAAATTGTAGCCACGGTTAATTTAACGCATATTGTTTGTTTATGCCAGCAAGATGTTTCACACCCTTTAGGGGTGTAATGGTTCATTTCGTTTGTATATTGTTCTTAGGTTGCTGCACACCACTCTGTGTCTCACTCAGCCACGCACTACACACTCATAGCCGGGTCACTTTTGGGGTCCTGAACTGCCATGATTACATTACATTCTTAGACGACCATGGCGTCCTTTAGTGTACTATCTTGGACTGTGAGGGGCCTGGGCAGCCCACGAAAGAGGTCGTTGGTTTTTTCTCAGATTAGGATGGCTGACCCACACCTCATATGCCTTCAGGAAACTCATTTGGTTCCAGACAATTCCAGACGACTTCAGAAGCCATGGGTTCAGTGGGCGGCTCACTCTACACATACTTCCTATTCCAGGGGGGTGTCCATTTTGGTGCATCGTAGACTCAGGTGGGAGCCAGGCCTCATTGTAAAGGACCCCGAGGGACGATACGTTTTTGTCCAAGCCTGGGTTGACTCTGTCCTGTATGTTATCCTGGGTGTGTATTTGCCACCGGCGTCTGATCTCGCTGTGCTCCAGCAGGCTGCACAGTTTGCGACCCGATTCCCTGAGGCTATTGCATTATGTCTGGGTGACTTTAACAAAGTTATGGATATTACCTTGGATCGGTTCTCTGCGGAACCGGGTTCCCCCTCTCTGCCTCGCCCTACTACAATGGCCGGAGTGATCCGTGAATTGGGGTGGTTGGATTTGTGGCGGGTCCGGTTTCCGGAGGCCCGCACCTTTTCCTGTCACTCTGCCAACAGACATACTCTGTCCAGGATTGACCATGCTTTTGGAAATACTAAAGCATATTCTTTGTTGCAGACCATATCCTATTTACCCAGGGCAGTGTCTGATCATTCCCCGTTGTTGGTCCAATTAAGCAGTAGTACAGCTGCTAAGCCACGACAGGGTTGGCGAATCCACCCATTTTGGTTGAAACTATTTGTACCACATGATCGAATACCTGATCAACTTCAGACGTTTTTGACCATTAATTCCCCAAACACTTCTCCACTCCTCTTATGGGAGACTATGAAGGCATATCTTAGGGGTTGTATTAAGTCCTCCATTTCCTTTGTAAAGAGGGAATCCTCGCTGTTGGAGACCACCTTAGCGACCCAGTGTGCCTCGCTCGAAGCCGCCTACGTGGCTAATCCAACTGATGAGGCTAGATCCCAATGGTTGCAGATGGGTAGACAATATCTGCATATACTGCATGACAAGGCACGTAGGTCTATGTTTTTTAGCAAACAGAAGTTTTACGAACTCGGTAACCAGTCAAGCAGCTTTCTAGCTCAACTGATACATCAAAACACAGCCTCACCTGCAATACTACGAGTGCATTCAGAGACGGGGGAGGTACTGTCCAATAGCTTGGCCATTAGTGACAGATTTTATAGGTATTACAGTGAGTTGTACCTCTCCAAGCTTAGAGTCACTGATGGAGAGCTTGCTACCTATTTGGGTTTGATCCCCCTTCCTACATTGTCAGAAGACCAACGTGAATCTTTAGATTCCCCTTTTACGCTAGAGGAGCTATCGGGAGCCCTGGCAGATATGGCAAAGGGCAAATCACCGGGTCCGGACGGTATCCCGGTGGAGGTTTACGCCCAGTATGGGGGCCTGCTTCTCCCGGTGTTGCTTGAATGTTACAATGCTGCCTTTGTGGGCCGCAGTCTCCCGGAGTCCTTTTATGACGCCACCATTATCCTGTTACTTAAGCCTGACAAGGATCCGCTGGACTGTGGCTCATATAGGCCTATATCACTGCTTAATATAGATTATAAACTCCTTACTAAAATGTTGGCGAAAAGGCTAAATTCTGTTGTTCTCGACCTTGTCCATCCGGATCAGACAGGCTTTATGCCTGGAAAATCCACATCGGATAATCTTAGAAGGGCTCAGGTGATAACTCAGATTGGGGCATCATCCTCACATGACTGGGCGGTGGCTTCTTTAGATGCAACAAAGGCGTTCGACTCTGTCGAATGGCCTTTCCTATTGCAGGTGTTGCGGGGATACGGATTTGGAGAGGGGTTTATTACCTGGATTTCCCTTCTATACTGTTCCCCTAGAGCGGCGCTGTCAATTAATGGCACGTTGTCTTCCTACTTTCCTTTGGGTAGGGGTACAAGACAAGGATGTCCATTGTCACCGCTATTGTTTGCTTTGGCGGTGGAACCCTTGGTGATACTGCTTCGGAATGACCCCATATATAAAGGCATATTGATAGGCACCCGGGAGGAGAGAACAGCACTCTATGCCGATGACTTACTCCTGTTTATGAGCGACCCCTCCCGGTCCCTGCCCAGAGCCATGGCTATAATTGACGAATTTGGTAATTATTCTGGTCTGCGAACCAATTGGACTAAGTCCTCATACATGCATATTGGCCGCGCATCAAGTGTAGCTGAGGGAAATGTGGTATGTGGATTGACTACAGTCTCAACTTGCAAATATCTGGGCATCTTTATATCTAGGGACCATAGGTGTTTTTTGGAACAGAACATTTTTCCACTCATCTCGCACTTTAGGGTTAAGTTTAATCTTTGGGCTACACTGCCTTTGTCGGTGGCTGGTAGACTCAACCTTGTTAAAATGATAGTACTACCCAAATGTCTATATGCTATAAGCCATTCTGCTGTGTCCGTGCCCCTTAGATTTTTTAAACAAATGGACTCCCTCATTATCTCCTTTATATGGGGAAACTCTAGATCTAAGCTTAGGTTGTCATCTCTACAACGACCGAAGCAGCTCGGGGGCACATCACTCCCTGATCTGTTTCTTTACTACCTAGCAGGACAGCTCCGTTTTATTAGGAAGTGTCTCTCATCTGATTCCCTACCGGGGTCCGAGGCACATCTGGCTCACCACCTGGGTTTGCGTAATTTGTGGCCGGTGTTGGAACACCCGGCCATGTTCAGGGGGAGATTGTTGCCCATCCATACCCTGGCTGGACAGGTCTGGTGTCAGGCGAAAAAGGTGTCCGCCTATTCTGATATACCTGCGGAGACCCCGCTTTGGCACAACCCTGGTCTGCCGACGTTATTTGCCCTGCCTGGCGCCCGGACCTGGTCGCAGTATGGCGTGTCCTCTCTCAGTGACCTGTATATACAAGGTGTTTTTAAAACATTTGACTCGCTGAGCTCCTCCTATGGCATCCCTAGAACACAGTTCTTTAGATATCTACAGATTAGACATGCACTCTCTTCTCAGTTCCTGGATCGATTGGACAATATATCTGAGTATCCGCTTATCGGCATACTTCGCTCACAGGGCCCTGGGGGTTTGATATCTACTTTATATGCACATCTGATACAGGCCAAGATATCCACATTGGACGCCCCGGCCCTGACGCAGTGGTGCATCAATATCCCAACTCTCACAAATGAGATGTTTCAAGACATCCTTGAATCTCCTCAACATGTGTCACCTTCAGCTAACAACAAACTGATTCAAACATATATTCTACACCAATGTTACTTGACACCTTCCCCTCTCTACAAAATGGGACGTCTGCCCAACCCAGGATGCCTTAGGTGCCCTTGTCTACAGTCAGACTTTTGGCATATGATTTGGGAATGTCCGATCATACAATGTTTTTGGAAAGGGGTCGTGGATCTCCTGGTGGAAGTTCTGGCTAAACCTATACCATTAACCCCAGAGATATGCCTTTTCGGTGTATTAGATGAAGAATTATGGCAACACCATGTTAGAATCCTTTTGAGGGAGTCTTTATTTTATGCTAGGAAAGCTATCGCACTGCGATGGATGGCTCCGAAACCCCCATCAGTATCTCAGTGGAAGAAACTTGTTAATACTGTTCTTCCTTATAACCAGATTGTGTATAAAGGGAGAGGGTGCCCTCAGAAATTCCATAAGGTGTGGGGAGCATGGTGCAATTCTCCGGTAACCCAATATACGGCTCCCTCATTGCGTTCTGCCATTCATTTACTCATGCCGTGAGGGGTGCGAGACACCGGGAGTATCCACGACCTCTCATTTTGGAGAGTATCCTTGTTGTTACCTTTGACTTATTGACTGCATGTTTTGCACATGATAACTGATGTATACTGTATTGTGCATGTCCTGATTATATCCTCTCTGTACCGAGTCTGAGTTGTGGGGTCCGGTGGGACGAGGGCCTGGCGAGGTGGGATGTAGTGTGTTGAGTGAATTTACATTTAAATTTTCGTTTTCTGGTGCGCAACATGTTATGTATATGTTTTGATTCCTTTTCTTGTGTCTGATACGCAATTTTCAATGAAACGAGTTTAAAAAAAAACAGAGTGTCCAGGGCATTAGCATTTATCTAAATAAATTTCTGTTAATGATTTTATGCTTTTCTTTGCTTTTTTTTTTTTTTTTTTTTAAACTCACTGCTGATTTTTTTGAATACTATGGTACACCTGCAGACAGTTTTCAGATGAAACTCTATAGGGAGGTTGTGCCAAATATCTTGGAGAACTAAGCACAGATCATTTGTGGATATAGGCTTGGTCAGATCCTCCTGTCTCTTCATGTAATCCCAGACAGACTGGATGATGTTGAGATCAGGGCTCTGTGGGGGCCATATCATCACTTCCAGGACTCTTCCTCCAAAGGGCGGTCACACCAAATATTCATGTGATTTAGATTTCTCTTATGTTCGTTCACTTCATTTTATTAGTTGACAAAAATAAGCTCTCAACACTTGTATTTTTAAGAGCATTCTTACTTGGCAGCATTTTTTCCACGCCTCTCTAATACTTTGGATCACACAAGCATGCATGTTGTGATTGAGGAAAGTGCGGTAAGCTTTTGCCAGACACTTAAGGTGGCAGCTTATCTCCACTGAGAACAGAAGGATCGGCATGCCACCCCTTCTTTTGCCCCAGCATCATTTATTGGGCAAAGTCAGGCGGCTTTCATACACACAAGATAATCTGCAGGTTTGTCTCTAATGTGTATGAGCACCAAGGATTTCAGGGCTCCCAGCAATTGCACCAGTTTAGCCATATCCTAGCACTAGCCATTACTTCCTTTAGGCCAGGGCCCTACATGGTGTATACGCCGCAGCAAAAACCTTGGCGTTTTACAGTTCCTGCAAAGTGAATGGAATTCTAGTCAATCCCATTCACACATTGCAGAAAAATAAACGCAGCGGAAATGCTGCGATTTTGGAAATCACAGTATGACAATTATACCTATGGAAACGTTGGAAGTTTCCCTATAGATATAATGGAAGTGTAAATTCCGCAGAGGAAACCTCTGTGAAAAGCACTGGGGCAAAAACTGCAATATATTTCCGCCGCGGTTTTTCCCGCAGCACCTTTTCGCTGCTGCCAGCTACATGGGGCCTTAGCCTAAGTAAGAATACTCCTTTACCATTGATCTTACATCACCCCAGATACATTCTTATACATGTGTATTTTATGTACCTGGCAACCGCCGGACCAGAGAGCGGCTGTGTACAACAATGGCCCAGTCTGGCTGAAGCTGCGAGGGTGGCTGTGGATCAGACATGAAATGTTACCAGCGGAGCTCAGCTGCACATGAAAGCACATTTTAAGTGTTTCTTAGATTTTAGCCTTTAAAGCGACTTCTCAATTCCTGCCTGTAAGCCCCTCACTTCCGCACATCCTATCAAATTATAGGACTGCTAAGGTATGTCTAAGCCTATAATATTACCTTAAAGTTTTTTTATTCCCAGTTTTCATTCTGAAGCTCACACAAGAAAGAAACCAAAATGCATGAATTCAGCGGATAAGAAGAACCATCCCTTTGATATTTAATTGTCCATAAAATGTGATAAAGATTAGTCGATACAAATGACATTTGGCCCCCTCCAGCTCTTAACTCTTTATATGCCCGGGGCAATGGTGGCGGGGTCTCCAATGTGTTCAGGGACGGGCCATTCATGGGTTAAGGTGGCCCTGTCTTTCTATGCACAGAAGTCCTAGGACTGGCTGTAGAAGCTGTAATTATGTGATTATTCACAGCCCAGTGGACTTTGGAAAATAAGGTGACATATATGGCTTTAGGGAAATGAGTGTCTATCCTCTTGTAGTGAAGTTCAGCCGTCACGACACATCTGTTCATACATGACTACGGCATAGAGTCTGTGATGAGCAGACACAGCTGTCAGGGCTCACATATAGGGGGGAATAATTATATGGGAGAGACAGGAACCATGACTGTGAGGTGCAAGTCGTCCTCATGTCAGCTAAGCTCCTACTCACTCACTTTTTAATGTTTTTGTATGAATTGCAGGATTTCTCTAGGACTCTCTACCCTGCAGGATCTTTGTGATAATGGTTCTTTGGTCTGTTGACAGAATGTTGTATTCTGCTGACAGGTCTGCGGTTCAGGCAGAAGAAATTAGAAATTCCATAGATTAATCTGATGTAAACATTAATTATAAAGATTTTTTTTTCTTTTTCAGCAAGTTGCGGTTAGGGGGTTTTGGTTTCTT
Source organism: Leptodactylus fallax (assembly GCA_947044405.1). Lineage (NCBI taxonomy): Eukaryota > Metazoa > Chordata > Amphibia > Anura > Leptodactylidae > Leptodactylus > Leptodactylus fallax. Next base: position 3,274,266 of record CAMRHE010000209.1, read on the forward strand.
CAACTGAAGTCAATGATGATTTCTTTCTTTTTTATACACTGGGAAACTCTATATTTCTCTTTAGAAATCCCTACAGCTTGTTCTCCGCTGCTGTTACGATTCCCCGCCACATCGACTTACCTGACTATGTAAGTGGGCTGGCCACTCATGGGCCACTGCAGTGATTTGTCACATAGAGTGAAAGGCACAACTCATGATGTGCCAGACATGTAAGAAGAGGGGTGGCAGTGGAGCTGAGATAAATATATAAAGAGTATTGGTATTTTGAGCAGAAATCACATCTCTGGATGCTAGTTTTCTGGTTTTCAATTTTTCGGCCCCCTCTGCCTTCTATGAGCCATGACTTTTTTTTTTCTGTTGAAATATGTAGACATATTAGGACTTGTTTTTTTGTGGAACGAGCTGTATTTTCTAATGGCGCCATTCAGTTTTGTTGTTATAGCATTCACATTGTGATTAAAATAACATATTGGCTTTTTTCTGTGGATCAATAAAATTGCAGCTATACCAAATTTATATAGTTTTTTTATGCTTAAACCAGTTCACTACCAGGCTATTTTCCTTTGGGTTATTCAAATCATTTTTGCACCTTTTTTTTTTTTTCAGTGATTAGTTTTATTTTTATGTTTTTTGTTTTTCATTGTTTTTTTTGTTTATTTCAATATCCAAGAAAACATAAACAAAAAAGAAGAAACATGATTCTATTTAAAAAAAAAAATAAAAATGTGAAAAACAAAGTGCTACTTTCAAAAAAAAAAAATGTATGCCAAAAATGCTGAGTTTTACATTACCTGCAAAGTGTATGGGATTGTGGCTAATCCCATCCACGCATCGCAGAAAAAAATCTGCAGCAGAAAAGCTGCAATTTCAAAAATGCTCGCAGCATGTCAGTTATACCTATGGAAACACTGGCATTTTCTGTATAGGTATAACAGGGGCAGAAAGTTTGCCTATGTGGACTTTGGCGTAAAACAGCTTTTCCATTCCATTATGGTAATTTGTACATAAGTGACACATACTGTTGTGTTGCCGGGGCAGGGCTAGAACCTGTGACATGGGCGTGGTAGTGGTGTGGTTTTTTTTTTATAACACTTTATATTCCCCCATAAGGTCATAATAACCCCAGTTACAGGAGAAATGCAGCTTCCTATTGCAGAGCTGATCTGGGTACTCTAGAACCGAGGAGATAATGCAGTTTCTGGACCGTGGTGGTCATGTAAATGTGGAACCGGAGCCTCATCATGGCATTGAGAACTGTGTACACAACAGTCGGGAAGGGTAATAAACCATCTCAGCCTTCTCTATAGGAACTCTTTCTGTAGTAACAGCCAGCTCCCAGCTTTTGCAGCTGCACAATTTTGTGACAAACGTCCAAGGACATACGTATATATGGGGCCTTGCAGGGTTAAGAGTGGACCACCCAAGGGTATGTAGTCAATGAGCAGTCTGGAAGTGGTTAAAAAAAAAATGAAACTTTAAAGAAAAAAAAAAACAAAAAAACTATTAATTTGCATCTCCATATTCTGACACCCATAACTTCTTTTTTTATAGATGCATTGCAATCCATGAAACTGCATATTTTAGTTTGGGACTCCTCCATGCCGACTATGGAAATCGGCAGAGAGGGAGTGTTTTGAATTTTAATACTTTTTATTTTCTTTTTCTTTTTTTTTTTTTTTCTACATTTATTCTTAATCCTCCTATGGGGATTGACCATGCGATTGTTTACTCTTACAGCAAACTGCAATACTTCTGTATTGTGGTATATTGTTGTGTTACTACTTTAGGGTCACACTGTTAGTAGAATTGTTAGCATGGCATGTCTGGGGGTCTTCAGTGGGTTTATAACTATGACAAGCAATTGGGGTCCTGTTATGAGACTGCGGGGGTGCCGCTGAAAGATAGCGGCCACCATGCCAGCTAAAGGTTTAGATGTCGCCATTGCAGTTGAGGCCGAAGCACAGACGATCTCCAGTAATAATCTGGATGTGTGGTCTTTTCCTCTTCTTTTTACTGTTTTTGTATACATTTTAGTGCATCATTCTGTTTGGGTTTTCATTATCCCCCTCTGTTATACTAAAAGTACTTTTCAAGCATCTTGAGCTCCACATTTCCTCATGTAGTTAATAATGCGCTCAGGACAGATGTAGAAATGATATCCGCAGCACATTTGCATTCACTTGTGACGTTCCGCTACTATAGGGACTGGAAATTTACATGCTGTCTGCAGTTTTTATTTTGCCACTAGCAGATGTTACTACGTATGATTTGACTAAGCACAGTTTTGCTGGCCCTTCCATTTTGTGATGTCTCTTTTAGTTAATGCAGCGTTTTAGAACTACTGCGCAGTTTTTGTGGTGGCCACTTGTGGCTTATGTATGTGTTCTATATACCGTACAGTGGATTGTATGCTGGATGACGCTGCCTCTATTGTCTTTGCTGTGACTGAGCCTTTGTCACTTTTCCTTGGGTAATTAGAACAATGCCTTAATGATCAGTATAGGTTCTCAAAGCAGGAAAGCCACAGGCTGAATGGGTATTATACTAAACCTTTTATTGCGGGTGGATCCTAAGCCCATTTCACAGCTATTGCCGGCTGTGTGCTAGATGCACCAATTTCACACTTCTTTCCAAAGTAAATGCCCCCAAAAAAGGAGCATTTCTGAAGCCAGCTCTTGCCTGGTGTTGGACTGCAAAGTATCACGTCCTTTCTTTTTACTCCAATTATTTCTACTTGTCCTCCTGATGTGTGAGTCTTGTAGCAGGGCAGCACATAGCGGGCTTCATACTGGGCTGTTTTATTACCATGAGATGCTAACTAATTACCGGCCGGTCCTGTGGGGATCACTGATGGTTAGTAGAAAGCTGCAGACAGTGCTAAAGTCCGTTACATGCACTGCCATACATATTACATTGTTCAACCATCATTCACCTCCATATGTATGTTATTACACAGATCACGTGAACAGAAAAGAAGTCCCTTGTAGACACCTCTGGAGCATCTCTATGAGGAAAAGCAAGCAATTCACCAAGGGAAATCCATAGTGTCATATATATATATATATATATATATATATATATATATATATAATGTAATGGCTATGGCCCAATTTTCTGCATGACCGTTCCCCACGGCGTTTCCACCCAGCTTTCCCAGAGTACTAAGTGATATATTTGTCTGGTTATGTAGTGATACATTACTTGTTTACTGTTGTATGTTCACTGTGCAGTTTTTTTAAGACATTTCAATTTTTATTTTTACAGATCCAGCTTTCTTTCCTGGTCGCTGTGCAGAAATACTGGCTGATGGAAAAACCATAGGAAAACTAGGCGTCCTGCACCCTGATGTCATCACAAAATTTGATTTGACTTTGCCTTGCTCAGCCCTGGAAATTAATATTGAGCCATTTTTGTGATCTAAAATCAGCAATGGAAATTGCTTTTAAAGGGGTTGTCCAGGGTTTTTTTTTTTTTTAATGACCTATCTTTAGGATAGGCCATAAGTACCTGATCGGTGGGTGGCCAACATGCGGCCCTCACATGGATCAACTGTTTGGAGCCACTGACTCCTGTATTATACACTGCACAGAGGCAGATGGCGCTATACACTGTATAGTGGCCAGGAGCCAGTACTGCAGCTCAGTGTCCAGCCACTATACAGAGCACTGAGCGAAGTGCTTCCAGCTCTCTGCAGTGTATAGCACAGGCATTGGAGGCAGCCCTGCATAGCTGATCTGTTTGGGGGCTGCCATCCACCAATCAGATATTTACTACCCATTGTAAGGATAGGCTATGCATAAAAACTTCTAGACAACCCCTATCAATAGGTGACTGGGATATACAGACATGGGTTAAAAAAAAGAAACTAAAACTATTATCAGTTCAGCCTCCATGGTTTAGGTTGTCAGAGAAGAATATTTAGGGCATTGGTACATTTTTATTGAGGTAGGTTTTCATAGTCTACGTACTGTGGACTTTGTGTGACAAATTATATCATATATTGGTTGTATTTTAACAGAGTACCAGGAATACTCATCTGCCAGATACAGTGGAAGTGGTATGGTGAGCTTTAAAGAGGTGCTTAAGATGCAGGGGTCTTCTAAAGCTGACCATACACTTATGGCAGAACACTTAATTGACAAACATCTATTCCCCTGACCCCCATACACATGTGCTACTGGTGTAGAGTTGGGAAACCTTCACAGATATTAGATGGTTGGCTTCTCCTCTCCAAAATCTTCAGGATCAAGCAGACGTTCATCTACTGTGTCTGGCTAGGAACATTTTCAGTCTGCCTGTGGCAATTCCAGTATATCTTCTCACTTAAGTTATTTTTATGATTAACACATTTAACCTATTAAAATGTTGATGACACTTCTGGTATCAGCACAATATCCAAACATGAGTAATAAAGGAGGACTACACAACCTACAGCCCATGGGCTCCAGTGTCTACAAATGGCAACTTAAACTCCACATAATACATCCATACATTAGTCAAAAGTTCTTAACTATGGACCTGTAAGGGCTATCCAACTTATATACATCTTTTGGGTTAAATTCTAGCACAGTCTGTGCACCCTTGACCTAGAGAACGTTTATATTTATTCCTGTAAATGATATTACGTGCTTCATAATAAAGTACATTTGTTACATTGTGGCACAGTCATATATTGTGTACATGGAGGGGTCATTCTGTAATAAAATGACATTAGGGTGCAAAATGAGCACATTTATAGGAGTCATGAAACCAGCAATACCCACTTACACTATATGGACCTACAGGACTTTTGTTCTTGTGCGTGCTACAGCAGTTGTAGTAGGCCACCTTACCTCCATCCTGGTTAGGAACTATACCCTACTTATGCAATATGGCAAAAAGTGTTCATCACATTTAATGTTTTGAGTGTGCTCATGTTGTATATTTGGTCCATGTAGAGTCCATATTATGAAAAATGGATTGGAATGAATTCAAGAGATGCAGATATAGCATGTAATTTTTCTGCTACATAATTTTTATATAATGGATCATACATGGACTGAGAATACAGGCACATGAATGTAGTATTTGAAGATACAGATCTTGTATAAGTTACCATACCTACAGTTAGGTCTTTTGGATAGTCTGGGGTAGTCTGAGACACACCCTCTGTCTCATCATTGGTTCAAACTGCTGCTCTCTTCCTCAGTACATTGCGGGTTGATTTCTGATACAGCATGGTTATATAATACAGATTACTAAACCCCCAAAAGATAAAAAGATGATCAGGTAATTTCCATACATATTCTGAGAGGAATGAGGCTTTACCAAGGAGGAGCCTGGAGGAACGCTTAAACAAAGTACTAAACCACATAGTCAGAGTTTGCATATCTCAGTTAAGTTTATGTAAAGGGCCTTCTGTGGACTAAGAAAATGTAAATTTTCTGTCCTTATGTGTTCTCCTTGGAACAGAGATCCTTCCCCCTTGAAATCAATTTATGAAGTTCTGTCCTGGGGTCACATGTGTAGAAGGATCTGCAGTTCTTTTCTGTTTTCTTTCTCCTATATCATGACAGAATAATGTATATTACAAAGTTTAAAGAACTCTATGAACAGATTCGGTTTTCATGTACAACACCTTTAAGAAACCCATACATTTATTAGATCAGGTATTGTGTAGACGACATACAACTCACCATCTGGGTCATGTGTACAGTCACTGTCATAGTATGAGCACAGTCAAGCTTTAGGTATATACGCTGCTTTGGGTACATTCATAACAGTCCTGAGACCATAATAGACAGACACAATATACTTCTGCTTCATAAGCCGCTCATTACATCATCTGTAAGTTATACGGCATCAGACAGACACGTAATACAAAATCAGTGCAGTATAAATACTGTAAACCTTCACATTGTGCATAAAAAATATTCATCCTGTTTAATCTTTTTTTTTGTTGGTTTTTAGTAATCTTGCAGGATCTGGGACACAATCCCGATTTTAGGCTTTATATAAGCAAGGAATATGGATCTGACATATACTTTCATAAAAAGATTAGTTCAAGATTAGATACTTATTGCCTATCCTTAATATAAGTCATCAATATCAGTTTGGTCGGGATCCAACTCCCGGCATTCCCAACAATGAGCTGATATCTGCACCGTATACAGAGCTGGAAGCAGACAGTTCCATATACTGCGTAGTGGCAGTCACCTATGCTATGGCAGCTTAGCTCCCATTTACTTCAAGCTACCTACTTCTGATCTGTACACTGTGCAGACTCTAATGTCAATGGACTACCCTAAGGATAGATTATCAGTTTCTTATTTTGAACAATCCCTTTAATGGGGACTACATTTTTTTTTTTATTTTAATCCCTTTGCATGCTGGCATGAGATGTGCCAGAGGCTCTGGCCTCTTAATAATTCAGATGCATCAAAGGAGATTCTGGGTCCTGGAACTGAAACTTACACCGGTTGGGATCAGCTATAATTTGCATCAGATTTCTGGTGTAAGTTATAATAAATTTGTCAGGCCAAGGTGTCTCCACCCTGGCCAGTCTTCATCCCTGCCCTGCCCATCCAATTTTTTTAAAATGGCAAGCAGGGCACAAAAGACAATTGCAATTTAAAAAAAACAAAAAAAAAAAACTGCCAACGGCAACCACAATTGCCACTTTTTCATGCCTTGTACACCAAGGCAAAACATGATAAAATTGGCCCCAATATTTCTGAAATGGGCATGGACAAAGTCATTTCTTTGGAAATGTCCCACATAGAAGAGAAGTGATGGAGTTGGGAAGTGTCCACAACTAGGGGCGGAGCATTTTGCGTTGAATGCGGTCTCAGTGAACAACTGGAAATCCATGCTGTCCATTAACCCTGCACAGTACATACATTGGAAGTGTCAAAGAAAACCCAATATATAGTTATAGGACGGGACACTTTGATCAGATTTAGGTTTGATGTTGGTCTTCCACTTCTGCTCTTCTGAGGATACTTATAAGTTCAACAGATAAGAAATCCAAGGAACGATTGATGTGGCAACCACACCAATTGATGTATAAGTCACAAATTTATAGGGCACCTCAATCTCCAGCCTTTGCCTAACCAGTACATCCTTTGTTGAGACTTTGTACCATGAACCCAGAGCTTTGAGAGACAGCATCTTAGCAATGTACCTTGTTATCACCAAAAGTGTAACACCAAGAACAAACCTCAGTAGTTGCTTAAGCAGCATGGGATAAGTTAATGGAGGAATTCCAAGTGGGAAAACTCCAGAAGGCACATAAGTCAGTCCTATAAAATCGATGATCCAAATACCTACACAGGTCCCTGCTCCCACACCCAGTATAACGGTGGTGTCTGCTCGAGTAGTGCTGTAGTGGTCTAACTTTGGGTAGTTGTAGCTCAGTAGAAAACCAGAGGCCACAGCAAACACGGGACAAATTGGGTTGGTCAAAAGAAGATGATCCATTAAATCCCAGAATGGAAAAGTCAACGCTATAAATAATAGGGCGATTAGCGCTCCACAAATCACATCCTGTAAATAGAAAGGTGAAAGATGAGACTCATGACACTATACATATGGATCTATGGAATACAGATATTGGGTACATGGCCAAAAACAGGTTTAGTCTTGATATGAGCTTTACTTTTAGTAAATTTTATAAATATTTGGTGCCCATTCTGTTATAGTAGGTACCCACTGTAGAAGTAAAGAGGACTCTATGATCAGGTCTACAGATGACACTATTGTGATGCAACAATCATTTACTAAAGTTTATTGTTATGCCTTATTATTGCCAATTTTATACATATTTTTCTCATGGGTTTGTAGAAATAAAAAAGTGGCATGTTCCAAAGAATGAAAAATAATATAGAGGTAGTTTCTCCTCTTCTCAACCTTCGATACTCTAGCTGTTGAAAATCTACAACTATATCATACTTGCTGCGCAATCTTGAGCTCCCATAGAAGTAAATGGTGCATGCTGGGATGTGTAGTTTCACAGTAGTTAGAGTGCTAGAAGTTGCTGACCCCTGCTCTAGAAGGTAGCACAAAAGTGTCTATGGCTCCATTATATAGACCGGTAGGACTCTGTGTGCCATTCTGCACTCTCAATGGTGTAAAATTTCTTAAAGCTCATGCACATGACTGTCTATTTTATCTTGTATCCTTGCAAACTAATGACTGGGCATGATGAAATTCAACATGCCTGACCCTTCTTTTCCCTGACTACTGCTGGAAGAGAGTCAGGACACCACCATAGACAAAATAGATGGTCAGCTGGTCCTGGCAAAATCAGGTGGTTAGGCTGAAATTAATTTACTGTGTACAACTAACCTTGCACCATTGCATAATTCAGAAAATATTGCATTCAGGAGGCTGCAGTGTTGGAGGATAACCCCATATTCATAACTAACTTTACGAAAAACATGTATTATCGTTAGAAAAATAGCCATGCAGCCAGTAAGGTACTAGTGCTAGATGCATGGCGTATCCAGTGTCCTATTTGTAGTCATATTTTTCGGACATGGCTCATTTTCATGAAAATTGCATTTTTTTTGCAATATGCAAAGGAGCAATAAGAGCAACTGGGTGTGGCAGAACAGTCAATCACGCTACGGTAGGTGGCAGGGGCGCGGTTTTCTGAAGAAAGGAAAAGTAGGCTCAGTTTCCAGCCCTGACTTTCCTCAGTAAACCCCTGCCAACGCTACCTACCGTAGCTATATTGACATCCTATCAGCTCTCCAACCTTTCTTTGCTAGCATACCTGGCTGTTCTTCCACTACCCCAAGGCACTTGATGCTCCTTTGTATATTACAAAAACAAGATTGTTATGCAAATGAGACAATGTTTCTGAGAAACATTTTTCTGATGACAGACTCACTTTACCATAAGACTAAATGAAATCTGTACCATTGACAGGATATAAAAAGGCTGTAGATTTACTGGTAACCTTTTGTGGGTTGACGGGAAATTATTCTTTTTAACACTTAAATGTTCTGAAAGTCTTTTTCGTCTGATTTTTGGTAATGTAAGTGGTCTGCATATTGCATTGTATTATAGAACTAGAGGGTTTACATGCTGCAGCCAGTGTGCAGGAATGATAAATCCTCCAGATACAGTGACATGATTTCTCTGTGAACCTCCCCGCAACTCTCATCGGGCTTGTCCTTTGACATGCAGTCTAGTAGCTGACATTATAACAATACTGTAATTCTAGAAAGCATTCCCATCTGAATTTCAAAGCTTGGATTTCATGGAAACCATCTCACGAGACCTTCACATGATTCCCTCTTAAAAATCCTTTCTATGACTCCTCCAGCGTTGCTTTCAAGACTTATTGACAATTTCCAATTGCCTGGTAGCCACACGAACTATGGTAATGTATGTGTCTCTGAAGTTTAATCCGTTCCCTGCTGGAAAAGGCAGCAAATCACTGGATTTTACTATATTACCCAGCACCCCTGCTGTGATGGGACCAATGAATGCCATTGTTCCTCCCTGAGTAATCATTTCCATTGAAATATCCATGGTACACCCATTATGTGCTTCTCTTGCCCAGGGCTTTGAATGGCAATGGACAAGGCACACTAAAGAAGTCTTGAGATATGGAAGAAGACTATTCTTTTTAGCAAATCACCGACCAGCATTTAGAAGAGAAGCAACAGGGTCAAGAATATAGACAGAAAGTTGTCACACATCTTAACAAAGATGACTTTATAGGTCAATCCCTTTTAACACTGCCATCGGGATGAATGGCAGAGTCATGTTGAAAGAGTAGGATCATGCATTTATATGATCATTATTGTAATATAACATACTCTGCTGGTTTAAGAATTGTTGCTGTAACTTGTCAATGTATAAATATAATAATATATAGGTAACCAACATGGGGCGCTACACAAAGACTTATAAACTGTATATGCAGCAGTACATTTCTAAAGGAAGCTGGCAACACTTTTGCCCCCCATTAAAATTCTAACACAATAAAATATGAAAAATGGGAAGCTTATTAAGCCTACCCATGTCGCCAATGTAATGTGGAGTATAAAAGAGAAAATGTTTTCATGAGCTGTATGGTTATCAGGTGCCATGTGTCCAGGGCCCTTGGCTCGAAACTCCAACCCTTTTTCTTTCCTCTTGACTGAGAGCTCTAGCAGTTTACTCCATTGAGAATGGTTTAGAGTCAAGAGAAAACTTTACTTTCTCAGTTATGCTTCAAATTGCCCTTCACCTATATAGTGGGGTTAGTTTGCAGGAACCAAATGTTATGAAACAATCCCTTTAAGATAGGTAAATGTCTTCCCCATAATCTTGCATGTTCATGCTTTCGTCATGTGACTTGCACTATGAATCTGGGTTTTGGAATTAAAGTGGAGCGGTCACCCAGGACAAACTACTAAATGACAGATAATATTTGATTTTTGCTGTGGCCTTGCTCAGTTTGGCATTTTTATTTTTTAAAATTATTTTTTAACCTTTGGGTTTTCTCATAGAAAATAAAAGGTTACTGCTCACTTGGTCTATAAGAGCTAATCCACATACAACCTTGGACCATACCTTTTGAATAGGTATGGTCCAAGGGAGCATATTAAACCACAAACACATTTAGATTGGTCAGGCTTTCTGAATGTAACTCATTTTTCCCTGTTGCTGAGATACTCATTTATTTCACAATATGCAAATGAGCATTCGGGAGCACCGAGGGCGGCTTTGTTACTCCAAACTGCTACGCCACACACGGCTCTAATATGCCTGCATGAAAACATGAGAATACAGTGCCAGGGGAGATTTCAGCATAGCTCCCTGGCCCTGACACTCAAAGAAGGAAATTGGGAAGGAGGAAGAATTAGTATTAGAGCAATGTGGAGCAATGGAGCCGCCCATGGTGCCCCAGACTGCTCATTTGCATATTGTGAAATAAATGAATATCTTGGCAACAGAGGCATGGATTTTCATGGGAAAAATATGTTACATTCAAATGAGCCTGACCTATGTAACTGTGTTGCTGGTTTAATATGCTCCACCCTGGAGACAGACACTTAAAAGGAGGAGTTTAGTTTATAAAATCCATTTTCCAATACTGTACTGAGTTTTCTCATTGATCCTCTAGAGTAGAGAACAGTTAGACAACATATCCCACATCTAGTGAAACTTACTGGATAAACGTTAGCCAGAACAAATGAGTTCAATAGACAAAGAAGGATTGGACAAGTTTAACTGGCCATACGTATTAGAAAGAAAATTGTAGAAAAAAACCGCAACTATGCATCTTGGCTGACTGATGTGTAAAGCAAGACAATGCACAAGTCATAAGGTTCAAGTCATCATGGAATGGAAATAGGAACATGGCAACAGGTTTACCCTGACTGAGTAGTTTGCACAATACACAAGTTCCAACCGTGGGCATCTTTAGACTGAGACCACACATTATGGAAAAGTTGTGGGTTTTTTTGTTGTAGATTTTGCATTTTTTTTAAGCCAAGCCAGCAATGGATATAGCAGGAGGGAGAAGCATAAGTCCTTCCTTTATATTTCCCATTCCTTTCTCTCCCTTGACTTTGGCTCAAAGAAACAGTAAAATCTGCAACTAAAACTTAGCTGTCTGTAACATGTGGCATCTGCCTTAGGCTCCATGTGCAGTCCGAACTCCAATCTGATATTTATAGAGCAAGTCCTATAAAAAAAAAAAAATAAAAAAAATAAGAACGGAACATTGGAAGAGCCTCGGGCTGCAGACTCGGTCATGTGCATGAAGCCTAAGGCAGGGTAGTGGTGAAATTGGCTAGACGGTAGTATGGCTGTAGCACCATCCCAATCCTGATAAGTAGTAGGACTGAATATAAAGTGATGGGAAAGCAGAGACTTGTTCATCCATGTTCTTTGTATGGTCACAGCATAATGCATGTGTCTTTATGGTTACAGATCTCCACTAATAAATCCCCAAAGAAATCATTTACAAGCTGGTAAAAGTGAATGTCCAGGCTAAAGCCTTCCACTTCCTGCTTTGATAAATGATGCCTGTATTGTTCACGATTCTGCTCATTTTTATAGAGTCATAAACTAATTTTACTAATAAAACTGCCATGCCCGCCGGATAAGACAACTTTTACAGTGAATGTACAACAGCTAAGCGGGAACATAGAAGGATAATTGGCATTTGGCCAGTGGTCACGGTAGAACATGCCATGTACACAGTAAATCATACTATTGTAATAGCAAGGATGTTTCTTATAAAATGCATTAGGCTACATGTACATGGCAGTGAAAAAACAGTGATTGAAAACTGATAAAACTGTTTGTTTTTAACGTCCATTTTCCATCGGTTATTTTTCATAATTTTTCTGGCAATTTGTCCATTTTTAATGTCCATCATGCATCAGTTTGCCATCCTTTAAAATAGCCTGTTAAAAAACAAAGATATGTGTATGCCCCCATGGATTCTCACTGTTCTTAAAATGGACATGCCACGGACAGTGAAGAAAACAACCATTTTTCATGTTCATGTGCCTGGAGTCTTATAGTAGTAAGCAAGCAGCAAGCTCTTAGAAAAAACTAAAGTGGATGCTATTTTATTCGATGTAGGTCTTTTGTTCCTTATGTGCATGTTTATAGTATGGCTTCTACATTGTAACGCAATGCCTATGGAGTAATACCAGCAGCCTGTAAGTATAGAGTACTCGAGTACCAACATCTAATAGCGAAACCGCTATCTTACTGCAACTTACCAGCACTGTGTGCATTCCCATGTACAGCCGGCTGAGGGACACGAGGGTGGAGAGGAAAAGAGCAGCCACAAATCCAAGCACAAAGGGGAACTGCAGGAAAAAAAGGCAAAACTATAAAAAAAGAACTCAAAATTCATCATATTTGCCAACTACATCGTATTTTCCAGTAGTCTCAGATAATCCAGCTACATTGTGATGTACAGCAATGACGAACTACAGAGGGGGAGATTTTATTGATTGCTACATGGGACTAAAATAAACCAGCAATTGCCTCAAAAGGAACACAAATGGCTGAAAAACCTTACAGGCGGACCGCTAAAATACAGTTACAAATGTAGCCTGACAGACTGTAATGGTGTCCATCGGGGGCCGTGCATGCAAGACATTTTTGTCTGCTGATTTCAGGACATTGTGACAGAGTCTCCTACAAAGACTCTGGTGCAAATGTGAACGTAGCCTTAGAAGTATGTAAAATATAACACACATTAGGACAACACCACACAAATCTTTTTATAAGTATGAATTCACATGCAGCAGATTTATTGTAGAAATTTCTGCTGTCCCACTATCGAAATAGGGTTTGCAGAAATGTAAGTGCTTACTACCAAAATAAAGGGGATGTTATTCCATCTAGGCAGTAGGGGACCCTAGTCAAAAGCTTGCTATGGGGCCCCATTTTTCCTAGTTATGCCCCTCTTAAGATCGACTGTTTTACTTCCAGAAGCAGCAATAACGAAGGATCCTTTCAATGACCTTGGTCTCCCTAGACATCCTTTCTAGATGCCAACTTCAGCGCCACTGCAGGTTATTCAGATAAACCAATTCTTATGTGTTTATTTCCTAGAAGTTATTAGAACTTTACACAGATCACTAATAATAATAATAATAATAATAATAATAATAATAATAATAAATCTTTGTCTTCAGTTACTAGGTCACTTAGTCCATAGTCCATAGACATGAATGGGTTTATTATCTAATAGTAGGCAACAATACATAAGGATTATCAGCTTTTAAGATAATCACACATTAGATAAATGTCAGTCCCACCTACCAGCCATGTAATGTGTATGGTATAGTCCTGATTCTCCTCTATTGGCAGATGTTGGCAGAGAAAAGAATCGGATTGTGAAGTTGCACATAACCAATCCTTTTGTTCTTAAGGAAGATAAGCCTTAATTAGAGGTAGATAGATGGCTTTTGTAAGTAGTATTCTCAATTACAGACAAGTTGTTGAGTGTATGGCCATCTGAAATCACCCATTTATGGCAGGCTTCATTTGGACCCTGATTTTTCATGAGGGAACATCTAGCAGTCGGTAGCATTCCCTCCTCAGTTATTGAGCTCAGGGGTACTTTATACCTGTATTGTATATATGGCCTGGGTTATTGGCGTCCCAGTTTTCTGTCATTAAAGTATGAATCCATATCTGACCTTTTAATGTCTGGCATCTTTCTCTCGTAAAATGAATATAAATTGTTAAAAATACCCCTATTGAATTGATGTTATTCAGCTCCACTAAAGGCCAAACAGCCAGCATTAGCGCAGTCAGCATCACACTTATAGACGTGAATCAATAGCTGCCTATACCTACATTTATACCTCACTATACTATACATATCATTCTCTAAATAACGTAAAAAATAAAATTAAAAAAAAAAAGATAAAAACTGTGCATTGGTCTTAAAGGGGTTGTCCAGGAATCTCAGTACTTGGCCAGGGAAGGTGAAACATATATATATATATACACACACACACACACACACACACACACACACACACACATAGTACATATATATATATATATATATACACAGTACAGACCAAAAGTTTGGACACACCTTCTCATTCCAAGAGTTTTCTGTATTTTCATGACTATAAAAATTGTAGATTCACACTGAAGGCATCAAAACTATGAATTAACGCATGTGGAATTATATACTTAACAAAAAAGTGTGAAACAACTGAAAATATGTCTTATATTCTAGATTCTTCAAAGTAGCCACCTTTTGCTTTGATTACTGCTTTGCACACTCTTGGCATTCTCTTGATGAGCTTCAAGCGTTAGTCACCTGAAATGGTTTTCACTTCACAGGTGTGCCCTGTCAGGTTTAATAAGTGGGATTTCTTGCCTTATAAATGGGGTTGGGACCATCAGTTGTGTTGTTCAGAAGTCAGGTGGATACACAGCTGATAGTCCTACTGAATGGAGTGTTAGAATTTGTATTATGGCAAGAAAAAAGCAGCTAAGTAAAGAAAAACGAGTGGCCAACATTACTTTAAGAAATGAAGGTCAGTCAGTCCAAAAAATTGGGAAAACTTTGAAAGTGTCCCCAAGTACAGTGGCCAAAACCATCAAGCGCTAGAAAGAAACTGTCTCACTGCCCCAGGAAAGGAAGACCAAGAGTCACCTCTGCTGCGGAGGATAAGTTCATCCGAGTCACCAGCCTCAGAAATCGCAGGTTAACAGCATCTCAGATTAGAGACCAGGTCAATGCCACACAGAGTTCTAGCAGCAGACACATCTCTACAACAACTGTTAAGAGGAGACTGTGTGCAGCAGGCCTTCATGGTAAAATAGCTGCTAGGAAACCACTGTTAAGGACAGGTAACAAGCAGAAGAGACTTGTTTTGGCTAAAGAACACAAGGAATGGACATTAGACCTGTGGAAATCTGTGCTTTAGTATGATGAGTCCAAATTTGAGATCTTTGGTTCCAACCACCGTGTCTTTGTGCGACGCAGAAAAGGTGAACGAATGGACTCTACATGCCTGGTTCCCACCGTGAAGCATGGAGGAGGAGGTGTGATGGTGTGGGGGTGCTTTGCTGGTGACACTGTTGGGGATTTATTCAAAATTGAAGGAATACTGAACCAGCATGGTTACCACAGCATCTTGCAGTGGCATGCTATTCCATCCGGTTTGCGTTTAGTTGGACCATCATTTATTTTTCAACAGGACAATGACCCCAAACACAACTCCAGACTGTGTAAGGGCTATTTGACCAAGAAGGAGAGTGATGAGGTGCTACGCCAGATGACCTGGCCTCCACAGTCACCAGACCTGAACCCAATCGAGATGGTTTGGGGTGAGCTGGACCGCAGAGTGAAGGCAAAAGGGCCAACAAGTGCTAAGCATCTCTGGGAACTCCTTCAAGACTGTTGGAAGACCATTTCAGGTGACTACCTCTTGAAGCTCATCAAGAGAATGCCAAGAGTGTGCAAAGCAGTAATCAAAGCAAAAGGTGGCTACTTTGAAGAACCTAGAATATAAGACATATTTTCAGTTGTTTCACACTTTTTTGTTAAGTATATAATTCCACATGTGTTAATTCATAGTTTTGATGCCTTCAGTGTGAATCTACAATTTGTATAGTCATGAAAATACAGAAAACTCTTGGAATGAGAAGGTGTGTCCAAACTTTTGGTCTGTACTGTATATATATCTATTTTAATAATCATATTCACCTAAGGAAGGGAACTGGTGACTTGCTGTGACTACTAAAGTCGTTGATTGATCTCAGTGGTCACATGCGGTGAGTACTTCCGCTGGCACAGGCCCCAGCGCAGGCTGGACCAGACAGTGGCAGAGGGACAGTTATGATTAAGAGTATGATATTTTTTTTTTTTTCGTTTTCACCTTCGCCAGCCTCCTGTCCAAGTACTGAGATTCATGGACATCTCATTTAATAATGTGAGTAGTGGGCAGTGGTGGCAGATGTGCCAGAATTATTAAGGGGCTCTGGTCAGTTTTCTGGCGTTAGTTATAGTAGGTCTGAACCTGCCATGGCAAGCAGGTTTGAAAATGGATAAAAGTGATACATTTTTTGGCACAAATAGTTATGCTGAAAACTGTTGTTAGAAGACCCTCCGGGTACTCCGATTTCCTCGCACACTCCAAAAGACATACTTATAGAGAACTTAGATTGGGAACCCTATATGGGACAGTGACTGCAGTATATGTTGGCGCTATACAAGTAAGAGAAATAAATTAATGAATTAATTAATAAATTCTCCCCCGTTACTTTGCAAAGAAAAAGAAATGAGCTAATTATTTTTAGCATATGTGAATAATGTGATATTCTTGTCCAAAGAAAGGAATTAACAAGGTTTTCCCATAAAAGTCTTTTATGATTCAAGGGGTTCAACCACTGGGACCACAGAGTGCTCAGCCTCCATTTCCAGCAGATATAGTAGGCAGACAGTCATACCTAAACTTTTAAAGAACTTTAGATTTTCTGGCAGCATTTGCAACAATAAATGTAATATACTATATTAACAAATTGTGGCTCCTATCTGTAAAGTCCTGCACTTTTATTCCTTCCTTTGTTTCTCTATTGAGAGCCGAGATCTGTACAATGCTTTACTGGGTATATGGGCTCTTGTATAATGCAGAGAAGCTGAGGCTGGGGGAGGCAGTCACTTCAAACAGTTATATCTCGGGCATTATAAAACCTAGAACAGTAGTGTCATATGAAGGAGGAGAGTCAGAACTGGCTGAAAACACAGTCAGGATTGCAGCTGCTCCCAATCCCCACTGTATTTTCAACCAGTGATTCCTCTGTAAATCTTACTGGTAGAACTGTGATCTTGGTGTCCTATAAAATCCGAGATCCTCATGTTTCATATGACACTCTCATATTAAATTTTTCTACATTTTATAATGCCAGAGATATAAGTATTTAAAAAGTGACACACCCCCCCCCCAAGCCTCAGCTTCCCTGCATTTCAGCAAGGCTCACACCTCCATACCCCTAGTAAAAGCTGTGTACAGATTCCAGTTCTCAATAGAGAAAGATGGAAATAATAATAAGCAGGATTTTACAGAAATGAGCCAAAATTCAATGTTAAAGTATATTATGACATGTATTAATGCCACGCTGCCAGAAAACAAAAGTTGTTCAAAAGTTTGGTTACACTTTAAAGGGAGATATAGAAACTGCAATGTGATCTACACAGTCACTTTTCCAAGCAATCTAGTTTTTAGGATTGGTAGGGTTCCCCCCCAACTGGTCTAACTTTTATGTTATATGATATCTAGTCTCATAGATATTTTGTGCCATGAATGATGGCATTCAAGTATATCCACTTATAGTCTAGATCCCAGCTAAAGACCATTGTGTAGTCTACTGAAGAAACCATAAGAATCTGACAAGTACTTGGCATCCCTGCTTACCATCAGATCATCATACAACAATTTAAGCAGTTCCCTAATATTTCCAAACACATCTTGTTAAGTGGGGCTTTTCTTTTCATGGATTATCCATCAGATAATATTTTCTGCTGTTTCAATGTGGAAATCAATCCATCCATATTCAAACAATCCTGAAACCATCTCCAACCTGATATCGCTCCAAGGCGGCCAACAAGAAAGTGAAAGAGATTGCAGTGGCAGCAATGGCGTGTGTAGACGGCATGCCATATTCAGCTTCTACTCTAGTTTCAAGTTTCACCACTGGAGGGGAGGAAGGACGAGGCCACTTTAGAAGATCTTTAGAAGCTTGACCTATGTACATAACAATCTGAAAAAGAAAATGGACAAATGAGTGCAGTCTACTTTTTTCACATCAGTCTATAAGAACTTACCTGTTGCCAACCATTGGGTGTTATGTACAGAGAAAATCATACAAGCATGTATAAGACTAATGGTCCTATGATGCATCTACAGACCAGCAGAAGTGCTGCATGGACCATTTTGGCCGACCATGGGACTTAATACAAGATAGTTATTTTTGGCCCAACCAACAGATCCCTAGTGTATGTGAATACATCACAAGGTCTATAGTCAGCATACATTTTATTTAGCCATACATCATGTCATATATGTGCAAAAGACATTAGGATTTGTCATCTGATAATACAACCAATAATGAGCCATTGAATGATTATAGTTTCAGCTATAGCTTACTGGACATGCTAGATATGGAACATCTCTAAATGACCAAGGTGAATGTCTGCCATTGTTACGATCATAATTTATGGGCCACGAGGTGAAGACGACATCATGTGCTGATGCAAATAGTAAATATAATATGTAAAATTTGTGATATTCATAGTTTCCTCCATTCATTTCTGGTCAAGTGGACAGATCATGTGTAGAAATTGTATAACCTCATAGTACATATGGAAATACTTGTTTATACATGGTCTTTTGACTACATTTTCATTTATGATCAACACTTTCCATTGATTTTCATAGGATAATTATCTGCATTATGGTCTGGAGGTTACATGCTAACTAACCAAAAAGATTGGGCAACTTCGCCCCATGTGTCCAATCCTCACATCCAATAAATGAAAAGGTGTTTACAGGTTTAACAAGGACATTTAGCAAACAGAAGCTTTAAAACTAACAACAGATGGTTCAACAGATTGTATTAAATTTATTATAACAGGCGTAGAAATTCACAGATGTAGGGTGTACTTTGTGGCAGCCAAGTAACACTTCATCTCTAAACGGTCTTACTTATGTGTATAGTGTTACCTGTGTAACAAGGTCAGGACAGCCAATCCTTACACTTACAGAAATATTCATTGTATATCACAATCCAAGTTAAAAACAGCAGAATCACAATCACAAATATAAAGTACAGTAAAAATGTAAACATTCATATAACCCTGCACTTCTGTCCACAACACAAAACTTTGTTTCATTAACAGAGCTGTAAGGACTTGTTTTTGTAGGATAAGCTATATTTTTGAACATACCATATTGGTGTACATATAAAGCATTGAAAAATGTTAATTTATTTTGAGGGGGTGAGTAATTCTGCAATTTTTGGGGTTTTGTTTTTATAGCATTCAATGTGTGGTACAAATTATTAACATGATTACAAGGATACTCAATTTTTAGAGTTTATTATTTTTTTTAGTACTTTTCATTGAAAAAAGACACTTAAAAAAGACACTTTTTTTGTCACCATATTCAGAGGCCCATCATTTTTTCCGGTCAACCAAGCTGTGTGAAGACTTGTTTTTGCAGTATTACCAGGTGCTGACGTATTCATTTCTACCCTTTGTGGAACATACAACTTTTTGATCACATTTTATTCATCTTATTAGGCGGCAGTACTAATAAAAGCAGTTTTTTTAATAGAATTTCAATGTAAGGGAAAAACAGCTATTTTTGAGTTTTTTTAACTTTTAAAATAATTTTTTTATCATTGTATTCAAATTTTATTAAGGCTCCATGTACACAAACATGTGTCAGTGTTCTAGCCGTTTTTTTTTAAAATTTACAAGCCTATGTATTATCCAGGGGCGTTACTACCGGGGTAGCAGTGGTAGCGACTGCCACAGGGCCCGGAACATTACGGGGCCCGGAGCCCTGTGGCAGTCGCTAACGCGAACTCCACAATCACTGCTATCGTTATACTCCGGGGTCTTTTGAGAACCCGGAGTATAACGATCGGGGGCCCAGGGGAGTTGAGCGAACATAAAAAACACTGTAACTCACCTCTCCGCCGCTCCGCAGGCTTCGGGCCTGTTTGGTGACGTCCCAGACGTCAGCCGACGTCATTATGCGTCGCGACGTCGGCCTGGATCGCGCGAGATCCGGTCCGACATTGAAGATGGCCGAAGTAGCGCACGGGAGTGCACCGGAGCGAGGAAGAGGTAAGTTGCAGTGTTTTCTATGTTTCTATCCTCCCCTGGCTCTCCGATCATTATACTCTGGGGTCTGAAAAGACCCCAGAGTATAATAATCGTTTATGGGTGGTCCACTATTGGGCATAATACTGTGTGCAGGGGCCACTATGGGGCAAACTACTGTGTGCAGGGGCTACTATGGGGCAAACTACTGTGTGCAGGGGCCACTATGGGGCAAACTACTGTGTGCAGGGGCCACTATGGGGCAAACTACTGTGTGCAGGGGCTACTATGGGGCAAACTACTGCGTGCAGGCGCCACTATGGGGCAAACTACTGCGTGCAGGGGCCACTATGGGGCATAATATTGTGTGCAGGGGCCACTATGCGGCATAATACCGTGTCCAGGGGCCACTATGGGGCATAATACCGTGTCCAGGGGCCACTATGGGGCATAATACCGTGTGCAGGGGCCACTATGGGACATAATACCGTGTGCAGGGGCCACTATGGGGCAAAATAGAGTGTGCAGGAATGCGGTTTGTGGGGGGGGGGGGGGGTTGGGGGCGGCGACTTGGGGGGTTGGGGGCGGCGGCTTGGGGGGGCCCCATGTCAAATGTTCGCCTTGGGGCCCAGCCATTCCTAGTTACGCAACTGGTATTATCACTGGTCCATGTATGAGGATGTGAGCCCTAGGGCAAAGCTCAGGACAGGTCCTGTACCTGTCCATTTTGCAGCCCAGGCTCACTGAAGGAAATCATTCATGTGCCATCTGTGCCTTTTTAGTACAGACCCAGTATATGCACACATTTGTGTGCATGTAGCCTTAGTAGAAGGCTTCACCATGTAATAGCCATGTATATATTACACTAGTTTTGTGGGAGTACAAAAGCAACTTATGTTTCCTAAGTACATCACACTACAAATCCCAGTAGCCCCAACAGTACAACATATCTCAATATAAACAAGTCGTCTCATTCACTGACAGCTAAAGCCTTAAAAATAGAGTGGAATTTAAAAGCGTACATTTTCTTTGTACAACAAATCTATAACAATTTTTTTTTTTTTCAATTCAAATGTTTATTATATTTTTATAATACAACAAGGTCCAAATCAGACCAATGATACAAAAATACAAACATAAAAAATGCAAACATAAAAAATGCATACCAGAACCACCCGGGGAATCCCGGGACAGACCCAGCCGACAAGGTTACAGGGATATCCAAGATGAGTAGGAAGAAAGATTGGAAGTGGAAGAGAAGGAAAGC
The DNA here is from genome assembly GCA_947044405.1 of Leptodactylus fallax. NCBI lineage: Eukaryota > Metazoa > Chordata > Amphibia > Anura > Leptodactylidae > Leptodactylus > Leptodactylus fallax. The sequence continues at coordinate 3,295,838 of CAMRHE010000209.1, forward strand.
AGAAAAAGCGATAAAGCAGACAGGAAAGAGAGGAAGAGGGAAAAAAAAAAAAAAGGGGGGGGGGGCAGCGAACAAAAAAACATAACACTTGAGGGCCCCAAAGAAGGACCGGAGAGCCGGCCGTGTCAGGTCCTCTGTGGAACGACTTATAATCCATAATATAAAAATAGACATTAACATATAAGCAGTTTTAGTACCAAGGCCGACAGTGGAGACCAGGCACAGAACACACCACTCAGGCCTAAGAGGGAGGCCTAGTGCCCAGAAGCGCCTGATACTCTCCAAAGCGTTGGAATTCCAACCAGTAAAACCAGGTTTTGTATCTATAATTTTTATAGATTTATTTGCATAAACCTGGACAATTCAGTTAAAGTTAAATGTTCACAAAAGGGAAATACTTCTAGCTATTTTTATAGGTTTAATTGTAACAGAGGCTACTGTGGGAAAACATGGCGCCACATCACAGTGGTGTTTTCTTATTAAATTTCTTATTTGTGTGTGTGTGCACGCGTCTATATATGTATATATATAGCGCGATTGATCATTGTACAAAGATTGATATTGATGAGTTTGTTTTGTTGGTCACTGATCACTATTGTGACTATTATAACATCTAATATAAAATCTATATCAATATAGATAAAATCTTATAAGAATTTCCGTTTTTTGTTTTTTTTTATAGAATAATGCACATATATCTCACCAGTAGTTGATAAGCAGGGCAGTTCCCTGCCAGTGCTTATTAGCTCATTGCTGGATTTATTCTGCATCTTTACCCTTAGCTGGACTGAGGAAATTGGCAATCATAGGCATATTCCCTGCATAGAAAACATAGGAAGATGCCTTTGGCTGTGACTTCGGTACCTCTAACAGACGTTTCTATGGCAACAAAACCAGAGAAGACTCTGGGCTGACGAAGTCGCTAAAAATAAGTCTGGCTGGAGAAAGAGAAGCATAGGAAGTGAGTTCAGGCATAGACTGGAAACCAGACAGCCAGATCACTGTGTGTGTGCGTAGTAATGGCGTAGGTATGAGACAACCTGCCGTGCCCGTTGTTAGGTATACAAGTACATGATACGCATTATAAAAGGGTAGGCTTCCACTTATCCTGCAGCCTTGTGCAAATAGATTAGATGGATAGATTAGATAGATACATGCTTTAAACTATATAGAATTCTGCAGAATGATTTGTAGACAGACTCTTTTTAAGATATGATTTTAGTGCCTAGAAAAGTTCATCTTGGATCATAGGAAATGTTGAGAGGATAATAAAAGCTAACCTACAATTTCAATAGCTGTCAACCATATACTCATTTGGTCAACAGCTATTCTTTCTGATCTCCCCGACCGTCCACATGCAGCCTCATCTGAGTCTGTGTTCACAATATGGAAAGGGAAGTAAGCCAATGCCAGAAATCTCTGGTGGTAGCTTATCTCCTCCAGAATAAGAAAGGATCAGACATATTGAAATTTAAAGCAAACCCACTTTTCATAAATTCATAGTACATGTGAATACAAGAACCTATATAACATATTTTATTAAGGAGATCTGTTTTCTTCACCTTTTATTATGCTGCTCACTTACTCATTATCTTCACTCAGTCTGTTAGTTTACATAGAGTCTGTATCCATAATCGCCTCACACACAGAACTCTTTGGAGAGGGAAGGAGGGCAAAGAGGCTTTTAAATGATTTATTGTCTCATTCTGTGCAATGGTAGCCTGTTATCTGAAGCATTGTAGTATTAAAAAGAGCTACCCAACTCACAGAGTAGCAGAGTGCAGCAGCTGCAGTTATTTGAGTGTGTTTTCCAGCAGAGTTCTATTCCCACTGAATATCCATAGATTGTAAAAGTAACTCAGCTTGATAAATGGAGAAGGAAACATATTTCTAAAAAAAGATATAATGAAAAGTTTCTTACATTCACCTGCACTATGCATTTATGAAAAGTTGTTTTATAACTGTAGGTCTGTAAGTATGCTTTAAATATTCCTATAGAAGTTCCTCTTTGATTATAAGAAATGTTGAGGGGGGAGATAAATAAATAAAAAGTACATATGATCAATAGAAAAAAAGAGAAAAACGGTGGTACTGCTAACACCTAATTTATATATACCGGTATACATGGAAACATATAAAATCAGACAGGAGTTGCATAATAATTATAATGCCCAAATAGGTGGTGCTCACGCCTCATAGAAAAAGAAACACATGAAACAATATGTAGAGAAAGAATAAAGGGGGCACTCACCCAGGCGTAGATTTTTTCTTAAAAACATCTTTTTATTCAGTCCTAGATAAAAACATATCCATAGGATTTGATAGGGAGAGAGGAACTGCACATAGAATGGCTAGGCAACGTCCGTTTCTCGTAGGGCGCGCTTTTTCAAGCCTCAAGTATGCTGAGCATACTAATAACTTGCGCCAGTAAACTGGTGTAAATGGTTTTAAATGTAGCACAACTCCCACACCACTTTCATAAAAGCGAAAGCGACCTGGGAGTTGTGCTACATTTAAAACCATTTACACCAGTTTACTGGCACAAATGATCAGTGAAATCTATGGCAGTGACAAGCTGGTATAGATCACACAATGATGTATTTCTTATTCAGGACCGATGCTCCATTCTTATAAAAATCATCTTTTTATCCCTATGCAAATGAGCATAAAAGAGCTTTAGGGGCGTTGCTTTCCATCAGTGAGCTTCACTATCTGTTGCTGCTAACTGCCGCTCAGCTCCGCCCCTGCTAGTTGACTAACATCTTTCTTCCCTGGCTTCAGCACACAGTACTAACTGTACTGTGCATGTCTAATGATGACACATTGCACCCGGAAGTGAGGGAAGCTGGCTTCAGATGGGGCAGAGCTGAGCAGGAGTTAGCAGGAGCAGGTAGTGAAGCCCACTGATAGAAAGCCAAGCCCTTAAAGTCATTTCTGCTCATTTACATATGGATAAAAGGATGATTTTCACAAGAATTGAGCAGCAGTCCTGAATAAGAAATACAACATTGTAAACTGTGCTGACAGCCCTACAAGGTACTGTGATTAGTAAATCTCAATTTTGTGTTGAATCTACCTTTAAGACTAGATTCACATTGCTGTAATACATTCACATTTTATGGACCATATTACAGCTGAAAATTTTCTCCTGGCCACAGGTCTAATGACCCGAACTAGCAGCAAGATAGGACTTGAGGCTTTAATACTGTCTACACTTGACGATTCCCAACAGTGTTAATATAGTTAATTTTATTATATCACCTGTGCAGTATTAAAGGGGTTATCTGCTTTTTAAGAGTATTGGCCTATCATTATATACTTCAGTGGGGCAGCGCTGAAGTACCTATACTCACCGCTGCAGTGTGGGTCCCAGGTGTCAGACCCTATCTAATATTGATGGTCTATCCTAGCTCTCTTTCCAAAAAAGAAAGTTGTGCCCCTAGCGCCACCTGTTGGAAAGTAGCAATCCTATAAGGCACAGGTGTCAAACATGAGGTCTAGGACCGCCAAGGGTCCTTTGGCCTGCCGGCAGGGCTACATCTGCCATGAGGTGAGTCCCTGAGGAAGTGGTTTGAGTACAGACAGTAAGTGCAAAGCTGCACTATTGTCTGCAGCCGAGCCAAGGCCTGTAAAACTTCCCCAGGGCCCCCTGCCACCCCCACAGTGTTAGGAGCACCTTCGGGTGCCCCTTCCTCCGTGTTTTGAACTGTACAATTATTGTAGAGTATCGATGCAACAAGCGGAACCTCCTCTTGCACACAGCCTGCGCGCATCTTCTATTTTCCTCCTAGTGGTACCATAGACTAGGGATTGAGGTTGTGTTCCAGATTAGGTCCTGCCCACCACATGACTGCACTGAAAGTGTAATATCATTATACAGTGCTACAGAGCATTGAATGGTATGTGGGGGTAGGGGGCAGTATTAAGCCACTATTACCCACACAGGAAATAGAATTAATTATGCGTGTGTGCATGTGTATTATTAGGGCGCTATTACAGTAATAGCGACCTCCTGTAGGTAATAGCATTAATTATGGAATGGCACTATTAAGGTTGCCTTCATCCTTATGGTTGCCATCAACGGGCTATAAATGTAACTACACATAGCTGACATAGCTACATTTATACATTCACAGAATTACTAACACCCCTTTGAAGACAAACATAAGGCTGAAGTGGCCCTCAGCAAAAATTAGTTTGACACCCCTGGGCTAATGAAATAAACAATCTTTACCAGGGTAATAGTAAACCTAGCTGCACCAATGACAACCCTTTCTATGTGGCTCTTATTTCTTTCCCCAACAATCTTCTTATTTAAGCTCCTTCTAAAAGGATACTGGATGTACACTACGGACAATATATGTTTACATGACCAATGTATATGTATTACACTCAGAGGAGGACTGTTAATTATTATCACCTACGTTTTACACTAATCCGAAAGTGTGCAGAATAGTCTCCAGGTGTAAAGCATGTGATGTGCTGACTGCATGAAAAACATCATGTATTACATATCACCATTATTGCCAGCAATCTTCTATAATCCAAGAAAACAATCATCAGGGTAATACGATGTTCTCAAAACGACAAGTATTAGCAATAAGAGAAATCCCATAAGCACAGAGGGAAAAGAGGGGCAGACCCACAATTCCCATGAGCAGCTCAATGTGTATCAAATCACTTCAATATCATAAAACTGACCTGTGATTTTTTTCCCTAAGGTGTTTAATATATTCTTAGTGTCATAGTTTATTATAGGAATCATTTTTCACATGGAAGTTTCATTACCCACCATATACAAATATATATGAGATTATATAGATATAAACATCGTACATATAAAGATTCAGAGCAACACTTTGTAACAACCGTCCCGAGTAGTGCTGCAAGCCTTATGGATGTGTCATATTAATGCCACATTGGTAAATGTATAGAAGTGTATTCATAAGAAACACATATATTATATATACTTATTTAACCTCTTAATGCAAAATTGCCTACATGCATTGCTTAGCCATTTAACCCCAGACGCACTACGATCAGTGCTGACAAAAGGATAGGGATCCCTCTGTTCTGCTCCTGTCAGCTCTGGCATCCTGAGCAGTGGGGTTGACTTGTTGATTTTGACAGCCTCTAAATGACACATGGGCATTGTAGATGCCCAGGCAGGAAGGTACAGTACTGTCACATAGATATAAACGTATTACTCTGTAATATCTCATTTGGTCTGTACATGAACCCTGTACATGCTGCCATATATGTTTGTGCCATGTAAATAAAATTTTATTATTACTATTATTATAGTGCAGACGGATATAAAAAAACCTTGTAATATGTCCCAGTTCTCAATGTACTCATACATTTTTAGGAAATATAACAGGTAAAGCAAAACTAGTGTTCTTAAAAGCTTAAAGAAAGAAAAAAAAGATACCATAGTAGTGTTACTTTATGGGGAATACAAGTATTTAACATGACATGCCTAAAGAGCTGGTAATGCTCCTTTAAAAAGGGGTTTCCCAAAAAGACAGCCCTTTCTTTTACTGAAGAACTGCATGCAGTTTTTAATGGCAATTCTGAGTAACACAGTGGCAGACATAGACAGCTGAGGGCTCCTGTGCAAAAATGGTCATGAGGCCCTTGTTTTCCAATAGCTCAAAACAGAAAACCACTTATGTCTCTAACAATCCACCAACAATCATTAACCAATGAAGTTCATTGGCTTAGGCATTTACCTATAGTAGAAGGCTGCTGTTAAGGTGATAGGAGCCCAGTAGGTCAGGGGCCCCTGTGCAGCTGCCCTTGGACTAGCACTTGTCTACCATGTCAGTAAGTCAGTGGTGTTCTATTAGCATACAGGTGAGATGCAGAGTAACATGTACTATGTATTACTGCAATTAAAACTGCATATAGCAAAAATAAGCACTGGGTAAAGGGTTGTTAAAGGGATCGCCCAACTAATTTTTATTGATGACCTGTCCACAGTGAGGGTTCCAAAACCTGGACCCCTGACGATCAGCTGTTTGAGTGGGTCACAGCACATATATGAGTGCTGTGACCTCTTTAGAGTTTACATCACAGGCTGTATGTTTTATTATAGCCATACAGTGTAATTGCTGTTTCATCCCATTCACTTCTAGGGAGTGAGGCTGAAAATATATCATGTGGCTCATAAAAAGAAGAAAACTCATCAAAAATAATTAGTTGGGCAACCGCTTAAATATTTTAGGCAGCATAAAGATGTGAGTGTCAGAAAAGAAGGATACTTACACACCACACAATGATTAGTCGTCTTGCAATAAAAGAATCTATATTCCATAATGTAAAAGGAAGAAATGTGATATAAAATACTTCTTGGCCCAGTGCAGCAGCAAATCTGAAGACGTAATAGAGCAAGTAGTTGTGGACCACATACTTTCTTACTGGACCCTGCAAAAAAAGATAACAGAGAAATATTTAGTATTACTACTGATAAAGAAGATCTGCTGTGTCCATATGGTATGAGACTTATAGTGGAACTACAATTATCAAACCACCTTTCATAAAAGAATAGTACTGGTGAATAGAAGACACTTTGTAATACATCTTATTTAAGAAATTTGTTCCCTTTTCCAATTAACAGGCTGAATTACTTTTTACACTATAATGGGGTCCGTGTGGTTTTCACTTGGTTTCCGTGCGAAACATGAGGAGAGAAAAGTGCTGCTTGCATGTGGAAACCGAGCGGAAACCATACGGACCCCATTATAGTCTATGGGGTCCATTTGGTTTTCCAAGTAACCACTTTTTTATGCGTATAGGTTTCCGTTCAGGGGAGTCCCTAAGCGGTCTCCCCTAACGCAGATGTGAACCGGGCCTTACACGTGTATTAGTTGAGAACTGACAGCTATGGCCAACCATGTGTATGGTCCATTTGTATGTGGACGTTCCAAATCGGCAGCATTCTGTTTCCAACTGACCCGATCCTTTTTACATCTCAAAGATGTAAGAGCATTGTGCAAAAAAACTGAATGATCAGTTGAACGATCTTATGTGTAAGGCTAAATATAATCCTATTGCGACTGTTGGTAATTTTACTTTGTTTTTGACACACCTTTTTAGACTGTGCTTTCACGTTTAGGTTTTTGTTTAGTTTTTGGAGTCAAAACCAGGTGTGGATCATAAAAGGGAAAAAAAAAAAATATAAAGAACAGATGTCACTTTTTTTTTTTTTTTTATCTAGTGCTGGTTTTGACTTCAAAAACCTGAACGTGGAGACCCAGCATTAGGACAACACGTATAACCACTAAGTATATAATGACTAGTATATAGTACTTATAAATATGTTACATATCTAGTTATAACACCAAATTACAAAAGCTCCATATTGGTGAACTGGAATAAACTGTCAGTAAATTTTACAACCTGATAAAAGTGTGAAAACTGATCTAGATAAGGAATAGTTAAGGATTTGTGTTAGTAAATACTGGCAGTGTATGTTCTGGTTATGACATGAATCTCGGGTATTGTCATTAATGACTGCGGCCCTGTGCCCTATCTAAGTTCCTAGTGACATGTGATGCTGCAGACTTAATAGGCATCCTTAATGCTTTAGAACCGTCCATATTAACCCAGGAAGCACAGTGTCAGCTGCTGGCACATTAATTCCTTCCTTTCCGAGACTTCATCTGAATTGCTGAACAAATAGGCAGGAAGTCTCGGGATCAGTTTAAGACATTAGAGATAACAAGGATCTATGTGGAAAGGGTGGGGACCGCTTTATGTGAGCATGACTGGTGCCAGGGCCATAGCACTGGAGCTCAGATAAAGCTGCTCATTGTCAGAGCAAAACTAATGGCATTTAACACTATGCTCAAAGAAAGAAAACAGCTACATTTATCAATCTTACAGAACGCTGAAAGCAAACACTTTACTAAGCCATTTACCGACCTCATAAATATTATTCCTGTAAATTAAATCTATAAAATAAATAATAGATATTTGTATATGCAAGTCTCACTTTATGCCCCCAGTGGCTGGATGTGGAAATACAGTCAACACATGGCAATCGTTTAGGCTGCAATTTCTGCAATATCTAATCCCATTAGAGGATATAACACAAGGCAATGATGGGTATTTAACATGCAAAACACCGTAAAAGGGACAATATATCCTTTAAAACCTAAATTTTCCCTCTTTTTTGAGTTCTCAAGTTAAAGAGAAATGATTTTTGTACATTATCACCAATCCACGAGAGGCTAAACCGTGTACTAGGTTTTTATCTCAAGTTTTAAAAAGCCAATTTTTATTTTTGTTCCATTCTGCTCTCTTTTTCTTTAACTAGACATGGCCATATATATGAGATATTTATCTGCAAATTATTGGCAGATCCAGCTTATTTTAGTAGTATCTGTAATATCTCTGCAGATTTTACAAAATTAAGCTGGATCTGCCAAAAGTTTGCAAATACATATCTTGTGTGTATGGACAATTTATGTGTCCTTTTATACTGGTAGATTAATTGGACCATAATTAACCCTTACGTGACGCTGGCATTTTTTATTTTTGTGTTTTCATTTTTACACCCTGCATTCCAGAAGCCATAATTTTCTCATTTTTCAGTTTATGCCATCATATGAGGGCTTGGTTTTTGTGTGACAAGTTGTACTTCAAAATGGTACCATTTATTATTCTATACAATGTATAGAGGTGGAATTGAAAAAACAAATGCACTACCACCATTTTCTTACAGGGTTTTTGTTTTTTTTTTTACATCTTCCACTGTGAAGTAAAAATGCTATGTTAGCCTTATTCTCGGGGTCAGTAGGATCATGTGATAAAAAAAAAACTATATAAATTTGGTATGTTTTAATAACTTTGCAAAAATTCAAAGTTTTGAAGAAAAAAAAAATATTTGAATCACCATAATCTGACACCTGTAAGTTATTTTTATATTTCAGTGTACAGAGCTGTGTAAAATGTCTTTTTTTGCGGAACAATATGTAGTTTTTATTGATGCCATGTTGGAGAATGTATGATATTTTGATCACTTTTTATTCCATTTTTTTAGGGAGGCAAATCCGCGAAAAAACACAAATTCAGCCATTTTGAGATGGTTTCCTGCTATGGCGTTTACCATATGGGACAAATGTTTATATACTTTAATAGTTTGGGCATTTTTGGACTTATTTTTGGACATTTTTTACTTATCTATATTTACTTTATATATTTATATGTGATCTAGGTAACGAAGGGTGATTTAATCTTTTAGGTTTTTAAATTTTTTTTTATATTTTTCAAAACTACTGCAGTCTATAGCAAATTCGCTATGTAACTATTGAAGCCTGCACCAGGACGTTTGGGTTAATGCAGATTGTCAGATTAACAGATCCTTCCTACTCTATTCCACAGAATCTGTACCCTCCATGTAGAAGTTACCCAGCATTCCATGCACTTAGTATCTGTATTTTCACAACATACCGCCTGGTGACGAGCTCATACAGCTTATTTATTACAGTTTATAACCTTATTTATTAAAAGATAGAATGTACCAAATAATCCCTCTTTCCTTTTGTGTCTCCTTATTTCCTCTTAGATTGTAAACTCTCATGACCAAGGCCCTCACTCCTATTGTTTGATAGGTTAATTTTTTTTGTCCCTATTGTCTGTTCATGTACCCTCTGATTTGTAAAGTGCTACAGAATATGTTGGCGCTATATAAATAAAGTTGTTATTATTATTATTACATGGGGAAATCTGGTCTGTACATCAGATGGATTTCTGGGCCCCAACCCATTCAGATGAGGACTCCATGCATCATAGTGAACTATAATGTCAGCTGTCCCTGCTCCTCATGGCCCTACTGTCTATATTATAGACAGTATGGACAGTAGGGACAAAGGCAGGGACTCCCAGCATAATAAACTATGATACAAGGAACCCTAGTCTCCTGACCATGTTCGGATTGGGAAATCTGGCTGATGGACCAGATTTTCCAGTCCGGATTGCCTTTTAACACAATTGTTAGAAGGTGAATGGCCAAACAAACAATTATTCATAACTCAAGACTGTTCTGTTTGTGTGGCTGTTTTTTTTCCATTATTGTTGCCAACACCTCTCCTATATACTGGGCAGATGTGCTGCCAAATAGAGACATTTTTATGGCCCCATAAAATATGTGATCAGCAGACAAATGGGTGTTTGCTTGCTTGTTGGCTGATCGCAGAATCTTTTACACTGCACTTGGCCTTCATCAGCTTGTATAAAAGGGCCTGAAGTTGCAGACCGGTACGAGTCCAAACAGTGGAACCCCTACCAATCACAGAAACAGTGGTGCCTTGCACCTCAGTCTGGATGGAGGAGTAGTTGGGCAGACTTGCTGCCTCTCCATTAATTTCTATCGGGGTGCCATTTCAGCAGTGCCATAGAAATGAGTGGAGCAATATCACGTCTCCCGATCCCTGCTCTGTTCAAACTGAGGTGTAAGTACCATTATTCTTGTGGCTTGTAAAGGGTCCCAGTGGTCAAACATCCACCGACCTGCAACTTATTATTATGGATAGTGGATAGGGCAGATCCCTTAAACGCATGATGCTGCATTCAGAACCGTTCAGATACTAGATGGGGATGCTATTTCATAGAACATAAAAATATAACTTCCAGAGACACACTAGGTTGTATTATATAATCATAGCCTGGCCCTAAAATCCCTTGTCCGTGAGTCACACTCTTTTGTCAAGCGATTAAAAATCTAAAGATATTGTTACCAAACTTTTCCAAGCTCCTGGTTGACAAACCTCTCCTGAATAACTATTCCAACACTACATCCAATGGTATATACACAAAACACAGTGTGACAACCGTCGACTGTCACCCAATAACTATGAATATATTTTTGTATAGGGATTTTACTAACTTGACAGAAAAGGACACTGCAAGACAAAATTACTAGTCTGCTTATAATGTGTCCATCAGGAGCAGCGCCAAGCATCTTACAAGAGGAATTGCATGTAATAAGATGTAATATATAAAATGGATATGATGTGGTATTAGTGTGGAAAATGATCCATAAAGACAGCGTCGGTCTGGGGTTCCTTTGACCCACCCTCCATCTATATATAACATGCATGTCCACTCTTCAGCACATTGCTGTTATTACACACATAGCATATAATCAATAGTATAAGTTATTTGTGAATCAGCTACATTAGAAGTTTCCTTAGTGGTAAGAAACAGACTCCAGATCAGCTTCAAATGGGTTATTCTTCTGCTAGATCCTGGAGTCGGTTTTTCTTTGACAGAGCCTGGGCCCGCTGGAGTATTCTCTGGTATGCTGAGCCAGTCCAGCCCTGCATAACATGATCTATAATATGATATATGAAATTCTATTATTAATTGTAATAATATGATTAATAAGATCTTACTAGCATTTATATCAGTAATGTCAGCCATATTTAGGGCTACGGTTAGCAGAGTCTTTAAAGTCACAATTAGGCTAAGGCCCCACATTGCGGAAACGCAGCTTTTTTTGTTGCAGATGTAAGTATAATATGCTTCCTATATATTTCCCATTCGTTTTGTAGCTATTCTTAGCTTTGGCTCAAAAAACCACAACAAAAAAAGCTGTGTTTCATCAACGTGGTGCCTTAGCCTTAAGGAGACATTTTCAGGAATGTTTCTAAGACACTGTTCAGGCTGGTGTCATGGTTTCTGGTATTACAGAAAATATGACAGATCAACAGTACAAAGGATCCCATAGACTTATATAAGAAAAAATAACGCAGCAGTCTACAAGTTCACAAGCATGGGGCCATGTCCAGTGCAAATTGGATCACAACACAAAAATATCACACATATACAAAGGAGTACAGAAGCATAACATACAGTATTGGCGCAGATCCTACACTAAACTAAAACCGTACAGGTCACATCCGAATGTCAGTATCCTCTTCTATTTCTGCTTCATGGTGGCTCAGTGGTTAGCACTGTTGCCTTGGAGGTCCTAGGTTCGAATCCGAACAAAGGCGACATCTGCATGAAGTTTGTATGTTCTCTCCATGTTTTCATGAGTTTCCTCCCACATGCCAAAAATATACTGATAGGTAAACTGGCTTCCTGTAAAACTTCCTTGTAGGTGTTGGGGATGAGTGCCTGTATGGCACACTCCCCTACTGGACAGCGCTCCCTGCATTTTGAGCACCGTGAGAAAATCGCATTACTAATGTTTGTCTTTGTCATTCAAGGTTTCAGAAGGGGTACTATGTCTCCTAAGGGAGGCATCCCCTTTGCAAGCCACCTTGCGGTATGTAGAGTCTCACAGACCATACATGCTCTACTAGGAATTCTGGGAAAGGAATATGCAAATAATTTGCACTGATGAGGGGCAATAACCCCAAAAACAGCTGTCTGCAGATGAGTCTCGCTTTCTATTGGAAGATCTGTTCTGGTTTTGCTTTAATTTCAGTGTCAATAGGTTTCTTAGAAAACCAGGCATTGATCTTTAAGGAGCTACCCTGCAAAAGATGGAGCTAGATTGAGTTTTCTTTTTTCTATCCAGGGGAACTTTGTTTGTTCCTATTCAATGGGTTGTTCACGAAAAGGACAAAGGGTCAGCAATTTTTCCACAAGCAGCACCACTTTTGTCCATGGGTTCTTTCTGTATGGCACCTCAACTTAATTCATGAGCTGCAATACTAGACATAGACAGTGGTTAGTTTCTTGGTGGCTCAGTGGTTAGCACTGTTGTCTTGGAGGTCTGTTTCTATAAGAAAACGGTCACAATTTTTATCTTTGAAAACACATACAAAGCTAAGACATGCATTGCTGTGGTTTCTCACGACCACTGACTGAGCAGCATAAAAGGAGTTAATTGAAGAGGATACTGTATCAGAAGGGAGTGGACGAGTTCTAGAACATGCTGAAGTCAGCCTAATAATTGCACTGTTATCTTATACTTAGGATGACAGATGTGATTTAATGGTACATAATGAATGTAGCATACAGCAGCACAGAGATGTATTATCTTCAGACAGAGGATTAGCTCATTGACAGTCATATGAAGTGCCCCCGCTCTACAACACGGCCCTTGTCGCCAATTAACCCATGTGTATTAAACATGTACAGTGGACCCCATTGTAATAAGCTCTTATGTGTACTGCAAAGTGATCAAACCCATTTAATGATGTGATTTTTGTACTTTTACAACCAATGGTTGGCACAAATAGAAATGTGCACCAAAACAGAAATCAGATTCTTCAGATTTATTGTTACACTATCCCATCATGCCCCAAAGTTGGGCATATTTGGACACTTCCTAGCAAGCATAGCCCGTGCTGAAATGCTTTATTACGCTTATTAGCATTTGCAGCATCTTTATATGTGTCACAGCAATCCTTTCTAGTTTAGTATATACAGGTTCCCTGTTGATGGGTTCCCTTTAAGTGCAAGTATCTGATCTCCTCATTTATATGGGTCTAGTTGGCTGATTTTCTAGAAGTGCGCTTTGAATACATGGCTAGTCATGCACAAATATAGACTCCGTAGGTGTGGAAGGGAAAAAAAAGCAGTCCTAACTCCATTAAACCACAAGAAAATCATGTAAGCGCACAATATGCAGACTGCATCCATCATCATCAAGACAGAACTGCATCTCTAACCTATGCATTATGCTTTACTGTTAATGCCTGGCTCTAAAAGCATTAGCTGCATCATCTCTACATAATATAAATACAATGGGAAAGACGCCAGGAGACATACTGTGCAGTACAATACATATAGGAGAAAAAGATTTGAAAGTGAACCCCCGCTTTTGTACAACTCACTACACAGTGGAGCATACAGACAAAGCATTACGGTTATTTCATCATTATTTTGCATGTATTCTATCTTCACATTTTGGTCAGAGGTCAGGAAGAAGAGAGAGCACTGGTTAATGTCTCCTCTCTATATACTTTGTGAATGGCTATGCTATTGTTCAGGACATACTGAGACCTAGAATGCTGCAGCAGCAAAGATCTATAGTGCTGCAGCAAGAGAGGGGTAATGTTTGTACCACTGGAGCAGTCAAGGGAAAGGGAGTTTGAGCATTGATGCAATTTTTGCATGTGGGCGACAACAAATCATCTTCCCTTGGCTTGGGTAATTCACAAGGCCAGGGCAGAAGATTTAGATCCTATTCACACAACAGTTTCTAAAATCAATGAGAGTTAAAATGGGTTGTCCAGTATAAAAGTCAGAGGCCTGTGTGTGACATCCCAGGTCCTTTCCTTAGGCCGCTGAGGTTGTTGACTGGCCTCAGTGGCCATGTGTGGCGGGGCACCACGAGACCAGACAGTGGCATGGGATACCGGAGTGCCGGGAACAGGCGAGTATGAATTTTTTTTTCACCTTCCCCGGTCTTAAGTGACAGGAAAAAAAAAGAACGGTCAGTTAAAACAGACTGATTTGTCTGTTTTTTTTCACGGCTGAGAAACTGACAAAGTCATGTGAATAATAGCCTTAGGGTAAGTTCACACCCATTTATTTCAGTGGAAGACAAATGCTTCTTTTTCCATTGCCTGAAAAATATGAGCATCCTGCCCAATTTCTGGTTTCAAACCTCCCATTGAAGTGAATGGGTGTAGAAAATCTTTCTGACAATGGCAAGTGACTGTAGGGTGGTCACGTCAAACAGTTATATCTCAGGCATTTTAAAACCTAGACCAGTGACCCTTGTGTCATGTCAAATAGTGGCGTAAATGTTAGTAAATTTGGAATAGGATGTTTGCTCACACCCTGTCCCGTCCACTTTTAGAAAAGTGCTGAGGCTGGTGGAAAAACACAAGTTCATATAAAAAGTCTCACTGGTTTGTGACTTTGTTACGCCAATATAGTGGCGCAGATTCGTAGTGTATCTGCACCACCGTGAGCCTATCCTTGCAGGTTTATGAAAAGATATTAGTTCTATTAGATTACATATTGGATGACACTAAAAAAAGGGCCATTGAGTCTGTGAGAGAGGCACTTAGAAGTCTGCAGGTGGCAGTACCTGGATGACACACCGGTATACATCCCGGATTGGAGCACAAGTGACAGCGCCCCCCTGGGGTATGATGACAGTTTTAAACAGTTCATCCAGTTCCACATCCTGATGCATTTCCAGCTGTAAGTGACGGGGTATGATATGGTGACAGCTCCAGGCCTGGGCTTTGCACCCTGCCAAGAACAAGATCTCCATAGTCAAATACTCCATCACAGCAGCCAGGAATACTGGAGCATTAGCACTGACGTGTTTGGCATAATTCCCTTTACTCAGAAAGCAATGAATGTAGCCAACTGGAAACTTCAGGCTAGCTCTGGATGTTCTGCTCGTCCTGCTCATTCCGCTGTATTCTCTATGTTATGGCTGTATGGCTACCATACAAGACAATAACCAAGAATGAGGCCCGGTTCACATATGCGTTTGGGTTTCTGTTCGGGGGAATCTGCTTGGGGACCCCCGAACGGAAACCTATACGCATAAAAAAGCAGTTTACCTGGGAAACCCGTGGACCCCATAGAGTATAATGGGGGCCGTGTGGTTTACGCACGAAACAAATGGAGAGGAAAGTGCTTGCAGCACTTCCCTCTCCACATGCTTCGTGCGGAAACCGAGCGGAATCCACACGGACCCCATTATAGTCTATGGGGTCCGCGAGTTTCCCCAGGTAAACCGCTTTTTTATGCATTACCTAAACTATACACACTGAAGCAGAAATTCCTCTTTAGGCTGATAGCTCTTGCCTACACTGATAAATTGTAGCAAACCCTCAGCAATATGACACTGTTTCACACTAACGCTGCGGGACCCAAACGACAGAGAGCCGGATCTCTAAAACAGCGTTTACACATGGACACAGGTGGACCCCATTGAGTATAATAAAAAACGTCTGTGCCTGTGTCAGTACCACAGAAGTTCTTTAAGCAATTGGATTCCATACTTATTCCCTTTATATGGGGCAGTTCGAGGTCTAAATTACGTTTCTCCACATTGCAGCGGCCTAAAGCTATGGGCGGGATGGCTCTTCCTGATATATTTTTATATTATCTTGCTGGTCAACTTCGATATCTTAGGTCCTGGTTGTTGGCGGATCCTCTGCCTGGCCCTGAGGCACATTTAGCATATCATCTACATATACCCAACTTATGGCCGGTTTTGGAACACCCACACCTGTATAGAGGTAGCTTGCTCCCAATACATACATTGGCAATACAGGTCTGGCAGCGAGCTAAGCGGGTGGCGGCTTATACTGGAGTCCCTACTGAAACTCCGATATAGGATAACCCAGGTTTGACCGAATTATATGCCCTTCCGGATGCACGAGTTGGAAACAGTTTGGAGTTACGTCCCTGGCTGATATTTATGATCAGGGCACATTCCGCTCTTTCGACTCTTTGAGTACCCAATTTGGTATCCCTCGAACCCAATTTTTCAGGTTTCTCCAAATTAGACACGCCATGTCCACACAGTTTCCTCCACCGGCTGTCAGCATTTTCACATATCCCCTTATAGGGGTGCTCAGGTCTCAAGGTCCCCAGGGCCTTATCTCAGCATTGTATGCCCATCTTATACAGGTCAGGATGTCTCGTCTGGAAGCTCCGGCTCTAACGAAATGGCGCACTCTTATCCCTGCTCTCACAGACAAGACATTTTCTGACCTTTTGGAGTCGGCACAGTTTGTCTCCCCAGCCGCTAATAATAAGCTTATACAAGTAAACATTTTGAATCAAAGTTACT
Source organism: Leptodactylus fallax (assembly GCA_947044405.1). Lineage (NCBI taxonomy): Eukaryota > Metazoa > Chordata > Amphibia > Anura > Leptodactylidae > Leptodactylus > Leptodactylus fallax. The sequence continues at coordinate 3,312,567 of CAMRHE010000209.1, forward strand.
TGACCCCTGCACGTCTGCATAAAATGGGACGGCTACAACATCCTGGATGTTTACGGTGCACTGCTAGATATTGTGATTTTTGGCATATGATATGGGAGTGTCCTATAATTAAAGCATTTTGGACTGAGGTCGTGAACTTATTATCAGACATACTGGGGACCCCAATTCCATGTTCGCCTGAAATTTGTCTGTTTGGTGTCCTGGGTGGGGAAAAAGGGGGCCACCATACCCCCCCCTTCCGGGGGGGAGGCCTTTTCCCTCCCGGGGGGGGTTGCGCCGCGCGGGGGGGGGGCCCCCCCCCCCCCCCCCCCCCTTGGGGGGGGAAGTTGAAAATTTTTTTCTCCTTTAATAATAAATATATATAAAAGGGGGGGGTTGCTTTGGAATTTTTTGGGGGTTTGGGGGTTTTGGTGGTGCTTTCTTTTTTTTTTTTTACCCCCCCCCTTTTTTTTTTTTTTGCTCTCTGCTCTTTTTTTTTTGTGTGTTGGGGGGGGGGGGGGGGGGGGGGTTGGTTTCCCCCTCCGAAAATGGAGGCGCGCGGGTTTTTTTTTAAAAAAAAAATATAATTTTTTATTAAGTTAATAAAGGTTAGTTAAAGGTAAAATGACAGGGCTAAAGACAAGCAAAATATACAATATAGCATGAACAATTTCAAGGCAAATTCTGCAATGGTTTCTACTTTTACTCTGTCCACTTCTGCAGTATGGACACTGAATGAACAATATACTCAAAACTATCCCTAACTGACCCTGACTTCACATTTGGGTGCACCCCCTTTTCCCCAGTGGTCCAGGTGGACCGCTTACAGTCCGTAGAAGCGCGCGGTGGGGCCCAAAGTCGGTCCTTTCTTTTATAGTGAAGCGTCCTCTCCTCACTGTTATCAGGATCTTGGGAGAAATGAAGTCCTCTTTAACAGACAGGGAAACCAACTGAATGCAATGTAATCCAACAGCAGGTTCCACTCAGCACACTGACAGTCCTGCCGAATCCATACACTGAGCTGGGATGTAAGCCGGGATTTAGCAGGTGCCGTCCAGTACATCAACAGCACTGCGAGTCTCTATCTGTGGTATCCATATACACAGTCACAATGTCAGTCTCACTGATCAGCCACTGAGCACAGTTCCTTTCACGTGGACTCACTAGTCCTGTTGTCTCTTTACACTCTGTTTGTCTCTGGACCAAGATACAGCTTAGCTGTACAGAAAAATCTCCACACCAGTTCAATACAACACTTGCCAAGATGGCTGCTGCTCTCTGTCTCGTCACTTCCTGCTTCTCTGCTCACACTCTGTCTGCAGAACAGGCAGGCTGACATAAAAGGGGGGGGGAAGTCACTCCAGCATCATGTCACAATTACAATGGCTGCTGTCTTAAAGGAACAGAATCACAGAAATACATTCAACATTAACAGTTTATACAGACAAATGAAGCTTAAGACAACATTGGCTGTCTCTTACATATTCCCCCCCACTTTAAGATTGGCAGTCCCTGCCTATGACTGTATATCCAGAGGGTTGTACTTTTATGCACAGGGTGGTAGTATACCGATGTATGGCAGGCCAAACAAACTCATCCTGCGCATACCGAACAGGGGGAATACCAGCATTTGGCCTAGTGGTCCGTCTGAGGACCGGTGGTATATTATGGGGTGCTGCAGCTATGGGCTGAGAAGGACCAGCGGATTCCGCACCAGAGGGGGCACAGGCCGGAGATACAGTAGTCACAGGTGGAACATCCCCAGGAGCAGGGATCGGCCAACAATCATCCTCCTCGTCGGAGGCCCATTCCACACCTCCATTCTCTAACTGTGGGAGCTCATTCACATTGGCAGGCCCATCGTGATTTGTCCCTTCAGAATGACACAGGCGCAACATATTTCGGTGAAGTACTCGAACACAATCAGTTCCTTCTTTCTGGACCTGGTACACTGGCCCATTCGCATACTTGCGGCCAACAACACGATACGGCAAAGCCTCCCATCTGCTTTCCAATTTCCCTTGGGGTTTCTTGACACGAACTAGCACCAGGTCGCCTGGTTGCAATGGTGCTTCTTGCACTGGGGTCTTATCAGGATGGGGATGTTCTTGCAGGCGCTGCCGCACCAATCGATGGATCGTCTCAAGTCTCTGCCGATGCGCCCGCACCCAAGAGGTTGGATCCCTCGGAGGGAACCCATCCACATCATTCAACTGTAATTCTCCTATACTTCGCCCAGACCGCCCAAAGAGAAGTGTATAAGGAGAGTACCCCGTTGTAGAATGGACCTGATTGTTATAGGCCCACACCATTTCAGACAAGAACTGAGGCCACTGTAACTTCTTGTCTTCCTCCAGAGTCCGCAGCATCTGTAGCAGAGTTCTGTTGAATCTTTCACAGGCCCCATTTCCCTGAGGGTGGTATGGAGTCGTGTGCGACTTCTTTATCCCGTAGATACGTTGAACTTCTTTCATTACGTGTCCCTCAAAGCAGGCGCCCTGGTCGGAGTGGATGCGTTGGGGGCACCCATATACTCGAATGAAATCTTGGCACAGAGCACGAGCTGCTGACTCAGCTGTCTGGTCCTTGGTGGCGGTTACCACCGCAAATTTGGTGAAGTGATCCACCATTACGAGGCAATACTGGTGTCCGCTATTGGATGGGCCCACCATTAGATAGTCTATCATGACGATTTCTAAAGGTTCCTGGGTCACGATGGTTTGCAGGGGAGCTCTCTGTTCTATTGCCTTATGGATCTCACAAGTTCGACAGCTGCGGCATACTTCTTCGACCATTTGACGAAGACCAGGGCAGTAAATCAGTCGCTGTAACCAACGAAAGGTCTTCTCATGACCAAAATGTCCATTCTTATTATGAGCCTCAACTGCCAAGGAGCGAGCCAGTTCACTAGGCACCACAATTTGGTATCGAATGTCTATCTCAGAAGGTAAATAGACCTTTCGGCATAGCACTCCATTTTTCATCTCCAACTTTTCCCACTGACTCAAAACAGATAATATCTCACGTGTCAGTCGTTCTCTTTCCTCTCTACAGGGCTTCTGGCCTTTCTCAACACACTTGATCATCTGCGCCAGCCCCTCATGGGTCTGTTGTATCTGTGCCCATTCCTGTCGTGAGGGACCAAAGAAAGGAGCCATTTCCCAGTCCGTCAGCATTCTGGTTCTCTGTCTTGGACCGATACTTAATGCGGTAATTGAATGTAGACATTCGGGCTATCCACCTCTGCTCTAACGCCCCGAGCTTGGCATTTTCCAGGTGAGCTAGTGGGTTGTTGTCAGTCAGTACTAAAACTTCAGCACCGGTCAAATATTCAGAGAATTTCTCGGTCATGGCCCATACCAGTGCCAACAGCTCCAATTTAAATGAACTATAATTCTCGGGGTTTCTTTCAGAATCTCTCAAAGACCGGCTGCCGTACGCTATGACCCTCTCCTGGCCATCCTGAAGCTGGGAAAGCACTGCTCCAAGACCATACAGGCTTGCATCTGTATATAGCTGGAACGGCAAGTGGTAATCAGCATATGCCAAGATTGGGGCTGTTGTCAGTGCATCCTTCAATGCCTGGAAGGCTTGTTCCTGTTCAGGTCCCCACTTCACGGACCGGTTCTTTGGACCACCGGATGTGCCTCGTAGGAGAGCATTAAGTGGTGCTGCTACCTTGGCGAAATCCTTAATAAACCGTCGATAGTAACCGGCTACTCCAAGGAACGCCCTCACTTCTCGCAGGGTAGTCGGTATCGGCCAATCTTGAACAGCCGCTATCTTGTCTCTTGATGGTCTCACCCCTTCTCCTGATACGCGGTGACCCAAGTAATCAATTTCAGATTGGAACAACCGACATTTACTGGGTTTCAATTTGAGCCCATGTTCCCGCAATCTTCGAAATACTTGCCCCAACTTTTGGAGATGGTCTTCAAAGGTCGCAGAATACACTATAATGTCATCCAAGTAGATGAGAGTGAACTCAAAGTTGAAGTCACCGAGACATTTCTCCATCAACCGCTGAAACGTTCCGGGTGCATTTGTCAGCCCGAAGGGCATCCGGTTAAATTCGTATAGTCCCATGGGCAAGATGAATGCCGTCTTCTCCTTGTCTTTTGTGGCCATCGGCACCTGCCAATACCCACTAGCCAGATCTAGTGAGGAGAAGTACCGGGCTCTCCCTAGCGCTGAGAGGGACTCCTCAATCCGTGGCAAGGGGTAGGAATCTCGTACGGTGCAAGCGTTTAACTTCCGATAGTCTACGCAAAATCGGATGGACCCATCTTTTTTTCTTACTAACACCACAGGAGCCGCCCAGGGACTCTGGCTTTCTTGGATGATCCCACCCTGTAGCATCTTAGCTAACAGTTCTTTCACTTCCTGATACAACTGTGGAGGAATTTGTCGGTAGCGCTCTCTAATTGGAGGGGTGTCTCCTGTGGGAATCTCATGGTAGATCCCTGTGGTACATCCAAAATCTTCAGCATACCGTGCAAAGGTGGCTTGGTTCTCCCACAACAGCTCATCTACCTTCTGCACCCATTCCAGAGAACATGAACTTACATCCATCTTCAACTGTTCTCGAATTGCACAGCCATTCCATTCAGAGGTGGGTTCCTCATCTTCTCCCATGGACACAGTTACGGTCCACTCATCCCTTTCAGTCGGCTTCAGCTGCATTGGAGTTACTTTCCTTACTTCCTCCGGAGTCACATAGATGTTAGCCAGCAGCCTCCCTGGGGTCAGGTCCACACTCTGGTCCTGAGTGTTTACACATCGAAGTGGTACTCTTCCATTGCGAACTATTGCCAAGGAACGGGCCACTAGCGGATCAACACCTCCTTCGGCTGCCTGCAGTGGTTCTACCAACACAGCTATGCCCTCTAGTTTCCGACAGGTGCCTACGGGCATGGACACTATTGTCTCCCGACTGGGTGGCAGTGTAACTTTTGTATGCAAAGGAACTGAAATTCGAGCCAGAGGACGCTGTGCATCTGAACTTTTCTGTAAGCCACATGTCCGGATCAGCCGCTGGAAAGCTGTTTGAGTAGGCCGATGGGTGGTGGTTTCTTTCCAATAACCGTGACCTTTCTTTTCAAAGAGGATCTGATCTAATTCTTTTAACACATTCATCCCCAAAATGACAGGGACCTTTACTTCATGTGACTCCTGTACCACCACAATGCCTTTCCTACCTAGATCTTGGCCACATACCCGGACATTCATCCAGGCCACTCCCACGACCGGAACTGGTAACTGGTTAGCTGCGACCACTCGTACGAATGTATGGGGATCATATTTCACATGTTGCCGGAAGTACCGTTCATAACAGTCTCTACTCAAGGTCGTTACTTGGGAACCCGTGTCAATCATCCCGGTAACCGGAATACCATCCATTTCCACCTGTATGACAGGACTTGCAGCGATCAGGTCATCATCAGGGCATTCTCCCCACATAGTCTCCTTGTCAGTCTCCCCTACTACACGCCCTTCAGCAGCAGGGGACTTCAGTTTAACGGCGGTCTCTCATAAGTTTGTCGCTGCTCTGGACATCTAGCAGCAACGTGGCCCATCTGTCCACACTCCCAGCAGCGTATCCCCCGTCGTTCTGGCCATCTGTTTGGGCCCCTTCGGTAAGCCCCTTCGATTTCTCCTGAGCACTGCACTAAATGATTTGGACCCCTTCGGTAGGTCCTATCCTCACCCCTCCAGCGGGGTGGTGGGTGATTCTGACTTGCTGGGTGTGGATGGCTCACCCTTTCATCTCCAGTCTTCTGGAAGTCTGCAATTTTCATAGACTGCTCATCACAACGAGTGTGCAAGTGTTCCATTTGTTCTTGCAGTTTCTGCATTACTGTGAGAATTTCTTTAACCGTCCCTTTTTCTACTGTCTCTGAGCCAGAACTAGCCCCCTGTGACAAAGTAACTCCAACTGCGGTCTGCGGCCTCGGGACCATACTATTGGCACGGGAGATGGCCTCTACCTGTACATCATGGAATTTAGCATCAGTCTCTCGTCGTATAAAATCCTGCATAGTCACAGTTAAACTGCCGTCACGTATCCCCAGGACAAACTGGTCACGGAGAGTCCGATCAGGGTTACAGAAGGCTGGCGAGCCCCCTCTTTCCTTCACTTGAATATCTCGGAGCAGTTCTTGTAGGGCATTTGCATATTGGGGAAGGCTTTTATTCTCCTGTTGTACCCTCTGGAAGAACCGAGCCTGCAGAGACCCCAGCAATGCAGTTTCTCCATAGATGGTTTCTAGAATCTGGACTACTTGCTCAAATGTCTGCCTTTGTTCAAATGGCCTCAGTATCACCGTGGTCTTAGCATCCCCTTGTAATGTCAATATTGCTAGCTCTACTAGTACTTCTGGTGCGGTCTGGTACATTCGCTGTATCATTCGTATCTGTTCCACCCACATACTCACTGACATATTATTGCCATCAAATTTAGCTAACTGACTCATTATAGCCCCTGCTGGCATTCTTCCTCCAGCACCATTCTCCCGAACGGGTGCGTCACCGTCCATTCTGGTAAGCGGATCCTGCCGACTACGCCAATTTGTGAACCGAGAGCAAGGCAGGTGGTTTGGACTCCGCAACCAGAAATGAACGCACACGCGGTAGTTCAAGAAAAAAAATATATATTTACTATAAGTTAATAAAGGTTAGTTAAAGGTAAAATGACAGGGCTAAAGACAAGCAAAATATACAATATAGCATGAACAATTTCAAGGCAAATTCTGCAATGGTTTCTACTTTTACTCTGTCCACTTCTGCAGTATGGACACTGAATGAACAATATACTCAAAACTATCCCTAACTGACCCTGACTTCACATTTGGGTGCACCCCCTTTTCCCCAGTGGTCCAGGTGGACCGCTTACAGTCCGTAGAAGCGCGCGGTGGGGCCCAAAGTCGGTCCTTTCTTTTATAGTGAAGCGTCCTCTCCTCACTGTTATCAGGATCTTGGGAGAAATGAAGTCCTCTTTAACAGACAGGGAAACCAACTGAATGCAATGTAATCCAACAGCAGGTTCCACTCAGCACACTGACAGTCCTGCCGAATCCATACACTGAGCTGGGATGTAAGCCGGGATTTAGCAGGTGCCGTCCAGTACATCAACAGCACTGCGAGTCTCTATCTGTGGTATCCATATACACAGTCACAATGTCAGTCTCACTGATCAGCCACTGAGCACAGTTCCTTTCACGTGGACTCACTAGTCCTGTTGTCTCTTTACACTCTGTTTGTCTCTGGACCAAGATACAGCTTAGCTGTACAGAAAAATCTCCACACCAGTTCAATACAACACTTGCCAAGATGGCTGCTGCTCTCTGTCTCGTCACTTCCTGCTTCTCTGCTCACACTCTGTCTGCAGAACAGGCAGGCTGACATAAAAGGGGGGGGAAGTCACTCCAGCATCATGTCACAATTACAATGGCTGCTGTCTTAAAGGAACAGAATCACAGAAATACATTCAACATTAACAGTTTATACAGACAAATGAAGCTTAAGACAACATTGGCTGTCTCTTACAGACGCAGGAAGGAGTGTCCAGTTTGAGTTGTATAGTATTTTCCTTATTATCTACTGAGTCTCCCTGGAGTTCCGCCATAGGAAGTATTTATTAGGATATCTTGTTGTATATGTGTGGGGTTTTTGTATATGCCTTTGCTCCCTACAGGTTGATTTGGACTCTGTGTTTCTTTCGGCTCCCTTGCCTGGATTCTCTCCTGGACGATTTGTATCTGATATTTACATCTACCATGGACTATGCAGCACTGTTTTGGTTCTTTTTGTCTAGTTTCTGATATGTCTTTGTACAACTTTTAGAATATGTCCTTTGTTATTCCTTTTTAAGCTTGTACTATTGATGTGTAATTTGTTGTACGATTGTTCGATAAACCGAGTTTAAAAAAAAAACGTCTGTGCAGGACTTTTCTCTCTGCCGATTTTGGCAGTTTCTGTGTCGAAGTCTCCAGCTGAGACTCCAGCGCAGATGTGAATCCAGCCTGAGCAAGGCAAAGGGTTAGGTAGAGTTGAGAAACACATACAGTATGAATGAGAGCATCTAGTTCAGATACCATGGGGCACATATAGTGTATGCCAAAAAGTAGTTTTATGCACACAGGTAAGACTAGGTGTCATTATTTCTGTCATTTAGCTCTGTTATAGGTGTCAGAGCTAAATTAGTCATATAACATAAACCAACCATGCCTAGCACACCAGATTGACTATAAAGGGAGCCCACAGGTTTCTATAATGGTTGTCCATCATTTTACCAGACCAATAGCACAGCATACTCTACCTCCAGCCTCCAACCCAGATGTGAACACAGCCTCAGGTAGCCACTTTGACAGAATACTGAGAATCTGATGCCATTTCAAGCTCTAGGCAGTTTCCTTCAGCTACAAATGCTAGGGTGGTTGATCCAAAGGAGCACAAAGAACTCTCATGCACCCACTTTCTTCCTTTAAGAGGGGATTGCTGGGATTTCTGCACAGTCAGCAGAATACATGCTACAAGAGAGCTGGCATGAATTCCCCTTTAATGTTGTGTTCTGTGACCTGAATCATTTCCACTTATAACTCCCTCATATGGAACCCAAAATGTAGAACGAAAGCTATAAATACACTGGAGAGACCGGCAAAGTAGCAGCAGTAGCACAGGGAGCTATTGTGGGAACTGTCATGTAGCCACAGCTTATGTTCAGCCAGGGCAGAGACAAGGAATCCACATACACAGACATATTGTGCCCTATATGATTGTGTTTCTACCCTTGTCACAACTCTAGCTGAACACAGTGTAACAGAATATGGCTGTGCAGTCCTCCTATAACAGTGGATGGCTGTGTATCCGAGAATAGACTAAAGTCAATATCGGTATTTGAGGCCCCATGATGAGACATATTGACTGATGCAAGGCCTTGTTTTTTCTTTCATGTTGTGATGTATAATGCAGACAGATCCCACTCTTTACTACACTAGGATCCATGTGGTGTTCTATTTTTTATATTTTTATTTCCTTTCTTTTACCTGTGAGTGAATTGTGAATTTTCTATACTCCAGCACTAAGGGTTAATTTTATGTGGTTGGACTGGCACTGTTGTGCTACACTGTAAGGGTGGGTTCACACTTGTGTCCAGAGTCCATCTGTTGCGAAGCCGCTTTTTTTCGTCGGACACAAAGTCCTGCATGTCCGACTTTGTTTCCAATGAAAAAAAAAACGGCTTTGCGGCGCAGAGTGTGCAATCGCACACCCACGCATTGCTTTAAAAACCCATAGAAGTGAATGGGTTTTTAAGCAATGCATCTCAAACCTTTCACAATCCTTTCCGTATCCTTTTTTCCGACATTTAGATCGGATTAGCGGCGGACGGACTCCGGGCGCAAGTGTAAACCCACCCTAAGTGGTTATGCTATTGTGTATAGGACTGTACTGCACAGTTTTACACTATGTACCCCTTGTACTCTGGGCACCCCCAAGCACTTAGCATACCAGCAAACTTTTGACTCAGTTTAGTTAGTGGACCAGACCAGGAACAGTGGGGGGAATTTTTTAACCCATCTATGCCAATTTTCTGCATGGCCCTTTCTTGCACCAGAGATGTGCCACATCCCTCGTTCTGCACCTCGATTGCCACTTTTTGCAAAAGTGGGCAGAGCAAGACAGGGATGCCTCAGCCTGACATATTCATTATAATTTATTGAAGAAAACTGGCATTACATTGGAACTCTATGCAAATTCTTCACTGGCTGAAATTACCATTCTGGCACATGGCAGTCGGTCTAATTTATTAAGAGGCCAGGAACTCTGAATAATTCAGGTGCGCTGTGCACTAGTTGGAGACTTTATTAAGAAAGGCATATGCACAAAGGCATAACTTGAAGCTCCTGGGCCCCACTACAAAATCTTTAATAAGTCCCCTACCTACCTTGTGACATTTAGAATAGCGGTATAGTTTATGTGGTTGAGGGACCTTTGGAGTCTCCACAGGGTCCAAGGCCCGATAGCGACTGCTACCGCTGTACCCCCTATAACTACACCCATGCGTATGACACGCCAGTTTTAATAAATTCCCCCCCAGTGTTCTTGGATGTCATCCTGCAGGAGAAAGGTTTCATTCTGTGGGGACTATTGTCTTTGAGGCATGTGCTGAAATCGATATGGGTTTTGCAATGCCGTAAGTATTCCACAGAAGCACCTGTAGGAAGGGACTGAGGTGCATCCTTAAAAAGGTAAGTTTGGCTTTTGCATGTGTCTGTGTGCAGCGAGTACAACAGAGTCAGTATGACCTTACAATTATTTCTTCTGACGGACCCAAAGAACTTCAGCCCAGTGACGCACAACATGTACTCTAGCACATATTCCATATACTCATTACAGCTGCCATCTTGCCCATTTCCAATTTACATAGGAGTTTCCAAAGGGCAGACACAGAGTATACTGTAGCTAGTTATCCTTGTAGCTGCCACCATGTCCAGCTCCTTTCATTATTTTAATAGCCTGTACTGTTCTCGAGCAATAAGTGCTGTTAGCTTTGGTGCCTGATATAGTTAGGCTCTCTACTGTCAGGTGGGTGGTCATGGGCCAAAGCAGTCAAGGGGGTGTGATTCTGAGCTGCCTGCTCCTCCTAGTAACCACCCATCTGACAGTAGAGAACCTAATAGGGAATGATGAGAGCTACAGAAAAAATTCCAAATGTGCCAGAATCGGTGGAACAGCACCTATTAAAGGATTCAAAGAGTTGGTAAAGGTGGTGAAAGGTCCTCTTCAAGGTGCACCAACATAGCACACGAGTAACACATGACCATATAGCATTGTACAAAGCTTTCCTTTTACAAGCAAAGTCCATGATATATATATAATACAACTAGTAAAGATACAAGATTAGTGGGCAGGGTGAATTCTGCATAAAAGTTTATGACTTTTGCAAAGAACTTTCTTATTATGCAGCTACTCTTTTAGGCTCACTATCCCTTTAACTATACAAGACTATACACAATTATATGTTTTTGCACAAGGTACACACCTCGACAACTTATATAAAGGGAAATTTCAGTGACCAAACCAGAAAGGTTGGTTTTGAACCACATTCCACAAGACCAGGAAGAGCCTGTGCACACCACATTACATGGTACCCTGCAGATTGGTATCTAGGCTGTAGACAAAACACAAAATTTATAATCCCACCCAGCAGGAAACCTGAATGCAACATACACAGGACTGTGAAGTCAAAAATATGATAAACCTGTAACCTCCCTAAATATTCATTCCAAGTGCAATGTCTGATAATGGTTATCTCCGACATATGATCAGAAACCTGCAACTGTATTTTTTTGTTTTCCGAAATGTCAACCAGGAAGCACAGAAGAGACGCCTGGCATTTCAGTCTAGGAAGATGAAATACCCAAATGGCATTTACTCTATACATTGTGAGATGTGACAGAGTTCACGAAGACAGGAAGGTGATCATGTGATCAAAATGAGACTTTCAGTACTTCAAGGGGAGTGTGGCAATCATTTAGTCTCTGTTCTATGCCCATTACCCAGCAATAGTGTGTGACATTCTTGTTGCTCTCATTGTGAAAAGGATATTGTGTAGTCTCAACCATCAAACACTATCCTCATTTATGTGATCGGAGACTTTAAGCTGTCCTCTGGCAAGGTTAGAAAGTGGCAGACACAGAGGAGACCCCTCAGTGGACGGCATAGGAAGATTATATAGCACCATGGCAACATCATGCAAAACCTCTGTATTTACAGGCATCAGGAATTCATCTATGCTAAAAAAAAATATATATATATATATAGATACACACACACACACATACATGCATACTAGCTTTATATATTTAAAGTATATTGTATAACCATTTCTGATGACATGGTATGCAAACATTGAAAGAAATATGAATAGAGTAACAAGCCGAATTTGATACTTTTTGGAACCAAAACCAGGAGTGGATTCAGCATATTTATATGTCCCATTCCATTAAAGCCACTCGTGACTTTGGCTCAAAACTGCAGAAAAATCTTCAAGAAACAATGTAATTTTTCTGCAACATATGGCCTCAGACTTAAGCCGGTTGCACTCGACTGTGTGCTAACCAGCGTCCGTGAATGAACGGCAAGGGCAGCGCGCGGACAACACATGGATGTCACCCATGTGCCGTCCGTGCTTCCACGGCCCCTTACATTCAATGAACAGGGAAGCAGGGTCGAAAAATCGGACAGGAATAGGATCTGCTCCATATTTTGCGGCCCAGACTGTCACCCCGCACACGTGACCGTGTCATTCACAGTCATGTGTACGGGCCCATAGAAATGAATGGGTCAGTGTGCTATCCTGGAAAAACCTGGACAGCACACTGACCAGTCATGCGGTCGTCTGCAAAGGGGTTTAGGCTAAGGCGTTGAGGAAAAGCTGTTTTTTTGTTGCAGATTTTACTGTGGTTTTTTGAGGCAAATCAAAGAGTGAATTTAGCAGAAGGGAGAAGTATAAATGCTTCCTTTATATTCCCCATTCCTTTTCAAGCCACTATTAACTTTGGATTAAAAAAAAAAAAAAAAAAAAAAAAGCAGCTTTTCTGCGACATGGGGCCTTAGCCTTAAATAGTTTTTTTTTGCAACTGTATAGTATATTGTCACTGTAGCCAAAGTATACTGTATAATTGTTTATTTTTTTTACACCTCCCCTGGACCTCCACCTTGTATATTGTGGGATCTCAGGAGACCCCAGAATATAATCATTTCACATCTGGTTCTCGGGGGGGGGCCAAACCCGAAATATTTGGAATATTCGGGTCACATTCAGCTTGTTCGAATCGGTTCATCCTTCTCTAACCCGCAGCAAAAAAAATCTGCCCTGAATTTACCAGAGATAAAAACAGAACAAAATAAGGGCCCTGATGGATATTGCAGCTAATTCTGCGACTGACCAGCAGACCATTCCTCTGGGGGTGATCAGCAAAAGAAAGTTCCAGTGGAGACAGAAGGTCAGAAAATGAAGAGAAATCTGAGATGGAAGTCCTTCTCATCTACCTCTTTATTTTCCACCGTCTGAATAAGCCCTAATAATTCTAGCCTCTCTCGCAACAGCAGGGGATCTGATTAAGACTGGCATAGGAAACACCAGTCTTGATAAATTCTCCCCACTGTGTGATAGGTTTGGCACATCTTGAATCAAGCTACAGTGGGGAAAAAAAGTATTTAGTCAGCCACCAATTGTGCAAGTTCTCCCACTTAAAAAGGTGAGGCCGGCCTGTAATTGACATCATAGGTAGACCTCAACTATGAGAGACAATGAGAAAACAAATCCAGAAAATCACATTGATTTTTAAAGAATTTATTTGCAAATTATGGTGGAAAATAAGTATTTGATCAATAACAAAAGTTCATCTCAATACTTTGTTATATATCCTTTGTTGGCAATGACAGAGGTCAAACGTTTTCTGTAAGTCTTCACAAGGTTGGCACACACTGTTGCTGGTATGTTGGCCCATTCCTCCATGCAGATCTCCTCTAGAGCATTGCGTTGGTGCTGTCGTTGGGCAACACAGACTTTCAACTCCCTCCAAAGGTTTTCTATGGGGTTGAGATCTGGAGACTGGCTAGGCCACTCCAGGACCTTGAAATGCTTCTTATGAAGCCACTCCTTCGTTGCCCTGGCGGTGTGCTTGGGATCATTGTCATGCTGAAAAACCCAGCCACGTTTCATCTTCATTGCCCTTGCTGATGGAAGGAGGTTTGCACTCAAAATCTCACGATACATGGCCCCATTCATTCTTTCAGAGAAACAGCCCCAAAGCATGATGTTGCCAGCCCCATGCTTCACAGTAGGTATGGTGTTCTTTGGATGCAACTCAGCATTCACTCTCCTCCAAACACGACGAGTTGTGTTTCTACCAAACAGTTCTACTTTGGTTTCATCTGACCACATGACATTCTCCCAATACTCTTCTGGAACATCCAAATGCTCTCTAGCAAACTACAGACAGGCCCGGATATGTACTGGCTTAAGCAGGGGGGACACATCTGGCACTTTAGGATCTGAGTCCCTGGCGGCGTAGTGTGTTACTGACGGTAGCCTTTGTTACGTTAGTCCCAGCTTTCTGCAGGTCATTCACTAGGTCCCCTCGTGTGGTTCTGGGATTTTTGCTCACCATTCTTGTGATCATTTTGACCCCAAGGGGTGAGATCTTGCGTGGAGCCCCTGATCGAGGGAGATTATCAGTGGTCTTGTATGTCTTCCATTTTCTAATTATTGCTGCCACAGTTGATTTCTTCACACCAAGCTGCTTGCCTATTGCAGATTCAGTCTTCCCAGCCTGGTGCAGGTCTACAATTTTGTTTCTGGTGTCCTTCCACAGCTCTTTGGTCTTCACCATTGTGATTTTCTGGATTTCTTTTCTCATTTTGTCTCTCATAGTTGAGGTCTACCTATGATGACAATTATAGGCCTCTCTCATCTTTTTAAGTGGGAGAACGTGCACAGTTGGTGACTAAATACTTTTTTCCCCCACTGTATATACTATAAAGGCACTGGCTACTGTGTACTTTGGATGCACTTTCACACCCATGTATATAGTGTGGCATTTAGTGACATACGGAAGGTTTACATGTGGTAATAAGAGACTTAATAATCTGGTATTTTTAAGACTTGTCAAAAATCAAGCCATTCTGCCTAGACTCTTTTAAAAAGCATCTAGCAAAGAATAAGCCTCTTTCCCAAACTGTGGTGCACAGGTAAGAGAATTTCATGCTGCTACTTATCCTGGTTGCAACATGTCCATGTGTGCAAAAAAGTATTTAGTAAGCTTAGCTTTACAGTATTATATATTTGTGTATAAACCACCTGGGTGGAAACTGCACACGCCTCTTAAATCCCTTCTAGGAAACATCAGCATATCATAAAATGTATTCAAAAGCACCTTGAAAAAATACAAAAAAATGGAACAAAAACACCAAAGAACAAGTTCTGCAAGTCTATTCTATTTTGGTTATCTTACTATACAAATGACTACTTCCTATAGAGTCATTTCTATACTGTATAGGAAACCTTGACAGTGTGGCATGACATATGGTGGCAGATGATATCACCAGCCATTCGATCACATACATGGTTGTATTTTGCGTCTTTCGTCTAGTAAAATCCACCACTTTTTTTGACAGAAACGATACAGATAAAATTGTCCACATTGACATGTCCAAGTGTACCTATTTTTTTATTTTGTCAGGATTTGTGACATTATTAATATTGTAATATATTTTATTAATTAATTTTGGCTCCTTTACGTGAAATCCTGCGCTGAAATCCATTTTTTCTCTTCTGTATTCCTTGCCTTGTTTCGGTCACTGGCTGCTCACTGGAGTATGCTGTACAGGCTCGAATAAGGCAAGAAAACTAATCTGGAGGTTCATTTTAAACAGTTATATCTCAACCATAAAATGTAGAACAGCACTTTTGGTGTCATATGAGATTTTCATCTTTCATATAGCACCAAGAGTGCAGTTACCTGTATTATTTCCAGAGATATCATCAGTTATGCCAATACCACAATCACATCATATGGCACCAAAAGCAGTGATTTACATTTATAATGGCTGAGATATAACTATTTAAAATTAACCTCCAGACTAGTTTTCTTGCTTTCTTCGAGCCTGTACAGCATACTCCAGTGAGCGGCCAGTGACAGAAACAAGGCAAAGAATACAGAAGAGACAAAGTGGATTTCAGCTCAGAATTTCATGTAAAGGAGCGAAAATCCATTAATAAAATATAGTGAAGTGACTTCCCCAGGCTCTCTTTTTCCCTGCATTATACAAGAGCCCCATACTCCTTTGAGAAGCCAATAAGAGAAACATGGCAAAAAAAGAGACAAGTGGATTTCAGCGCAGGATTTCAGGGAAAGGAGCCAAAATCCATTAAAAGTATATTACAATATTTGCTAAAAGGCTTTCCTACAAAACAAGTTACTCCCATCCTATGGATCAGTGGGTGTCCAACTACTGAGACCCCCACTGATCAGAAGAATGTTCCCTGTTCTGAATAGAGCAGTGGTCGGGAAGCACACACCACTCCATTAATGTCAATGGGAGTGCCATTTTAAGGTTTAGGTACGCATTAACGCACCTTTGGGTAGTGTGGCATTTGTACTGGAGCCATGAAGCTTTAGAATTGGCATTATTACGGGTTATTGACCTCTGCTTTTACTTACTGATAAAAAGTGACATTTAAAGCCAGTGAAATGACTGAGCTTTAATCTACTGTCATATAATCCTAATGGCAGCTTTGTAAAGAGGATCAGATCACAATAAACACACCTCTATATAACTATTGTTTAGGTTACAAAGTACTGAGCAGAGTTTGTCATCATGCAACACCTATTGCATGAGGGCACACAGGTCTGTTACAAAGTAACAAAATGTGTCAGTATACAGTAAGTGGATGATGGCTACAGGGAATATACACTCAAGGGACTGTGGGTACAGTCATGGCCAAAAGTTGAGAATGATACAAATATAAATTTTTACAAAGTCTACTGCTTCAGTTTTTCTAATGGCAATTTGCATATACTCCAGAATGTTATAAAGAGTGATCAGCTTAACAGCAATTACTTGCAAAGTCAATATTTGCCTAGAAAATGAACTTTATCCCCCAAAACACATTTCAACATCATTGCAGCCCTGCCTTAAAAGGACCACCTAACATCGTTTCAGTGATTGCTCCATTAACACAGGTGTGGGTGTTGATGAGGACAGGGCTGGAGATCAATCTGTCATGATTAAGTAAGAATGACACCACTGGACACTTTAAAAGGAGGCTGGTGCTTGCCATCATTGTTTCTCTTCTGTTAACCATGGTTATCTCTAAAGAAACACGTGCAGTCATCATTGCACTGCACAAAAATGGCCCAACTGAGAAGAGTATTGCAGCTAGAAAGATTGCACCTCAGTCAACAATCTATCGCATCATCAAGAACTTCAAGGAGAGAGGTTCCATTGGTGCCAAAAAGGCTCCAGGGCGCCCAAGAAAGACCAGCAAGCGGCAGGACCGTCTCTTAAAAGTGTTTCAGCTGCGGGATCGGGCTACCAGCAGTGCAGAGCTTGCTGAAGAATGGCAGCAGGCAGGTGTGAGTGCATCTGCACGCACTGTGAGGCGGAGACTCTTGGAGCAAGGCCTGGTCTCAAGGAGGGCAGCAAAGAAGCCACTTCTCTCCAGAAAAAACATCAGGGACAGACTGATATTCTGCAAAAGGTACAGGGAGTGGACTGCTGAGGACTGGGGTAAAGTCATTTTCTCTGATGAATCCCCTTTTCGATTGTTTGGAACATCTGGAAAACAGCTTATTCGGAGAAGAAGAGGTGAGCGCTACCACCAGTCTTGTCTCATGCCAACTGTAAAGCATCCTGAAACCATTCATGTGTGGGGTTGCTTCTCAGCCAAGGGAATCGGCTCTCTCACAGTCTTGCCTAAAAACACAGCCTTGAATAAAGAATGGTACCAGAATGTCCTCCAAGAGCAACTTCTCCCAACCGTCCAAGAGCAGTTTGGCGCTCAACAATGCCTTTTCCAGCATGATGGAGCACCTTGCCATAAAGCAAAGGTGATAACTAAATGGCTCAGGGTACAAAACATAGAGATTTTGGGTCCATGGCCTGGAAACTCCCCAGATCTTAATCCCATTGAGAACTTGTGGTCAATCATCAAGAGACGGGTGGACAAACAAAAACCAACAAATTCAGACAAAATGAAAGCATTGATTCTGCAAGAATGGACTGCTATCAGTCAGGATTTGGTCCAGAAGTTGATTGAGAGCATGCCAGGGAGAATTGCAGAGGTCCTGAAGAAGAAGGGTCAACACTGCAAATATTGACTTGCTGCATTAACTCATTCTAACTGTCAATATAAGCATCTGTTACTCATAATATGAATGCAATTATATTTCTGTATGTGATAAAAACATCTGACAAACACACATAAAAACCAGAGGGCAGCAGATCATGTGAAAATATAATATTTGTGTCATTCTCAAAACTTTTGGCCATGACTGTACATTCCAACACAGAAAGTGAAAAATGTCACTGTAATATGACACAGCGCATATTGTAAGAAGCCATGTATAAAAAAAAAAAAAATCAGAATATCACCTAGAGGCGTGTACCTGTGATCAATCATTAATATAATTATTAATAACACCTAAGGTAATCTTCTTACCTGCCTGTTTGTTCCATTTGTATATGGTCCATTGATGTAGGGCTTGTGGCCATTTTCCTGGGAAACTCCCTTGATCCCTGCAGTCTTTCCTCTGCCTCCTTGGATGGTCTGTGGAGAGCTATACCCTGAAGCTGCTCCATTAGCCTCACCCTTTGGCTGTAGGGTCAACCCACACAACCTTTGGAATTGGGCCACCAGCTGAGGGTCCTGCAAAGTTTTCAGCAGATGCAGGGCCATGTCTATGTAAGTGAAACTGGATAGGAGGCAGTAGAATAGATCCAGACCTTACCTTGCCCTTTGATCTGCATAGATACAGCAAAGAGTACACACCGTGGGAAACAGGTGTACAAGGCGGTCCTTGTGCCTGCACACACCTCACTCACCTTGCGAATTAATCTGTAGCAGTAACACATTCACTGCCAGCACTAATTCATTCACAGGTTGGATGACACACATCGTACATATGTCAAACATATGTCAGTAAGGTAACAACTGTCATCTTTGTCCTGGTAAGACAAGTCCAACCAGTCCTTATACCAGAGCAAGCGAGATATAGATAAAACTAGCTCATTAATTCCCATTCCCCATGCTGCAATAGTCAGATGTCAGACCATTACATAGACTTAGAAAGGTTTGATAGTATCTCATTTGTTTTTGCACAACTCATATTACAGTATATTTGGTTTACTTAAATTACTTAGATTAGGTTTAATATATATATATATATATATATATATATATATATATATATATATATCAGCTGTTTAAAAAATTCTTCTTCTCGCACCAGTGACAATCATATTCATTGCTCACGTGACCATGTAGCAACTCAAACCTGTTTCAATGAATGGGGTTGACAAGTAATACCAAGCACAGCCCCTATACAATGTACAGCGGCATATTTTCCTACTTCCATTAATCCTCTCTGGTATGTTGCAGTCTTTGTAGTGTAACAGTTTACCAGTTCCCCAACTGGGTAGTGTGTCACGTGGCCTGTGATATCACTGCTTGCTGTGGCACCAGTGATGTCCAATATACAGATCAAACTAGATAGGAACTCATAGTTCTAGCCCTGTATACAGAACATCTCTAGTCATGTTCCCTTTACAGGGGGCAAGAATTGTGGCAGTGACGACTGCTCTTATCTCCTACTTTGGTGCATGTGTAGATTTGAGGCCTAAAGATAGGTTAAAAAACACACCCCTAAACAAACACACCCCTAAATTCTCTGCAGCAACCAAAACAAACAGTGAATCCTGAGACAGCGGATGCAAGTAATTTTTTTTTTCACATTAAATTTTTCATCTGTGTTGGGGTTGGGGCACCTGATTTGGCAATGTATTCTCTTGGGGGGAAAAGAAAACTGAGAAAATGACTTTAGGCTATTTATTGCTGCTTGTTTGGCCATGAATTTCACCCTTTGCATTACAAGGGAAGAGGCTGATTTTTGCCACAGAAAGGATTCACAGCTTTACTCAGCGCATCTAATACCCCCCCTTTTGCTAACTTTTCTTTTTTTTTTTGTGGTCAGATGTTATTTTAAACCAGTTGTCCACTTGTACAATTGTACAAAGTTGTACAATTTTCCAATATACTTTCCGTATCAATTGCTCACGGTTTTCTAGATCTCTGCTTGCTGTCATTCACTCTGTTATTCCCAGTGGATAAAACTCTGATCATGGTCATGTGATTTATGCTCCATGGTCATGTGATGGACACACAGGTGCACAGCTCGTTACCAGGCAGATCTCTGATTACTGTGCTGTGACTGTAACGAGCTGTGCGCCTGTGCACATACAAAGTTGTATATTTTCTGGCTAAAGTGTTTTTTACCAAAAAAAAAAAAAAAAAGCCATAAAAATGGGGGAAAGGCTAAGGCCTCACGTTTTGGAAACGCAGCGTATTTTGTTGAAGATTTTGCAGTGGTTTTTTGAGTCAAAAGTGGATATGACCTGAGCTCGGGTTTCCGTTCTTGGGGACCCGAAAAACAGAAACCCAATCCGATTACCCGCGGATAGACTATAATAGGGTTTCCGCCAGAAAAATGCTTACAGGACTTTTCTCTCTGCATTTTTCAACGGAAAGCAAGCGCTGGTGTGAATCCAGCCTTAGTGCTTCCTTTATTTTATATATAATTTTCCATTTATACTTATATTCCTTTATATTTTCCAACACGTTTCCATAATGTGGAGCCTTAGCCAAGAAGACACTTTGAACAAAATTTGCCTGGTTTGTTATATGGGTTTCCCTTTTGGCTTGTCCAGGTTTCAAAGGCTGAAATTCATGGCCGGACATGCAGCAATAGCTGATACATTGCCTGTCCAAAACTTGCAGTGTAAGACACTTTGTGGTGCATTTTTTTCTGCAGGTTGTTAATGGGATTTGTTTACATCCCATCCAATATATACAGGTTAGCAGGTGGCGGTTTTAATGCAACTAGCCCACTTACAACTTTCTTGTGGCTTTATGTGAAGTGCTCTTTCTTTCTGCCAGTCAGAACTTTGCTGCAACCAGCTACAATATTACATGGTCACTAGTAAAAGTCATGTATATGTATAAATAACTTAATGCACTTCTTCCGTGGAGTTCATGTCGGTTTTACTTTTATTTGGACACCGTCCAGGTCATAATATTACTTAATGTGTTGTCACTTATGATAATAAAACAAAGAAGCCATTTTAGTTGTACAGTACACATTGTGAAGTGCACAAGGAATTTATAGGAAGGAGCTTTAACCCCTTCCCGTCGCAGCCTTTTTTTTTATTTTAATTTGTTTACTCCCCGCCTTCCAAATGCCATAAATTTTTTATTTTTCTGTTCACAGAGCTGTATGAGGGCTTAATTTTTGCAAGGCAAATTGTACTTTGTAATGGTACCATTTAATGGGGTGGAATTAGAGAAAAACTGTGCGACTTTCTTGTAGGTTTTGTTTTTATGGTATTTACTGCGCAGTCAAAATGACATGTTATCTGCTTTCTGTGGGTCGGTGTGATTATGGTGATACCAAATGTCATGTTTGTTCGAGGCATTAGGGGGTTTTGCCTGTGATCAGTGCTATGGCAGCCACTCAGCTTCCGACTGGCCACCATATTTAAATACACGACATTCAACGTAATAGTTCAGCAAATGTCAGAAAAGGGTTAAAGAGGAGTGTCCACCTCTCCTGTCATGTCTGGTGTAGTAGATACTTGTATAACCCTGTATTCAGAGCCATAACTTGAAGCTCCTGGGCCGAAACGCAAAATCTGTAATGGGGCCCCTACCTACCTTGAACCATTTAGAATAGTGGTATATTTTATGTGGCAATGGGACCTTTGGGCTCCCTCAATCTTCAGGGCCTGGTAGCGACCCCACTATAGCTACATCCCTGCCTACATTGTACAATTCCTTTATTGTTCCTCCTAGAAATTTATGAAC
The DNA here is from genome assembly GCA_947044405.1 of Leptodactylus fallax. Classification (NCBI taxonomy): domain Eukaryota; kingdom Metazoa; phylum Chordata; class Amphibia; order Anura; family Leptodactylidae; genus Leptodactylus; species Leptodactylus fallax. The sequence goes on from CAMRHE010000209.1 coordinate 3,334,192, forward strand.
ATATTGACAACTGGGTGTTACCCATGGGGGTGTGTCACTACACCATCTGACAGTATCCCGTCAGTGTCACTGACATTATAAGGCTACATTCACATCTGTGTTGGAGTGTCAGTTCGGAGACTCCATTGCAGTGTAGGTCCAAAATCGCCATATGAAAAAGTCCAGCAAGACCGACTTTTTCTTCGACTTCAGTTTTAAAGAACGGATACCCGGCGAACTACATTATAGTTAATGGGGTCCGTAAGGCTCCATACGTGACTGCTGTTGCAGCGATCCACCTCTCCATTGTTCTGGTCAACGCTAGTGTGAACCTAGCGTCAAACTGTAGGCATACATCCAATTGACAAGGAGAATGGTAACACCTAGTTACCAATTTATTCATAAATTGTAGGAGGAATAAGAGAGGAACGACACAATGTCGAGTTCCAAGAAATGATGCTCCAAAATTTTCATATTGTGGGGGATACAAGTATTTACTTACACAGATTTGTCAGGAGAGGTGACAGCTGCTCTTCAGATAAAGAGATAAATTCATGTCCTCTAAACTGTTTATACCGAAATCTGCTGTTTACGTCTGTATATATATATGTTTCTTTTTGTCTGCTTTTTTATTTCAAAATTTGCATTTTCAAGATCTGTAAAAACTGTTTTTTTAGGGTTTTTTTTTTTCAAGAAAACAGCCCTTCTCACATGACAAGTTTGTGTCTGGTGTCACATCTTGGATTCATTCACATAAAAGGTTCTGAAATAATCTAAAAGTCAGTATATTGGAGAGCAATGTACTAAAGACATGTTTTCTGACATCACAGGGAAGCAGCTCTCTCCAGTCATGGCTCCTCTTCTCCTCCTACAAGTGTAAATATGCACTTTGCTCTTTAGATGGAGATGATACCGCTTGGTGTTAGATAAGATGATTATGCTGCCACTGAACAAATGTTTAACATGTTTATGGCTTTTTACCAGGGATTGTGCTAAATTTCAATGACCTCCTTTACATCGATGATGTCACAAGTTTCAATATGTGCCAACAGTGATTTTTTTTTTTTTTAATAATATATTGCTGTTTTTACCTGGCTCATATAAATTTTGTGTATTTTCTATGTTTACAGTGTTTTCAGAATATCATAATAATGCCCAAATTACGCTGCCATTCATTGTTCAGTTAACATTACCATACAAGATCCCAATAATATTTCCCTATTACAGTATTGACTAATAAATGTATATACAACGTGCATAACCGTGCTAAAATAATACTGCCATATATTCATCCCACATACTTCCATATAATGCCGAAATAATATGCACTATCCAAATCATAATCCATTATTCTGCAATTTCCTCAATATAATACCACCATAGGCTAAGGCCCCACGTGGTGTCCCGCAGCAAAAAAGCGTTGTGGGAAGAACCGCGATGCGTTGCCGCCGCGGCTTTTCCCCGCAGCGCTTTTTTGCTGCGTGGCGTTTTCTCTGTGGACTTTCTGCTTCAATTATATCTATAGGGAAACCGCCTGCATTTCCGTAGATATAATTGACATGCTGCGTGTCAGCACTGCGTATTTTACCGCAAAGTGGGCATGGGATTCATTAGAATCCCATCCACTTTGCTGTGACTGTAAAATGCCACATTTTTTTTTTCTGCTGCATTTACGCCACATGGGGCCCTGGCCATACACTGTAAGTGCTCCCTAGTGATCTAGGACAGTGAAGAGGTTACTTGTTGCTCACTTCCCCAGGCTCCCTATAAAAATGAGTGCAGAGCATAAAACAGCACACTATGGAGCTGATTTATCATGGGTTGTGAGCCAGAAAACTGTCATACAAGCTATGAAAAAAGTGGCATTTTTTTGTGCAAGTTGGAATTTTTGTGCAAAAATGGCATCTTTTTATGTTCTGTGCCTCCTACACCGGTTTACTCAAAGAGAACATGGTGAGGGCATGGTGGGGACAGAGCCATCTGCCCCATCAGACTCATCATCATTTACACCAGTTTTCGGACTTAAAGTATGCCTGAAATCTATGCATGAAGCTGGTGTAGATTTCTGTTTAGATGTACAGAGGATGTGGCTTATGTATGACAAAGTCTACACCTCATTGTAAGTTAGGTGCAAACTCTGGCGGGACAGGGAATATCAAGGCCAATGTGGAAAACACACAGTTCTCTCTATTACTGGTGAGTAGAGTGCTCAGTATAAATGACTACCGGAACTAAGGCACGGTCGTGTGCAAGTTCAGTGTGATATACCACACAGACCCATTCATTTCTGTCGTCGCATGAACATGACCATATATTACATGGCTGCAAAATTCAGGAATGAATGGCATCCGTGTGCCGCCCATACACCGGCCGTGCCATTCAATCACGGACCAGCAACCCGCACCCGGTCGTGTACAATTAGCCTAACAGTGAAGCTGAATGTTTCTCCCCTCCTCCAATCTTTGGCTGCTTCTGTGTGCTCCATCTTCAGGCTGGAATTTTTCTACTCTGTGGCAAGTTAGTCTATGCTGTTCAAAGGTGGCTTCTGCCTTCATCTGTGTCATCTGAGGTTTATAAGTATAAAAGGTAGAACTTGAGACACTTAGTTTTCTATAGCAGAGATTCCAGGAATACTATCTAGAACTCTTTCTTTATAAAAACAAAATAGTAAAGACTGAACCCTACAATCCTAGGAGCAACCAGGTCAAACATGGATTTGAAGCATTATTTCTTGGTACAATAGAGATCTTGTTCTCAGCCAGTATAAAGGCTCTATTACACTGCCCGATATTCAGGCCAATTATCAGGAACATGAATTATTTGTGCTATCATTTCTCCTATCTTTTTAGGAACTCACGGATATAGCAAAAAGTATGACAGAGTAATGGAAATCAGCTTGTAGGATATATTGTGATAACATATCTTTCACATCAGGTTAAAGAAAATCCCAGATCATGACACTAAATTTAATGTATGTCTTTATTGTCAAGTATGATTTTATTCCCTGTACTACTGTATGCATCTCAGATCATCAGTACACTGACAGTAGAATCTAATGAAATGAATGGGAGAAGATGTGTTGTATAGGAAAATGACCTATAGAAGTAAAATCTTAATAAAGTGAGCACTGACCATGTGCAAGTCAAAGAAGCACTAACCATACAAAATACAAAAAGAATAAGAAAACTATTTCAGCACTGTTAATCTAATTCTTTCCAAATATTCTCATATTACAATTAAAACTGAGAAATATGTAATGAAATCTTCTCTATGTGTCCCAGTAGATGATCCATGTCGCCTCTCCTCCTCATCACAGTCATGTCACAGGCTGAAAGACAACTGGTTAGATCAGGAGCCTTCTTGCTGTGCCCCACCTATATGTCCTGCTCCTGCTGAGCTGCAGCTGAAAATGGAGTAGAACTAGAGAAAATTAACCATTTATTTTCTGCAAGTTTTTGGAATACTGTTTGTTTTGGGCTCATGTAAAAAAGGCTGCAGAGTGACATTTCTAGGGTTAGTGTTCCCTAAAGTATACAGAGGACTAGAAAGATGATGCCCAAGTAGAACAGTACAGAGATCCTGTGTTCCTAAATTTCAAAGAAACACTGTACATAGGAGATATATATATCTAAAGAACATTCCAGTCTGTTAGACTTCTAGTCATTTATAGTGCATTACATGATGATCATAGTTCACCAAGATATCCAAGATAAGCATAACATATCTTGAGGAATATTTAAAGGAAAGTATCAACCTACTTATAACCAAGAAATTGGGGATCAATAAGGAACAACATGTTTTTAGATTGACAGCTTGCTCACAGAGTGACTGGTCATGAAATGTTATCTGGTCTGCCCTGTTTGCATTTTAACTGTTTCAGTCATATTAAGAGTTTCATCTGTGGACACGTTCAGTAATATTTGAAAATAAAAAGATTTAGGCTAAGGCCCCATGTGGGCCACATCCAAAAAGTGCTGTGGGAAAAACCGCGGCGGACACACATGGAGGGAAACCGCCAGCGTTTCTGTAGGTATAATTGACATGGTGCAATTTCCAAAAACCCAATGGTTTTGGAAATCACAGCATTTCCACTACATAGATATTTTTCTGCAATGTGTGGATGGAATTCGCTGGACTGTTTACACTGCAGTGTTTACAGGGGCCTTGAAGGGGTTTTCCCATGAACATACCCATATTTAAATTTGTAGACAATTAAAAGTTTGGGGTTTTTTTTGCAATTATAAAAAATTTGCAGTTTTAAAGATTCTCTCTAACCATTTTAGCGGTGACAGTCGGTTGTCTTGTTAGGTTGCCACTGGATATGACCTTGAATGCAGGAACTTATTTCCTTATTGTGGCCGGGTTATCTTCTCATACATGTAGTGTCCCTGCCTAATAACCACAATAAGGAAATCATGGTTGGGTTTCTGACAAAACCCAGACCATGATGTTCAATTATGTCATTTTTGTATTATTCTAATAGTATAAAGGACCCTAATTTAAGGCTACTTGGTATGTTTCTGATGTCCACGTACACTATCAAGAGGTCCTCAAACACACAAAGATGTGAATAGAACAACCTTGAGTTTGTGCTGGAGTAAGGTTCCATTCACACACATTGTGCTGGGTTAGGTCTTTAAATGTGAAGGCCACTGTAGATCCACTTGTCACTATGAGTGGCCCACTCTTCATAATGAAACTTCCTTCTTCATCTCTGCATTATACAGAACTGATGATGTTCAAGGACAAATATGCAAATAAACCACTCTTCTTCAAAATCGAATCCCTAAAAGTACCACTTAACTAGAAGTCCTTAGGGTCAATGCTTTCCCAGTAGCATAACAAGAGACAGTGCTAACACACAGTATACAACTGTAGATGGCCTGTATTGCCCATCTTAGAGATGGCATGCTAAGGAGAGAATTTTTTTCTCAATATGTGCATTATATAGATTGTCTCACGGAAGCTACAGATTAGAAATAGATGGAAAAAATGTCACCCCATTTCCCGAAGGTCAAGACAATATTTATGAGCTAGCATACATGATAATCCTCTCATTGAATGAAGGCAGCTCATGCAATTTGATCCCAGCTGCTCGGCACATGTAAATTTGGAGCTGCATAGTTGTATTCTTCACGATGAATGGTCAAAATCTCTGTGTTATTGCCTTGCACTTGGCTACCATAGCCTACCCAGTATTTTAACCTGTGCATGGCTATAGGGAATATTCTTGGACTTCATAGTCAGGACAGTGTACAGTAGATAGCTTACCTTTATTTGCTCTGTTGAGAACTGAAGGCCAATTGCCATCATCCATAGGTGCCATCAAAGAGACATTTTCTCCTGGAGCTCCAGAAATACAGCTTGCAAACTCTTTGATGACTTGTACATCAAATCTCTTATCTTGTATGACAGTCATCTGGGGTGGGGGATATATATTTGCTTTAAATATATTTCATATAGTAGTGTATTCCCAGTACATTCTATTTTTCAGTATATGTAATCGACTGCTGTCATATACTCAACCAATTGCTGTGTAATTTCCTTAGATGATGTGTATACAATTTGTATCCTGTTGTATTTTATCAATAAAGTAATTCTTAAAAAAACAAAGCTCTTAAAAAAAAAAAAAGAGGGGGGAGAGCCATCAAATGCTCCAGCGCAGACCAGAGGGTATATAGACTGCCATTTGGTGCCTGGAAGCTAAATGGGCATGATTAAGGGTAAGCTGGCAACTGTTCAGCCAAGGCATGGCTACTATACAACTGAAAACCACAGCAACATAAAGTTTTACTGCACAATAGACATTAGAGAGGAGAGGACCGTTCACCTCTTGTGACATGTCTGTTTTAGTAAATTATTTCGATCCACATGAAACAACAATTCTGGGGCATCTTTTCTTAGAAGTGTGTGTTGTGTTGTTCCTCTGTTATTCTTCCAAGAAATTTACAAATAAATTACTAGTTACCCTTCATACACACTATGGACAAAATTACCCACACCTTTATAGATCAATTCGCAACAACCTTACCAAATGGGACCAACCCTATTTATCATGGACAAGTAGGATTAAAACTGTAGTTTTATCTAGAATACTTTATCTCTTCTCTAACTTAACTATTCCTTTTCCAACCAAACATCTTTCCTCCCTTGTACAACCTGTTTGTACTGGCTGTTTTCTATATGTTTTAATACATTTCTACGTTTGATACTAAATTGACAAGAGTTGGGGGGTGTCCATTTGATAAGAAGAATGGTAACACCCAGTTGTCAATGTATCCATACATTTCTAAGAGGAACAACAGAGGAAAGAGGTTCCAGAGTTATTCTGGAACGAATATTTACTAAGACAGACATGTCAGTGAAGGGGACAGCTCTTCTTTAAAGCCCCACTCTAGTATTATATAGTATGCCTTAGCTTTACAGTACTGGGCATACCAATATACAATGAATGATGCACTCTCTCACCGGGTGCATAGTTCACTTTATTCACCGTCTGAACGGACCCCTACTGGTCATGTGATTGGGAGACTGACCTGCACACTTTGATTATGAGCGCCTGCATGTTAAGTCATAGACTTACAGTACATAGAAATTAGGGATTTCTGTTGTGTTATTTTATTACATTTACCACTTTTATTACGTTCATGAACCCTTCAACCCACTTCAAATCTATTTTTTATGAGACGAGCACATGCATCCGAAATGTTCCAATGCAATTCTGCAGGCATCACTTGGTCTTGATTATGATAGGTTCACACTAGCATTGACCTTTCCGTTGTTCTGGTCTGTCGGGGGACCAGACCAATGGATAGGCGGACTGCTACAACAGAGATCATATACATAGCCCGATTGGCCCCATTAACTATAATGGGGTCTGTTGGGTGTCCGTTCTTGAAAACTGAAACCACCGGATGAAAAAGTTGGAATTCCAGAACATCTTCTGCCGATTTTGGGCACACACTGCAACAATGGAGATTCCAAATGGAGACTCCAACACAAATGTGAACATAGCTTTAAAAGGGATTTCCCATCTAAGCAAGGTATCCCTTATCCACAGGGTAGAGGATGACTTGCGGATCAGTGGAGGTCTGACTTCTGAGATCCCCATTGGTCAGGAGAATCAGGGTGTTTTGTCGTCCGTTTGTAATGGAGTACCGGAGTTAGACAAGCGATGTATGCATGAAACATGTTTACTACACAGTAAGTATACTGTGGTACACAGCTGGGCACCTGCTTCAGACAAAATGGGAGACCCCACACTATTCCAATGCAATTGATGTAGAAAATCAATTGTGTCAGAATAAAGAACATTAGTGACCAATGTAGAAAGTCTATATGTCGGTCACTAGTGGGTTAAGCCATCAAGGCTCTGTTTACACCTCATTATCTGGATAAGTTTGGCATATGCACAAGGAAAGCTTCCTGGGCCACGTGCACCCAGCCTTGTCACAACCTGAGTTAGTATAATTTGCTGCATTTTCCTATACAGAGTCTACAGCAAATAATATCTTTCTTTTTTTACAATGGGAGTCAATAAGAGACGTATGCTACTGTATATCTATACAATGGCTTATATTACAGGGTATACATCAGGGAATACTCCTAATCTGTAATTATTCTGATAAAGCGGTAAGAGAAAATAGGACTGATGGGTTAAATAGGTTCATAGGATTTCATAGCTGTGTTAAGTGTTGAGGCTGGAGTGACTGTGCATTTATTGCCAAGCTCCCATTGACTACATGAGTAATCTTATCAGGATACAAATAGATGTCTTCTGCCAGCAGGCTACAATCGCTGTTTTCTATGTGAAAGGTCTAATTATGAGCAGCTAAGCACAGTAACGTATAAAGTCACATCATTATCTAGCTGGCGCAAGTTCTGTATTGTTTTCTGAGTGATATGGATATTCTGGATTAGTCATAGTGTACAGTAGCTGAAACAACATGTAGTATGAAAGTTACACAATGTCATTTGTGATCTTGTGTTATATAGAACAATTCTTTACAACACTGTCCTTTAAACTACTATGTAATAGTATTGATACTATATTAGATCACTAAAAAACTGTCCTTGTCGACCATAGTCAGGAACCAGACCTTTACAGCAGCAATGCCAGTTTTCAGTATAGACTATAGGCGGATTTATGAAAATTGTCCACAAGACAAACTGTCTTTGTTGCCCATAACAACCATTCAATGCACATATATTATTATACCTAAATTCAGTGCTCTTGAAAAATAAGTTCACACATTGGATCACTCAAAATCTTCCATGGAAATCTTCCTGCCAGCAACATAAATATTTCCTACTCCTATTCCCTTCAATAGGTGTTCAGGCAGAATCCACTTGAAGACAGGACAGGATACTTCTTTTGGCCACTTGTTGGCCAGTCTTGCACATGAAGCATTTGGCCTCCCATTGAAATAAATGCAGATTATGCTGCAGAAATTCTGCCATGTGAATTTACCCTAAGAAATTAAGGTTGTGCAGTGATTGGTTGCTATGGGCAACAAAGACGTTTCATAAATCTCACCAAGTTGGAGGTGTGTGGGTTTATGTTCTATATAAATCAATAACACTGCTGTGTCTGGAGCCCTGTAGAGTAATATTAATACTGAAATATGGTGGCAGCCAGAAGTGTAACTTGAAGCTTCTGGGCCATAATGAAAAATGAGGAATAAAAGACACAAACCATCTTCTGACCCTCACAAGAAAAAAAACCCTAAATAAATTATGTTGCACAAATTGCTTGCAGCATTGAGTCACTGTGGGAGTCCAGTCTATCAGGTTTTATTTGACAAAAAAACAAAAAATGTCAAGGATTTCTGCCTTTTGCCCGACAGCTATCTTATGTCTATAACCAGCTATCAAGATTTGGTGTCATGTACAGATTTCCATGAGTTATTTATTTCCCGTTGCTTGTATACTAATATAAATTTATACAGTTATGGCAACCTGTACTGGAGAAAAGTCTGTATAAATGCTCTATATACTCAAATATGTACGTAGCTAAAAAACAAAAAAAAATTGTTACTTTTACTATATGTTCATACATATGGCGAAACACAGCAGACTTCAAAAACCCACTTTCTAGACCAAGTGTGCTCAACTACTTTTAGTAAAGGTCCGTTGACTACGTTCTGCCATCAAGTAAAAGTCCAAGCTGAACAGCAGCTGAACATGTCCAGTATTTGCGGTATTTTTTAGACAAAAAGACATGTCAGACTATAAGACGCACAAGAAAAATTAGGAAAAAATATTTCCTAAAGTGGCATTATATTGTGCAGGCTGCACTAAGTAGCATTATATATAGTGGGTGGGGACATTAAGAAGCATTATAAAGTAGGTGGGGACATTAAGGAGCATTATACTGCAGAGACACTAATGGGACCCCCACAGTGCTCCCACACAGTATAATGCCCCATTTATGAGCCTCCTCGCAGTATGCTGCTTAGTACCCCCCCCCCTCCAAGTATAATTCCCCATTAGTGCCCCTACACATATTTAACATTAACAGCGTGCGGCAGAAACATTTGTCTCTCAGCCGCTGTCCCCAAGCCCTGTTTCCTTACACTAAGCGACAGCAGGGATTGGCAATTATTCCTGCTGCCTGTGCAAGATCTCTCAAGGAGAGATCTTCCCATCCCTAAGCCACTCATTGCCTCCCACAAAGCCAGCCAGTTCACTTTGCTCTGCACTGATAAGGGACAAAAATCCCAAAACGGTGCTGTATGCAGATAAGTGAAATTGGCTTGGCTAAAATCCCATTTGCTGTCTCAAGACTCAGTGAGTCAAAAGCAAACTGAGGATCTGTTACATCCAACAGAGGGCGCATGAGCTTCCCAGCTCCTTTTCCCATAATGCCTTGTCACATGTGAAGGCAGCAGGTATGGTTACCGCTCCCTGCTGCCACTTAGTGTAAAGGATTAAGTATTGGGAACAGCCAGTGGGATATTAAGGTTTCTCCAGGCTGTTGTGCTAATGAAAGAGCCGGAAGGCAGGGGTCCGTACAGCAGGCAGACCACGCTCCTCCAGTTGAGTATCCCTCTTCTATACTGTGCGAGTTGTTATTTAATACTACTACTGAGTGGCCCATATACATAACAAACCAGTACTTACTTCTCCCTGGGCTTCCATTTCTAGCACTGGCAGCTCGGTTGGTCTGTATACAGGTCCCGTGTTGTTTGTGCCAGGTGACTGCTTCAGCCAATCTCAGGAAACAGTGGTTTCCTCTTCACAAATGGCATGTCATGACAGTCACGTGCCATCCGTAAAGAGGTCACCACTGAATCCTGTGAATTGCTGCAGTGGTCTCCTAGTACAAATGGGACATTAATGGTGGACCTGTATACAGACGAATGGCACTGCCAACATTGGAAATTCAGGTGTGCAAAGGTTTATTATGTTTAAGGACCCCTCATCAGTAGTATTAAATAATAAAAAATGAGTTGGGCAACCCTTTTTATGTGAAACAGCCTGCTACCTTCTCTCCAGGCCCATCCCTACCAGATATTGAGCGGGTGGATGGATGTGTCAGGAAGGAAGAGGTTAGCAGGCCTGTTAGCAATTGGCACCATCAGCAAGTGATAGGCAACTGAATAAACATGAGATTAGAAGTAAAAAGCCCAACAACATAAGCACACAAGGCAGGGAAGGCAGGCTGAGATGTTACATGTTCAGTACATGCAGAATACTGTACACTGACTCATAGGCAGGTTGACTGCAACTTACCCATGATATTGTGGGCACAATAATACAAAAACAATAGACATGCGGCATACCCATTGCACCTGGGCTATATAACAACAGCATTCCATCTTACACATAAAGCCTGATATTAAAGGGATTTTCCACAATACAGATTTACAGTGTTTCGATTACGTAATGTATGCCATGAAAGTAAAATCAGTTAGGTCAGCTGTTTACTTATTGCCCTCCAACTGTAATGGACAATGAAGGCCATGCATGGCCACTTTTTCACCAGGAATTAGAAACTGGCACTGGTAATATTGTTTCCAATGGTCGGACCCTACTGGAATATCTAGTGGATATCCCATCCCTATGGTGTGTAACATACTAGTATTTTAGTATTAGTATGAGGAATTTGTCTGTGAAATCCTCTGAATATTTGTCATGAAAGAGAACGATACAGTATACAGTAACTGGCATGTGACTAATGCCCGACTAAACTTTAAACCAGTTGTACAGACAAACCAAGGATAAACTACCATGACACCAGAGGAATTATGTCGTGGGGTGGAGTGACTTCTTAAGAGAATTTGTTGTGGAAACAGAAAGACATTTACATATTAAATAGAATTTTTAATAACTTTTTATATCATCTAAACCAGATACAGCACAGGGAAATGTCAATCATAAATCTTTCATTTACTTTGCTCTTGATGAAGGAACATTTTTATTCTTCTTTTGTTACAGACACAATACAGAAATGCATTGTGTCAGGTTATGATGGCTGAATGAATTCTTCTCTTCCTGAAGTGAATGTCTATAAAGGGTGTATGTTTATGGGGTAGGATAAACTGCAGCAACACATATTTGGTAGCATTTGTATGGGTGTTCCTGTGTGGAAACAAATGGTGCAAGGAGGTCCAGAGTGGGTTAAAAAAATATAGGAACTAATATTCATGTCACAGATTCCCCCACTGCTCCTCATGCACCACTATCTGCATCCCCATTGGTCTCTGAATGCAGACGGAGCCCCCTCAGTCTGGCATCTGTTCCTATTCACTGCAGTGTAAAAAAAAAAAAAAGTTGAAGCTGTCTTTCTTCATGTCTGTTCACTTTTATAACGGAAGAAAATGTCCTACATGCACAGCGTTTCCTTTCGTCAGAAAAGTATAAAAATATGATAGAAGAAAGCTTCAGTCATGTTTTTTACATTACAGTGCTCTGTCTGCATTGGTCACTCTATTTATGTTATTGTCCATTGCTCTCATCCTATGACGGTTGATAGCAATGGACATTAATGGTAGTGTGGACTTAGTCTAAGGCCACAGATAGCGAAATGTAGCTGAAAAACACTGCGAACAAAATGCAGTGAAAACACAGCAGAAAAAAATCTGCAAAAAAGCCTCTAGTTTTCACTGCTTTCCTGCTGACTTTTGCATTTTTGCATTCTCCCCCCCCCCCCATATACAGTGGGTACGGAAAGTATTCAGACCCCTTTAAATTTTTCACTCTTTGTTTCATTGCAGCCATTTGCTAAAATAAAAAAAGTTCATTTTATTTCTCATTAATGTACACTCAGCACCCCACCTTGACAGAAAAAAAAACAGAAATGTAGATATTTTTGCAAATTTATTAAAAAAGAAAAACTGAAATATCACATGGTGATGGTTTAACTCACATGCTGTCCATTTCCTTCTGATCCTCCTTGAGATGGTTCTACTCCTTCTTTGGAGTCCAGCTGTGTTTAATTAAACTGATTGGTCTTGAATAGGAAAGGCACACACCTGTCTATATAAGACCTCACAGGTCACAGTGCATGTCAGAGCAAATGAGAATCATGAGGTCAAAGGAACTGCCCAAGGAGCTCAAAGACAGAATTGTGGCAAGGCACAGATCTGGCCAAGGTTACAAAAGAAGTTCTGCAGCACTCAAGGTTCTTAAGAATACAGTGGCCTCCATAATACTTAAATGGAAGACGCTTGGGACGACCAGAACTCTTCCTAGACCTGGCCGTCCCGCTAAACTGAGCAATCGTGGGAGAAGAGCCTTGGTGAGAGAGGTAAAGAAGAACCCAAAGATCACTGTGGCTGAGCTCCAGAGATGCAGTAGGGAGATGGGAGAAAGTTCCACAAAGTCAACTATCACTGCAGCCCTCCACCAGTCGGGGCTTTATGGCAGAGTGTCCCGAAGGAAGCCTCTCCTCAGTGCAAGACATATGAAAGCCCGCATAGAGTTTGCCAAAAAACACATGAAGGACTCCCAGACTATGAGAAATAAGATTCTATGGTCTGATGATATGAAGATTGAACTTTTTGGCATTAATTCTAAGCAGTATGTGTGGAGAAAACCAGGCACTGCTCATCACCTGCCCAATACAATCCCAACAGTGAAACATGGTGGTGGCAGCATCATGCTATGGGGGACAGGACGACTGGTTGAAATTGAAGGAAAGATGAATGCGGCCAAGTACAGAGATATCCTGGAAGAAAACCTCTTCCAGAGTGCTCTGGACCTCAGACTGGGCCAAAGGTTCACCTTCCAACAAGACAATGACCCTAAGCACACAGTTAGAATAACAAAGGAGTGGCTTTGGAATAACTCTGTGAGCATTCTTGACTGGCCCAGCCAGAGCTCTGACCTCAACCCAATTGAGCATCTCTGGAGAGACCTGAAAATGGCTGTCCACCAATGTTCACCATCCAACCTGACGGAACTGGAGAGGATCTGCAAGGAAGAATGGCAGAGGATCCCCAAATCCAGATGTGAAAAACTTGTTGCATCATTCCCAAGAAGACTCATGGCTGTACTAGCTCAAAAGGGGCTTCTACTCAATACTGAGCAAAGGATCTGAATACTTTATGGCCATGTGATATTTCAGTTTTTCTTTTTTAATAAATTTGCAAAAATATCTACATTTCTGTTTTTTTTTCTGTCAAGATGGGGTTCTGAGTGTACATTAATGAGAAATAAAATGAACTTTTTTGCTTTTAGCAAATGGCTGCAATGAAACAAAGAGTGAAAAATTTAAAGGGGACTGAACATTTTCCGTACCCACTATAAATCTATAGAGAAAACATGGCGTTTTCACAGGTAAAATTAACATTCTGCTTTTTTCAAAAATGGTAGTATAGAAAAAGCAGATTTCAAGCTCACACATCTCCACACTCTGTTGGCCTGATGAAGACACTAGTTTAGTGTCGAAACGCGTTGCCCATTTTTTAAGTGGAATAAAAGCTTTGGATCTAACTATCGTTTATGAGTGATCCTCCTTCACACATTTTTTGAACGTGTTTACCGGATATAGCAGTGCTCATGTAGTCCCCCTCCTTTTTTTCTTTCTATATTTTTCAAAAATGCACACATTTTGAAAATACTGCATTTACTGCAGCCAACCATCTAATGTGTATGGGGGTGTCCCAACTCTTCCTCAGCAGCAGATGTGAGGGTAACAAAGGAATGGGCTTGTTGGATTTCTGCTTATGGTATATAAAGTGCTGCCTGAGGTGTCTGGCAGCGACTTACTACCCTTTCCCCATCAAGTTTGGTCCGCAGCTATCTAAGGCCTTATTCAGACATGTGTGCCAATTGCACACTGACATTTTGAGTTTATGGTCATATTTTGTGAGTGGGTCATCTGTATTTTATATCAGTGAAAAACAGATCAACCGTTTTTAGAAAAAAAAAAATGCTATAATTTGTATAGGGAACAAGCATGACATCCGAATGCTGCATGTACATAAAAAAGGACATGTGAATAAGGCCTTAGGTATATGATCATGAGTCCCAGGGGAACAAAGAACCATGGATTTCAAACCTAACCTGTCCAATAGCAGATTCTGAGACAGATCCAGGCTTCCCCATAAATCCTGATGTGTCAGTGGATCACATCCCAAACAATATTTGGCAAATAATGCATTCAACTGTGGATCATATCACCCCAAAATCTAATATTCTAAGTGTAATATCTAGTATGTCTCTAAAGGTAAAGAGAAGTGAACTATCTTCAGTTCATCTCTTCAGTCTCCTTCACATGTATAGTAAACACTGAATAATATTCCATGTGACTTTCAGCACACTGTACTACGCTTCTCACATCTACCACTTCTGTCATCTCACGCTTATAGACAATGATTCTTCACATTGCAATATTCATTCCAGAGCTACAATGGTGAAGTGCAAATACTGTAATGTGAGACCATAACTCTATAGAACGGTGCTTATTCTTTCCATATACTTCCAACAATAGGGATTAAGAAATATAATAGAAATACACTGCAGTACATCTTGTGAGATACCAGACACAAGGAACAAGATGCACCATGGAGGGTGGTAAGAAATCTCCGGCTACCGTGTGCATTATGACAGGCACTCCCTTTCTATTATACTCATTATATCCTCTTTCTTTCTCTTGCGTTAGTTGTATTCATTTGTTTGTGTGACCTTGTTTATATCCATTCACCATATGCCATCACTCTGATCCTAGCACCTATATCTGGTTTATATATGGCACTTCTCTTGTCATAATCCTGTTTTTTTACTTTATGTTAAACCTCTTCTATAATGCATATAATCTGTTGTACAGCACAGTTCACTTTGTGTAAAAGGATTGTAGCCTTACCCACTATTCACCTTCATCAAAACGCTAATATATCCATAAAAATCTGGAACCCTAACTGAAGGAATCCCACCCCCATTAACATGGTTAACCTCTTTGAATCCTTTAATAGGTGCCACGCCACTGATTCTGGCACAATTGGAATTTGTTTTCTAGCCCCCGCCATTTCTGTTATTCTAAGCACCCAATATGCTAATTAAGCTCTCTCCTGTCAGGTGGGTGGTCCCATGCTGTCTGCTCTAGCCCAGGACCGCCCACCTGACCATATCTGACACCAAAACTAACTGCACTGATTGATTGGAGACAGTGGGGGGCTATTAAAGAATGCAAATAAAATGGTGGAGGTGGTGACAGGTCCTCTTTAATTTGTGGCAAAAGCAGAGCCAAAAAAGCAAAGACTACTGCTCCCAGCATACTTCACTGGAGACTTCCAAGTTACCATTCCCTTCCTCCACTTTAGACCCAGATTTAGAAGAGTAATGGGGGATTCAGGGCCAGTCATTCATGAATCCCATGGGAATATCATGCTGGTTGTTGGAATAGTTCTTTATGATCACAGATCGTGCCTTTTTAGGGTGGTGCCATACAATATATCTAAATGGAGTTTTACGCCTAAGATTGCGCTGCCAAGCAAATCTGCAGCAGATTCTAGGTATGTTGTGGATTTTCATATATGCAGCCTTGTCTCTATGTTGCGGATTTGGCCTTCGACTTCACCCATCACAATGTTATTATGAGGCAGATTTTGAAGGATTCATGCTGCTACATGTGAAATATGAGATTGAGGATCTCCAAAGCCAATCACCATGTCACTGTTTGCTCTGCTCAAATGCCCTTGCCTTTGAGTGAAGCCAAAACCCTGGCGCCATTAAAAGTGAGACCACCCTTAGCTTCCAGTAGTCACAGTCCATAGTAAAATGAAATTATTGTAAAGCAAGGGGGTGCAGTATTGCAATTAACCATATGTTAACATGAATCTGGCCTATGTGGACTTAAAAAGGTTAACACATGTAACCCTTGGTCTGGTTCCCCATTTTGAAAATTTAGAATTTCTACCCTATGGCTTTTTTTTCCTACACTCCACTCCATCCAATAAGAAGCGACGCAGACTATATGTACAGTGTACACTAACAACATGCTGTATAAATATCATGCACAGGAACGCTTTGCTTTTGTACACAAATAAATCAGCTGGAAGGAAGGAGAAAAAGGTGAAAGATGCTGCTGTTTGTTTCTTCTCCAGACCAGTCAGATCCTGCACATTAGCAAGAGGAATCCTGCATACAAAGCCTGTGCGTTACATCACATTACAGGGCAGCGAGCAGGAAGCTTGCAGAAGACACAGAGCAAAGAGGAGAGCAGATGCAGCCTTTGTTATAATATCAGAAAGGCTAGTGGGGAAGATGACTACATAGTGATGGCGAGCCTGTCAGGAAAAAATAGTCTGCCATGGCTTCTCGGCAACCGACAAAGGCTTGAGGTGACACCGAGAATGAGATGAATTCGAAAGAGAGGAAAACATCTTTCCAAGCGAGCATCACAAGGAGGAGACAAAGGAAGGAGCAGGATGGAGAGCACAAGTGTCATCCACAGCGGACGCTGATAACCTGAATATCTCTACATATCAATGACTGGTCACATTCACTAATGCCGGACGAGGCTGCCGGTGCCTTTCTGGAAGTGACATTTCTTTATTCCTTCTGGGAATCTCAGCTCTTGTGAGTAGACCTACACTGTAATAAGCTATTCACTTTATTCAATATACTGCAATCATGGGCGGCTTATTGTTATAATGTACGGCTGCCATGCGTCAGGTCGTGCCAGGTGAACAAAAATAACCATAGCCTGGCCTTCATGGGATTACACCTAGGTAGTTGATACGGGCAGATCACATCGAAATCCTTACCCAATTATATAGTTTTTGCGTGAATTAATTGTTCTCTAGATTATAATTTTGTTCCACCAAATATGAAAAACTATGACTATAGATGCACATCAGAAAATCGCAGCATGTGTGCATCTTCCTGCAACTGTGACAGGCCAAAGTGGCACCTTACTGCAACTTTGGCTTAACTTGACAGTCGTATTTAGATACACAGGGACAAAGAGCTATTTGCATGACTGTAACTCTTGACCTATATAGGGACTCTAGCTGCAAAACAGGTTGCATGGCCAACAGTTGCAGTGTCGTCCTGCATGTATCGCAACTAATAAAAGTAACAGAAGTTGCTTTGCAACACATAAGCTGCCACGACATTATGCAAAAATTCCAAACCTGATGTTACCATGTAGCCCTAGCCTTAGAGTACTAGATGGCAAGTGTCACATGACAGCAAGTTTCAGACAAGATGTATGAACAGACACACTTGTGTGTCTCACAGTTGTTTGACAATTTTAGAGTTGCGATTTGGTTGCAAAAAACAAAACAAAAGAACATGCAGATCACAAATTGTCTATGCTGTAAAAGTCATGTGCAACTTGCAACCCATGACCAAATGCAATTCTGTTGGATTTTTTGTGACAGTCGTGTCATGGTCACAGCAAGCCACAATAAGACCCCAATGATCATCATTAGATGAAATGTTGCTTCAGTATCCTCATGGCATGTGATACAAGTCACCATATAGACCTATGCGGTTCAAGTTATGTGACCCATCTGTGCCTGAAATCGCATTGAGGCTAAGGCCCCACGTAGCGAATTGGCAGAAAAAAAAAAACACTGTGGAAAAGTAAAAATGCCTTGCGTTCTTTTTCGCAGCGTTTTCCACAGAAAGTAAAATAAATTTTCTACCCCTATTCTACCGATACGGAAAACACCAGCGTTTCCGTAGATATAATTGACATGCTACGATTTTGAAAAATATGAGCGTTATTGAAAACGCATCTTTTCCACTTCGGATATTTTTCTGCAATGTGTGGATGGGATTAGCCAGAATCCCATCCACTTTGCAGGTACAGTAAAGCGCAGCGTTTTTTGCCACAGCGGTTCCTCCACAGCCAAATTGCGTCGTTTACGCTATGCAGGGCCCTGGCCTTAAAGTCATCTCACATCAGTCTTGTAATTCAGCGGGTGAAATGTTGATGTATGTATGGCTATAATGATGTGTCTTTGTTGTAGTGACTACCACCTGCTATAGAAGGATTTTACCACCAGACAAAGGGCAAGACATGGGCATGGCATAGGGTAGCCTGGCATGAAGACAAGTATGGAAGTGAGCCAGGCCAGTAGCTCGGACCTCACCCCTTCCTATGAGGAATATGAGTGTAAGATCTGCTACAATTACTTTGATCTGGACAGGAGGGCCCCCAAGCTCCTGGAGTGTTTGCACACTTTCTGCCAGGAGTGCCTGAGCACACTTCACCGTAGGGAGGACCGGCCATGGCGCCTCTCCTGCCCAATATGCAGACACCGGACCGTCGTCCCGGACTCCAGAGTGGAAGCTTTGCCAGTGAACACCAAGGTGGCCGAGGCCTTTCCCATGTACGTACGACAAGATGACCCCTTTCCCCAAGACATCCTTCCCCCCATCACTTATCATCACCATCATCATCATCATCCGGCTATGCAGCGCGAGCTGCAATACCACCACGGCACGGCAGGTGGCGCTGTGTTACATGGAGCTGCCGAATATCGCTACGCTTTACAGGCAGGACTGGACGGGACTCCCGCGGCTGCGGCAGCTAATCGAGGCCGGGGATCCTTTTCGGCCTTAAACCAGCCACAGCCAGCGACTGCTCCCTCGCCTAGGAGAGGTTATGAGAGATGCCAGAGCTGCAAAAGGGCCGTGCTGACTGCCGGCTGCGTGTGTGTGGTGTTTTCTTTTATAGCCATGGTGGTTCTATTGTTTGCCGGCCTGGTGTTTGTGAACAGATACAGCGGGGCCCCTGCGCCCTCCCCTGCGGGACCTATATGCTTGTCAGTGGCCAGTGTACTAGCCCTCTTCTCAGTGGTGGTCACTTGGGTCATTTGTTGGCTGAAGTATAGGCCGGACCCCGCAGAGGTGAGCAGGGGGGCGTCCAGCCGGAGAGACGCCTAAACGTCGGGGGATCCCTTCAGTGTCAACTGTGTATTGGCGAGGTTTTTTTTGTTTTGTTGTTTTTTAACCCTGTGGTGATCACAGACACAAAGATTTAGTCGCAGTTGTGCAAATGTTCCAATATCAGAACATATAAATAACTCAATATAAGGTTTATTATAATATTTGGGAAATTCACCAATGATTATTACATTACACAGCGATAATAACTAAGGACATATCAGACAGGCAGAATAGATTGATTGTAGATTTCCCCTAACCAAAACCTCTTAGGGGTGAATTCACACAAAACTAATTTGTTGCAGAAATTTCTGCAACTTTCCCACTTGCAAAAATCCACGTCCTTTCCACCATAACAACCTGATCCTGATGAATAGAAATGATTTTCAGTTGCAGATATTATTGCAGATAAAATCTGCAGCATGTAAATCCGCCCTTTAGTCTATTTTTACACTACGTTTTGCCATGTTCTATTGCTATATGCACCAGAAAATCGCCTGGACCACATTAAAATATATTTATAGGCCCCAACTTACATGATGGAGTCCAAAAGAGTGTTATTTTTGCCTCCACCAGGCCAGTATACATTAGCATACCTTTTTCTTTTTGCTGTATAGTGCTATTCCATGCAGAGGCAACAACTAAAAACCAAAAAAAAACAATCCCCAATAGTCTTCACAATGTGAATCTATGGGTTATAGATGCTTCTGTATGCCTATACAGTCTGTTGGTTGGAAGATGTATACCTGCAACAGGCACTGTAACATGCAGTGTGAAAGTAGCCTTAAAAGGGTATAAACATAAAATGTCCATTTAATAGGCAATAAGAGGTTAAACATTAGACCAAGTTTGTTAATTATGTTGGTTTTCCTTACAGAAATAAATTTTTTCTGTTTAGTTGTGGCATCCATAATTATTTGGCTTCCCTGTAAATTTTCACTTAGTTACTGGTTGAGCATAGTGACAAGATGTGTAAGATGGTGACAAGTAATATGGCTGCACTTCCAGTTGTAAAAAGTGTTCGCCACAGCAAAACATAAAAAGCCAATATCACTGTATGTAAACATAACCAGCTTAAAGGGGTTGTCCGGGATAAAATGATCTCTCTAATCTAAGATAAACCTGCCTACCTTCTAAATTACTTAGTTTACCAAAAATCTATAATTACCTAGATCACTGGGGCGGTCATGTGACCGCTTCAGGCACATTTTCTGATTTTCCTGTGATGTTCTGTTTCCAGAAACGTCATCAATACTAACCCCACCTCCACCCCATCATACTTACCTGTCTTCCTGTCCGGATCTTCTGGGTACGGGACATCACTTGTTCTGGACAGCTGGCACCAACTCTTCTTGACATCTTCCGGCGGCCCACACCTGCGCAATAGAGCGTTGGCGGACAGCAGACGTCAAGAAGAAGAGATGCCAGCCGCCCAGAACAGGTGAAGTCCATTGCCGAGAAGATTCTGGTATGTATGATGGGGTGGGGGGGTTTGAGTTAGTTAGAGAGGCTAGTAGTGGGCAGGCTAGCTAGGGAAACAGGGAGTGGGAGGGAGTGAGAGAGGGGGAGGGAGTCAGCTCTGCGTGAAGCCCAAGACATCATGGTAGTTGTAGGAAAACAGAACAGGAAGCTAGCCATGTAAACAAATGCAGAAGATACCAGGAGCTCACAAAGAAACCCAGAAATCACTCAAAACACTGCTAAGGGTATTTGGTTGCACTTATTAACCTATTAATAGTACTAACAGACCTTTTTGAAAAATTATTTTTTGCCCAGAAAACCCCTTTAACTGATAAGAAACTGAAATGTCCATAGACTGAAAGGGGATATTTAGAATATCGGGAAAACCCTTGGTTCTCACCTACACCCGATCCTTCATTCAGGTGGCGCCTCCCTTGTTTTCACTGGCTGGGTCAGAGGCTCAGGTGACTGCTGCAGCCAATCACACTATGGGCACTTGTGACGTTTAAGCAGTGACGTCGCTAGTAACATAATAGATGAGGTTGGATGAAGACACACATCCATCCTATAATCCTACAGTGTTGATCCAGGGAAAGGCAAAAAAACAAACATGAGACTGATGCCTGTTGCGGCAAGTCAAGATGAAAAATTCCTTCCCGATTCCAAATCAACTACCCATCATGTGACCACCAATTTCCCATGCTGATTTGTTTTCTATAAACTAAGCAGATAAATACATCTTGGAACTAGGTACTGTTCACATTTGGAGCCTATGTCATGGTATTCCATAATATTTGATAGGGAGAACAGCCACATTCATTAAGTAAGTGGGGTCTGTTGGGCAACGCTGTTATATGGCATTTTTTCTGATGGAACAGAACTTTAAAGGGTTTTTCCAGCAAGTTTATTTTGATGACTTTTCCTTAGCATAGACTATTAATATTAAATCAATGGGGAGTGAACTCCTAGCAGTGTCACCGATCAGCTGATTAAAGGAGCCCAACACTCACCCTTCATTGTGCACCAGGCACAGCTCCATACATTCAGTAGTGGCTGTGTCTGGTATTGCAGCACAGACCATAATCTGATATTGATGACCTTTCTTAAAAATAGGCCATGAATATCAAAGTCCCAGCAAACCTATTAAACAGTGGCAGATCTTTGGATTTGTGGTCACCATTACCTAGTCTGTTAGCAATATTAAGAAACAATTCGCTAAATACAGGATACATCCATAAAAATAGCATTTTTATACAAGCCTCAGACGTTTCTGTTTCCATACCTTGGCATACAACCTTGCAGTTTACTTTTACTATCGATGCAGTAGTTTATTTTACTTTTATATTTCAATTTTATGCCATGAACAAGCACCCAAGTAAACTATAAGGTGTAAACCTCTAAAAATGTATTTGTGAATGTATCAAAAAGTGTTGTAATTTGTAATTTCAGTTCATTTCATACTGAATGAACATATGTGGTTAGTGAAGCTTTCTGAAGACATGCAGATAACGGACATATCAAACTTATTAAAGGGGCCTTGGGATCAGTGACTTTCAGGACATATCAATCAGGCTTCATGGAGTAATTTTACTTTCCAGTGTAGGAGAAAATCCATGAAAACCCAAGAAGACCTTGTACACTCCATTCAGGACACTCCATGGAGATGCTGCCTGGCCTCATTTGAATGCAGGACACCAGAAATGCAAGAAAAATGTGCTAAAGACTGAACCGTTATGAAGTGGTTAGTAAATATACTTTCACGTTAGCCATATGAATCATGCAAGGCCCCCCAGTGGATACAGGTGTAGCAGCTGTGAAATAAACCATTGTTTCGCACTTACACAGAGTGTATAGTGCAGCCTCCATTCACTTTACATGAGAAGCAGGCCATGCTACGTAAAGCGTGTAGAGCAGGAAAATACAAAACAAGCATTTCTTGCAATGAACATTTATTTGGTAACTGCTACATCTGTACATCAATCGTATCTATAGAGTGTCCATTTGGCCTCTGTTGGGCCATCATAGGTCAGTTTACTTTTTCCTCTGTAGTATGGAACAGAGCAGCACACTGTTGTACTGCATAAGAGGCATCCAGCACAGAAAAAAAAAAATTTTTAGGTCGGGGCCCCACATGGCGTAAACGCCGTGGTTTGCCTGGAAAAAACCGCAGCATTTTACAGTCACAGCAAAGTGGATGGGATTCTAGCAAATCCCATCCCCACCTTGCGGTAAAATACGCGCAGCAGACACACTGCGATTTCCAAAGCCATCGCAGTTTTGGAAATCGCAGCTTGTCAATTATACCTACTGAAAGGCCGGCGGTTTCCCTATAGATATAATTGTAGCAGAAAGTCCGCAGAGGAAACCTCTGCGGACTTTCTGTGCAAAGTGCTGCGGGAAGAACCGCGATGCGTTACTGCTGCAGTTTTTTCCCGCAGCGCTTTGTTGCTGCGCGACACTACATGGGGCCTTAGTCTGAAGGGAGTCTGTCACCAGAAGCCAGCCAGAATTGTAATTTCATGCGGAATGACAGGTGCTCTTTACAGGAAGCTTTCCTTGAAAGCTATACTAGTTGTGATAGGAGAACCCTATCATACTGAGAACAAAGGGTTATGATCACAGATCCTCATGAGAAGATGTACAATGTGCAAAAGTTTTAGGCAGACGTAGAAAGAAATGTATGTGCCAAGTAAGAATGATTTCACAGATAGAAGTGTTAATAGTTTATTTTTGTCAGTTCACAAAATGAAGTGAATGAACAAAACAGAAATCTAAATCCCATCAATATTTGGTGTGACCACCTCTCGCTTTTCCCCAATTCTAGGTGCACTTGCAGACAGTTTTTGAAGAAACCCGGCAGGGAGGTTGTTCCAAACATCTTTGAGAACTAAGCACAGATCTTCTGTAGATGTAGGTTTGCTCAAATCCTTCAGTCTCTTCATGTAATCCCAGACAGACTGAATGATGTTGAGATAATCTCTGTGGGGGCCCTATCATCACTTCTAGGAGTCCTCCAAAGGGTGGTCACGCCAAATATTGATATGCTTTAGATTTTTCTTTTGTTCATTCACTTAATTTTTTTCATTCACAAAAATAAACTATTAACACTTCTGTTTTTGAAAACATTCTTACCACGCAGCATATTTCGCACACCTGCCTAAAACTTTTTCACATTACTCTCGCCTCTCTCTCTCTCTATATATATAGTCATCTCTCTATAGAATTAATGGAACTTGTGTAAGCCTTCAACATCTACAGTTGCCCATAATTCCCATTCATGTCAGTAGACACATGAAAATGCATGAACGGCCACATCTCCAATAAAAATAAAGACTCAGACCTCATCATGGGTCAGGCCCATTGACATGCCATAAAAGTCACTCATCAGAAGACCCCTTTAACCTGTAACCTGCTTGTGGGCATTGATATAATAACATAGCACACACTTGAGGTAATGATCAGTCTGTAATACATGGACATTTCCCATCTTTCCTATTGATAATACAGGTAATTGAAATGTACATGAGCACAAGACACGCACACGCATACATACATCCTTACATGTGGTGTTTTACAAATTGATTTATAATGGTTATTTATAAATGCTATCTATAATCTTTGTCGCAGTTTATATACATGTATGGTATTTTATTATTCTCTGTGGTGATTCACAATACTTTTTTGAGCAATCCTCTTGTTCCTTAGCTGAAAACGTAATCTACCTTTAAAAATTAAAATTGTTTTTTTCTCTTCTGTATTTCCTTCTTGGCGTTTGCTCCCTATGACGTGAAATTTTATTCAGCTAAATGGGACCTGTTAAATGGGTTATGCCAAGAAGGCGAAGCCCTACAGTCAGCTATTTACTGTGAGTGCTGTAACACCCTGCCATCAGCTGTCATAAATTGTTATACAGGCTTGATCAGCCAGGGCTGGAGACGCTTGTAGCCCCTATTGGTTCTTTAGTTTGCCTTATAGAGGGGTCCTGAGTCTTTCTGAGACAGCGCCCTTAAAGGGAATATATGTTCTATCTATGTTTTAATGCCCCTGCTGTCGCTATTGCAAATGCCAAAGAGGTGACCTATTCATGTGCAAGTGCCGTGGACTTTTTGCACTCCATACGCCCAGCCCCGTCCCTCTGCTGTCAGTGACGGCTCGAGCAGTCCCCTGATTGGAGTGTAAACCATAACCCGGTGCGTAGCAATAAGGGGTGCAGAGGTAGCAGTCGCTACTGAGCCTTGGAGGTTGAGGGGGTCCAAAGTCCGCTCCATAAGATAGTAAGACACCGGTATTGTACATAGTAAATGGGGGCCAAGTTACAGGTTTTGCATCTGGGCCCATGAGCTTGTAGTTACGCCTGCGGCCATGACTCAAACAGAGGGAACTGAGGAGCACTATTGCTGAGATCCCCAGCCACTGCACATACAGGGGCCATTTCCAGGATGCTTGAATGGATTTCTTAGTAGTAGTGCTTGCTGTTCTTACCCTGTCCTCTATATAGAGGTGTCCGTAATTGTGAGGAGTTGACTTCTGGAAGATTCCCTTTGGCTGAGACCCCATGTTGCAGAAATGCAGATTTTTTTGTTGCAGATTTTGCTGCTATTTTTTCAGCCAAATCCAAGAATGACTACAAAAGGAATGGGAAATATATAGGAAGTTCTTATACTTTTACCTTTTGCTTAAAGGGGTTGTCCAGGATAAATAGAAATCCCTACACTAATCTAAACAACCTCCTACTTTCTAAATAACATAATTAATCAAAAATTTATATTTACCCATATTACTGGGGTGGTCATGTGACCGCCCCAGGGACATTTGCTGGTTATCCGGTGACCATCTGTTTCCCTGTTTCTGGAAATGGAACGTCACTACTACTCCCCCCCATCCACTCCATCATACTTACCTCTCTTCCTTCTTCCTGCGGGACGGCTCCTCCCTTTTTTCTGACTGCCAGTACTGCTCTGCGCACTGCTACCCATAATCCACCTCTACTGTGCAGCTCCCACGCCTGCGCAGTAGAGGTGGATCATTGCGGCAGAGCACAGACCAGCACTGGGACTGTAGCACGCCCCAGCAGTCAGAAAAGAAGGATGGGCCGTCCCGCAGGAAGAAGGAAGAGAGGTAAGTATATAATGGGCTTGGTGGTTGGGCTGAGTAGGGTGGGAAGAGCTAGTAGTGGGCGGGATAGCTAGAGAGACAGGGAGGGGGTGTATGGGAGAGAGGAAGTTAGTGAGGAAGTTACTTAGTAGGAAGCTGAACCATGTAAACAAATGCAGAAGATGCTAGAAGCTCCCAGAGACACCCAGAAATCACTCAAAACACTGCCAAAGTTATATGAGTGCATTAAGAGCACTAACAGACCTTTTTTTAAAAAAAAAACACATTTTTTGCCTGGAAAACCCCTTTAATCCACTCCTGGCTTTGGCTAAAAAAAACTACAGCAAAATCTGCAATAAAAAGTGTTACGTTTCCGCAACGTGCAGATCAACGTGTTTCTAACTCCAGTTGTTTGAGAGGTATCACACAACTGGTTTCTAAAACATTTTTGAAAAAAAATTGCAAAAGAATATGACACATACAAACCCTACTTCCAAAAAGTGGTGCAAAACATGGGGTGAATGAGCACTAGCGGAGGCAATACTGTGTACTTCTCATAGAACTTATGGGTTTTTCTTGCAGCCACTAAATGTTCTTCTTGTAACAGCACAACATGACACATTTGCCGATCAGAATATTTAAAATCCATTTGGAAGCCAGTAAGTAGACCTGTTCCTGCAAGAAACCTTCAAACAGGTAGGTTTCTCATGGGCCAAGTGTGCTTAGAGGGAGAAAACAGTATGCCATGCCGATCAGAAGTATTAGTCTATGAAAGGGTTAGTTTGTTAAAGGTGTTTGTTTAAAAAAAAAAAAAAATCATATATCTCTTTACATGGTTCACTAACTATTAGGCTGAGGCCACATGTTGTGGAAAATCTGCTTTTTTGTTGCATTCCTTTGAGCCAAAACCAGGAGAGGATTTAGCAGAGGGGAAAAGTATAAGAGTTTTTCCTTTATATTTCCCATTCCTTTTCAAGCCAGCTTTTACTTTGGCTCAAAAAACTGCAGCAAAATCTTCAACGAAAAATCAGCTTTTTCTGCAACATGTGACCACAGTGTAATAGTTAGCGCAGACTTAGATCAGATAGATTTACCAACATGTCTAAAGCTGAATGATAAATTGGGCACATATTAGGCTGTGTTCACACGGCAGAAAATGAAGAGGAATTTTCGGCACGGTCTAGCCGCGACGGGATGCCGATTCAGTGCATCAGCATTCCGTCGCGGCATCGCGCTCCTGATGAATGGGCCTAATCAGGAGGGCGTCTCGAGCTGCGAAAACTGTGAGAGGAATCCACGGCAAGATCGAGCAGGACGCTTCTTTTTCCGCGCCCTGCTGCGATCTCTGCCTCCCATTGAAAACAATGGGAGGCGGATTCGGGAGGAATCTGCTCCAGATTCGGGGGTGAATTCCACTCCCAAATCCACGGCAAATTCCTCCGTGTGAACACACCCTTATACTGTGTAGTCTAAGTTGACACCACCTATTGACTAAGCTTAAGACTAAAAAAGGGGAAACATAGAGGGGTTGACCCAAGTTTTAATATTATTTCCTATCCACAGGATGGTGGATAACATGCTGATTGGTGGGAGTAGGGGTGCTGGGACCCCCACTGTTCATGATATTGGGGATGCCATTCCTCCATCTGAATGAATGGAGTGTACGCTACAGCTCCATTTATTCTCTATGGCACTGCCAATATGCTTGGCTATTTCCAGCAGTGACATAAAGAATGAATGGAGACAATTTTAGTCATATTTTATAGGCTGCCTATTGGCTATACATTTTTTATAAGAAACCAGCCACATAAACTATTTATATTAATATACGTAAGCCAGCAGTCTGGAAGAAATGTGTCTGTCATTGCAGTTATTGCCATATGCGCAGAGCCAGGTAGTCAGTGGCACTGCCCAGTTACAGCTTTCACAGTAGAGATGGACACAGGCTGCTCAGAGATACAGAGGTGACAGCCCTGCCTGCTCCTATATCTGTGTTAGCAGAGTGTAATGCAGGACCATAGGCTGCTTACATGTAACTTCTATCAGCAAAGGATGTATTATGTGATTGTGTGGATAGGAGTGGGACACTGCTGTGACTACTGGAGGCAAAGGAGGATGGAATCAAGGCATTGCAGTGACCACTATGGGGAGAGGTGGCTAAGACACTACTGTAGGTAAACTGGGGCAATTCACTGCTGTAACCAATGTATAGGGGTAGGGGGCAAGGCTGTGCTGTGACTACTGTGGGGGAAGGGAAATATATTGCTTTACACTGTAGTGATGGGCATTACTACTAGCGGGAAGGGGGACACACTAAAATTCTGTGTTCTCACATATCAGTTTCAGTATATTAAAGATAGGCCATCAATATTAGATAAATGGGGATCTGACTCAAGACCCCACACCAGTGAGCTGTTTTAAGCAGATGCAGAGCTTCGGCAAGTGCTGCGTGCCCTTCATTGTTTACAAGGGACAGCTTTTAGCATACCTCCCAACCATCTCGGATTCAGCAGGAAAGTCACAGATTTTGGGACCTGTCCTGGTCAGTGGGAGGTATGTACCAACTTCAACTCCGGATGCAGATGACTTGAATGTAATAGTGAAGCAGGGAGCTGTCCAGGACAGGAGAGAACAGCAGGGGAACAAACTACATATATATAGTCACCTGGTGGAGAATATATATACTGCAAGGGCAACTGAACAGGGACTGTATACTGTGGGGACAACTGGAGGGGTACATTAAACTGTGGGAGGAAGTGGAGGGGGACATTAAACTGTGGGGGCAACTGGAGGAAGACATTATAATATGGGTGCATACCATGTCAGGGCCAATATAGGGATGTTATACTGTGTGTGGGGCACAAAGACATTGATGGGAATAGGTGGAGCCAAAGTGGAAGTAGGTCGGGCTTGAAGTAGTTCTTACTATACGTAAATTAGCTGCGGCTCGCAAAGCATGCCACACATTCTGTCCCTCTTTCAGTCCTTTGAAAGGGTGGTATGCTTTTAGTAGCGACTTTGCCCAGTATTAGTTTACTGCAGCTATATCCCATTCACTTTAATGGACTGTGCTGCAATACCAGCATTCTGCACTATTTTGTCCAGTAAAACTACAGAAATCCAACATACCTTATTATAGTATGCAGGGTACAGAGTTGGACTAGGGTATCCAGGGCCCACCAGTAAAATTTATTCTAGGGGCCCACTGTACAACTAAATACAAATATTACTTAACACCTATTCGCAAATTCCTAATACTACACCAACTGGGTAGCTTGCTGCCTAGTCCCTACATCAGACTGTTTCTTTCCTGGGGTCCTGTCAGTAGTCTGATGCCTGGCTCTTGCCTTGAACTAGGCTGACTCAGGGGCCCGCCGATGGATTCATCTGCTCCCCTGTGGGACAGCCCGCATCTGAAGGGGTTTGTCACATGATGTCTGCGCCACTTCTATAACTCCCAATATTCTGCTCTTATTATGGATCAGACCAGCGGATATGCTAGAGCCTTATATAGATAGTTCATACAGAAGAATGTTCTGTTATGTATGAGCACTAGTACAAGATCTGGTCCATGGCACATTTGTAGCATCAAACTAAAAGTACCGTGTTACACATCAGTAATTTTCTTATTTGATGAACCAACATCTGAAGCTGGTGCTAGGATATCATAGAGAGCTGTACAACACAAACTGAACTCCTAGGAATGATCCTGAACATTGTGGGCTACTTTGTGAAGTACAAATAAAATAGCAGGGCCTGGTTTCTATATAGAGCCCTGTACAGATCAGGAATCTGCATTCAATGGAAGTGATTCATAAAAGTAGTCATGTTTTAGGCAGATTAGATGTCTGGCTCCTGGGATTTGTATATCCTTGATCTAAGTGATTTCTGAATACAGTATGTCAACATCCATCAGCCTGCTTCTAACACAGGACTAGAAGGAACTGCAGACTTTCTGTACCCTGCAAAATTGTACCATACTTTTAATGTTAACCCTTTTAATACTAGGGATTGCAATCATGTCAAGAAACATGTCGCATGTCATTATTAGACCCTGTTCACATCTCATTTTCTGCTTCTGTTGGAAGTATATATCACAAGTATTCTCTGAAACTATTCGGGCCCCCTTGAACTTTTCAACCTTTTGCCACATTTCAGGCTTCAAACATAAGGATATAAAATTTTTATTTTTTGGTGAAGAATCAACAACAAGTGGGACACAATTGTGAAGTGGAACGAAATTTATTGGATATTTTAAACTTTTGTAAAAAATAAAAAACTGAAAAGTGGGGCGTGCAAAATTATTCGGCCCCCTTAAGTTAATACTTTGTAGCGCCACCTTTTGCTGCGATTACAGCTGCAAGTCGCTTGGGGTATGTCTCTATCAGTTTTGCACATCGAGAGACTGAAATTCTTGCCCATTCTTCCTTGGAAAACAGCTCGAGCTCAGTGAGGTTGGATGGAGAGCGTTTGTGAACAGCAGTTTTCAGCTCTTTCCACAGATTCTCGATTGGATTCAGGCCTGGACTTTGACTTGGCCATTCTAACACCTGGATACGTTTATTTGTGAACCATTCCATTGTAGATTTTGCTTTATGTTTGGGATCATTGTCTTGTTGGAAGATAAATCTCCATCCCAGTCTCAGGTCTTTTGCAGACTCCAACAGGTTTTCTTCCAGAATGGTCCTGTATTTGGCTCCATCCATCTTCCCATCAATTTTAACCATCTTCCCTGTCCCTGCTGAAGAAAAGTAGGCCCAAACCATGATGCTGCCACCACCATGTGTGACAATGGGGATGGTGTGTTCAGGGTGATGAGCTGTGTTGCTTTTACGCCAAACATATCGTTTTGCATTGTGGCCAAAAAGTTCGATTTTGGTTTCATCTGGCCAGAGCACCTTCTTCCACATGTTTGGTGTGTCTTCCAGGTGGCTTGTGGCAAACTTTAAACAAGACTTTTTATGGATATCTTTGAGAAATGGCTTTCTTCTTGCCACTCTTCCATAAAGGCCAGATTTCTGCAGTGTACGACTGATTGTTGTCCTATGGACAGACTCTCCCACCTCAGCTGTAGATCTCTGCAGTTCATCCAGAGTGATCATGGGCCTCTTGGCTGCATCTCTGATCAGTCTTCTCCTTGTTTGAGATGTAAGTTTAGAGGGACAGCGGGTCTTGGTAGATTTGCAGTGGTCTGATACTCCTTCCATTTCAATATGATCGCTTGCACAGTGCTCTTCGGGATGTTTAAAGTTTGGGAAATCTTTTTGTATCCAAATCCGGCTTTAAACTTCTCCACAACAGTATCACGGACCTGCCTGGTGTGTTCCTTGGTCTTCATGATGCTCTCTGCGCTTTAAACAGAACCCTGAGACTATCACAGAGCAGGTGCATTTATACGGAGACTTGATTACACACAGGTGGATTATATTTATCATCATCAGTCATTTAGGACAACATTGGATCATTCAGAGATCCTCACTGAACTTCTGGAGTGAGTTTGCTGCACTGAAAGTAAAGGGGCCGAATTATATTGCACTCCTCACTTTTCAGTTTTTTATTTTTTACAAAAGTTTAAAATAACCAATACACTTCACAATTGTGTCCCACTTGTTGTTGATTCTTCACCAAAAAATAAAAATTTTATATCCTTATGTTTGAAGCCTGAAATGTGGCAAAAGGTTGAAAAGTTCAAGGGGGCCGAATACTTTCACAAGGCACTGTACATCCAACATATGGCACTGTATGGGTAGACAAAAGCCTACAGAGGTCATTAAAAATGTATACCTTATTTTTTTTTTTTACTGTGCCCTTTATAGGAAAGAGCAGCAGATTATGATTTTCTATACTGGGTTCATAAAATATGGTATACCCTGGCCTCTTTTGGCATATGCTAGGTGCATTGGGGCCTATGGATCTGTTCAGTGTGTGTCAGGAGCTTTTATGCGTTTTCTGTGTTGTAAAATTAGATGTGAACAAAGCCTTAAAGTGATGAAACTTTTTGAAAATTTTCAACAGTGAAAAACTACAGAGCAGTGTCAAGCATACCCCTCTGTACTAAGCACCCCTTGTGTCCTGTTTATTTGCCAGGAGTGGACTGAGTAGTACCGTGGATGATTAGTACTTCATGAGCCAACAATGGTGTGAAGACAAAGTGCAGCCATATTGGTGCATCTCAAAAACTAAAGATAAAACTGTCACTTTGTCATTTCTACCAGAAAAAAATTTATTTGTGGAGGTCACAGCCAATATTAGTTACTCACTGGCCTAGATATACTATTAACTAGACATGTGTTCAGATCGCGATTTTTACATGTTTAATGGATGAAAAAAACAGATGCAAAAAACGGACACAAATGGATGGCATTCAGTTTATATAGAACCAATGTTAAAACAAAACAGATCCATTACTGTTAGATTTTTTTTTTTAAGGACACAATAATATAGTATACCATACTTTTGACTTGATAGGCATGTAGGTGTGGCTTCTCAGAAAAGAAGGTGTGGCTTAAATATGTCAAGATGAGACAAAATTGTGACATAACATTCTGGCTCAAAGTAAGCCAACTAAAAGGTGATATAAACTTAGACTAGACAGTGTAAAGATACGCAGGTTTATCATCCAACATCAGCAACTGTGACAAATCTGGTTTCACACTACCAAGTCTTGGACGTAGTACTTGGTCCGTGTGTGCACCGGATTTACCTGCTTGTACAGTATGTCGGGAGATGGACTCTAGCACAAAAGTTATCACTGGGACAGTATATAGCAGAGAGGCAGGGACTCCTAGCATAATACAAAATTATAACGCTAGGAGCCAATCTCCCAGAATAGTGTACAGACTGGTAAATCCAGCGCACACACAGACCGAGTCTCATGTCTGAGATTTGGTAGTGTGAATCTAGTCTTAATCACTAGTAAAACTGGGCCTCTGTTGTGACTTTTGCAAAAAATGGCATTTTATCTGTTAGGCTACATCACACGACCATGAGACATGTAGCCGGGCTGTGATTGAACAGCACAGACAGCACATGGATAACATGGATGTGCCGCCCTCGCCTCCACGGCACCATTCACTGACCTCAGTCGCCCGGGTCACAAAATAGACAGAAGTTTTGCCCCAGGCTCACGGCCCTATACACAGACCAGTGAATATACAAAGGCATATGTATAGAAATGAACGCTGTTTGTGATAGATAAACACGACCAGCTAAAAACTCACAGTTGTGTGCATGAGGCCTAAGTAAAACACATAAAATCCCAGAGCTCTACCTGCAGATGTGACTTCTGATTTACTTATATATGGTCAATGTTACATTTTTTGATGGAAATTCTCTTTCAGCAATGTCAATATCCTCAGTCCCCCACCGGGCCCCATACACTATGTGTGCACTGGGTTCTGTAGCACTGCCTGGCTGTCATTCCTTCACCGGGGTAAAACAATGATGACTACATCAGGCTTTGTATTACAAAGGGTAACATCTGGCGCAGATTCAGCAGAGATATAGCATGCTGCAAATTTGAAGTCTAAAGTGCCCTAAAATCCATGAGGATATTTCCACAGCATCTGTATGAGGACTTTTACAACCACAAACACAGTACCTTTTTGTAGATCATCAGTGCAGAATGTGCAATCCACATACACTTTGTGTGCACCTAGCTTTATGCTATACACAGCTTCAGCATGAAAAACAGCTTAGTTTAGAAAAAGAGAGCTCATTTTTTTCTAGAGCAGTGCCACACCTGTCTGCAGGTTGTGTGTAGTATTGCAGCTCAGTTTTATTCACGTCAATGAGAACAAACCAAAGAGTCTGATCCGTGAAATAATAGAGCATGTTCTATTTTTCCACAGATCATGGACAAGACACGGCCGGGGGACTCCGGTAAGGACGCACATTGAGTTTTTTTTATGTCGTTTGTGAAGCTAAAACCTCTTGTGGGTCATAAAAGGTGAGGATCTATAAATGACAGATGGAACTTCTCCTCTTTTCTTCAATCCACTCTTCATTTTGGCTTCAAAAATTGCATCATAAACCTAAATATGTGTCCATATCCTATCCTGGCTAGCAAGTTCTGCCAAATTCCCCATTCATTGTGCACTATTCTAATAATTGTGGCAGAGTTTCTTGCTGTCTGGTCTAGTTTATCCTCTTTAAGTTTCAGGCAGAATTGTATTCGTCCTGGGTTAATAGAACTGTAATGTGATGGTGTCCTCAGGTAGGTGAATAAATAAAATGTTATTATAGATATTGCACTGGAGCTCCCTCTGCTGGTCACTCTCTGAATAGACAGTTTCTATACTGGCAGCTGTTGTAAACCTCCTGCAGTTTTAACAAGCCTGCTGTGATTTATGTGTCGCCCCTAAACTAAGCTGCTCCTGGCATGTGTAGTCTGAATATAATACAGATGACATACTAAACATATATAAGAGAATCCTTTCTCTAGTTCTGTTCTCCTCGTCTCTAAAGCTGCACAGTGTTCAGATTAAGCGTTCCTGCACATGACTATATTTTGGTTGTGGTTAGGGCTTCTATAGAGGTGCATGAGCCCGTCACTGTGCCCCCCAGGATAAATACTCCTGTCACATTACCAGGTATGTCCATCCTCACTAATACTCTTCTAAACCCCAGATAAATACTCCTGTCACATTACCAGGTATGTCCAGCCTTAGTAATACTCTTCTAAACCCAAGATAAATACTCTTGTCACATCAACGGGTATGTCCAGCCTCACTAATACTCTTCTAAACCCCAGATAAATACTCCTGTCACATTAACGGGTATGTCCAGCCTTAGTAATACTCTTCTAAACCCAAGATAAATACTCTTGTCACATCAACGGGTATGTCCAGCCTCACTAATACTCTTCTAAACCCAAGATAAATACTCCTGTCACATTAACGGGTATGTCGAGCCTTACTATTACTCTTCTAAACCCAGGATAAATACTCCTGTCACTTTACCAGGTATGTCCAGCCTCACTAATACTCTTCTAAACCCAAGATAAATACTCCTGTCACATTAACGGGTATGTCGAGGCTTACTATTACTCTTCTAAACCCAGGATAAATACTCCTGTCACATTACCGGGTATGTCCAGCCTCACTAATACTCTTCTGATAGATTATCCAGGATAAATACTCCTGTCACATTACCAGGTATGTCCAGCCTTACTAATACTCTTCTAAACCCCAGATAAATACTCCTGTCACATTACCAGGTATGCCCAGCCTTACTAATACTCTTCTAAACCCCAGATGAATAC
Source organism: Leptodactylus fallax (assembly GCA_947044405.1). NCBI lineage: Eukaryota > Metazoa > Chordata > Amphibia > Anura > Leptodactylidae > Leptodactylus > Leptodactylus fallax. Next base: position 3,369,332 of record CAMRHE010000209.1, read on the forward strand.
TCCTGTCACATTATCAGGTATTTCCAGCCTTAGTAATACTCTTCTAAACCCAAGATAAATACTCCTGTCACATTACCTGGGATGTCTAGCCTTACTATTACTCTTCTAAACCCAGGATAAATACTCCTGTCACATTAACGGGTATGTCGAGCCTTACTAATACTCTTCTAAACCCAAGATAAATACTCCTGTCACATTACCTGGGATGTCCAGCCTTACTGATACTCTTTCGATAGATTATCCAGGATAAATACTCCTGTCACATCACACAACTTCATTGAAATCACTTGTGTCCTAGTGAAACATCATGTTTAATGGATTCTTCTCCAGCACCGAGCTGCATAATTGAATCTGCTGTCAAGATACAAGATATTGTATCAATTCCTACAAAATTGCGGCCCTGTTAATTGATGAAATAATGTTTGATTTGGTATTTAGAAGAAAGCTCCTGCCGCGCTGTCGGAAATTGCAAATGACACAGAATTAATGGAGTGGAAAATGCTTCATTGTAACTTGGAAGAGAGGCAGCCCGGCCATGCTGTGCCAAATGTCATCGTACAGAAATCAAATATGGTAGGTTTCGACATGGTTCTGGGATCAAGCAGGTATGTAAGTGTATGAAGAAGATCTGTGCATGCGAATATACAATAATCATTTCAGAATACATTGTTATTTGGACCAAAGGTGGGTCTCCTTGTTAGCATGGGTGTACGTGGCCCAAGTGCGAATATGCACGACATACATTTACTTTTTCAAGACAGCAGATAAAGCAGATCTGTCATGTGCTGTTATAGCTACAGGCTGTACTCCATGTATATATGTTGTATCCCCCCCCCCCCCGTCCCACAGGATGGGGAAGGACAGGCTGATGTGTATAGGTGCGGCGCAGAGAGGAATGGGTGGAGGCAGGGAAGGGCGTTGGGGTGTGCTGTCTTCATGAATACACAGACTCATTATCTCATTACTATAACACTAGGTTCACACTAGCGCCTGGTCTCTCTCATTCGGGTCTGCCGGGGGACCCGAATGACAGAGAGCCATTACATGAGGACACCATTGGACCCCATTGACTATCATTGGGTCCGTCCGGTGTCCACTGTTTCAAAGCTGAAAGTTGCAGAGAAAAAAAGTCCCCTGTGGAGGTCTTTTTTCTCCGCCGATTTTCGGCGGTTTCTGTCACTGAGTCTTCAAAGGAGACTCCGGCACAGATGTGAACCCTGACTGAGTCTGCTATATTCTTTCAGCTTGTCTGTGATCCACATGACATTATATTTGTTCTGGATTGGTTACTAGGAATTAAAATATAACTAAAGTCATATGAGATTGATGGCGCGGTGATAACCTGGTGGACTAGTAGCCACTGTCGCCATACAACTCAGAAATCCTGGATTCAGTTCTAAGGACAGTATCTGTCTGGGTTTTGTTGTCCCCATGTTCTGTGGGTTTTCTCCAGTTCCCTCTCACACTAAAAATGTCTCTTATGAAAACTGAGTCTACTGTATATGTGACTTATATTGTAAGCTTTCCTTTGAGGAAAAAGTACTAATGTGCAATGACGAATTGTATAGTGCTATGAAATACAGTGGTGATACAGAAATAAAGGAAATTGTAAAAGGTCTTTTCCAGGAATTGGGCAAAAAATAAAAACTAAAGATGCAGGAGCAGGTTTGCATCTAGAGGTATGATTATGGGAAAACATGGCCGCCACTGCTCTTCTCTATGTAACACCCATCCTGGACAGGTGGAGAGGAGGGAGCAGAGTCAGGAGTGGAGCTTAACACCTGACAGGATTTCTGAGGCTGTAACCAAGACTGCGCTAATACCAGAAGATGGTGGAGCCGCTGAGAAGAGAGGTTGTGCTGCTCCACCATCTTGTGCAATACCAGATCGGTCCATTTCTATTCCATCATTTCAGTAGAATAGTCGATAGGTGAAGCAATTAAAACGTAACTTTTGATAAACAATAATAAAAAGGTTTCATCCACAATAAAACACGGTAAAGCAGACACGCCTGAACATCAAAGCTGACAAAAGAGTCAGGTCCATAATATAGTTGTTGTATTTGTATTTGTATCTGCTTATCTTTGCTGCTGTAACACACTGAATTTCCCCATTGTGGGACTATTAAAGGACTATTATTATTATTATTATTATTATTATTATTATTATAGGCCACAATTTCAAGGGGCGTCAGTATGCACCCCCCCCCCACAATGTCAAGGTACAGAAACGTCTACCTGGGAGAGCCCTTCATAGGGTGATTCGTGAATGGCAAGTTGCAGAAACAGTGGGACTGGCCTTTTAAGGGGCGTGGCCTTTATAAAAGTGCAGAGTTACATATACAAGTATCTAGACCCTATGTAATAATATTAGACCCCAGATTGTCACTAGTTAATTAAAGTAAACAATTACTCCATTGTTATTTAGGCCATTTAGTGATATCACTTTAAATATTTTAGGCGATACTGAATATATATATATATATATATATATATATATATAATCATTTAATAATAATAAAAAAATGCTAAAGCTTTATTTTAATAATTTTTTTTCATTAGATATGTTTTTTTCTCACACCAAGCTTTTACTTTCCCTGCATATGTATGATATCTAAAGAAATATCTATATGCCACTACATTGTATGCACAGAAAATATATTATACAATGTATACAATCTACTGGCATATAGAGATCTCTCTATATAACAATACATTATGTAGGGCAGTAGAATACTATTGTAGCTCCTGTTGATACTGTTAGAGTTTGTGGCTAAGTCAGTAGATTAACATCTGTATATACTGTATTGTCTATTGGGCTCAAATCTTGGCAGATACCTAAAGAATAAAATTAAAGACATTTCATCACCTCCACCAATTTAAGCTCTTAACCTCTGTTAATAGTCGCTGCTCTACTGATTCCACCACAGTTGGAATGTCTTTGCTAGCCCCCACCATTCCTGAGCAATAAACGCAGTCAGTTTTGGTGTCTGATGTGCTATTTCATCTCTGTAATGTCAGAAGGCCGGAGCGTGATTCAGATCTCCAATCAGAGGCAGTCAGTGTCAGAGCTCAGAATCACACTCCTTGTCTGCTCCTGCCTGACACCGCCCTTCTGACAGTATGGAGTCTAAATAGCATATCAGGCACCAAAACTAACAGCATTTGATGGCTCGGGAACGATGTGGGCTAGAGAAAAAATTCCAACTGTGCCACAATCAGTGGAGCAGCAGCTATTAATTGATGTAAAGAGCTGGACTCATTGGAGGTGGTTAAAGGTCCTCTTTAAACTTTAAATTCATAGAGGAACCTCCTCATTAGTATTCACTGCACTGAGGTGATGTCACAGTGCAGTGAATACTAATAAGCCAGCAGCCGAGTGAAAATAGATATTGAGTGACTGGACTTGAAAACCAGGAGACTCTTGGGAATCCTGGGTGAGTTGAAATGTCTGATGGTAACATGTGTGGACCAAGAACTACGGCCCCTCAAAAACTCAGCTCAGGTGTAATATAACATGAATAACCATTGTCCTGTTATTGAGTTGCACACGTAGAGAAGGTTCCTGAGAAGGTCTTTGGCAGGTTTTTCTGTTCCCTCAAGCATGACCTATCTGGTTTATTATTCATGCAAGGTCCGCAAATATTAAGCAGAAAACCTAGTGGCCACTTCCTAGGTTGACAGCCCCAAGGTTATGCTTTTTTCGGCAAGGCAGACCCCCAGCTTCTGTTAGGAATAAAAGGGACAAGGACCATCCCATTTCCTTCTGCGCTCTTGACGTAGAAATTCTTTACAGACCCTGAATAATAAACCGGATAGCTCCTGCTTGTGGGAATGGAAAAACTTGCCAGAAACGTCCTTAGGGACCTTCTCTCCATGTGCAACTGAACCCCAAGAAGGTGGTAAGAGGGCAAAGGTTATTTATGTCATATTACACCTGAGTTTTGTGGAGTGGTAGACCCCTTAAATTTGTGGCCCATATTGTGGGCTCAGCCTTTTTTCTGCTTTGATGTCCAGGCAATTTTTGGTTTACCGTGTTTTATTGTGGATGAAACCATTTTAGTATATTAAAAGTTACATTATAATTGCTTGACCTATCAAATTATTTGACCATCTTCTGGTGTTACTACAGCCACGGTCACTGCCATAGAAATCCTGTCAGGCTGACACACTGCCTGAAGAGAAACCACAATGCCCCTGTCCTGATTCTGCCCGGACCCTGCGTGCAACTACCCCCCCCCCCCCCCATATTTTTATATAGAAAAGAGCTGTGGTGACCATTGTTTTCCACAATCATGCCGCTAGAGGCAAAATGAACTCCTGCCTCTTTCAAAGAGAATACAGTTGGGTATCAGTGCAGGTACGCTGACACCTTCTAGTTTTTCGAGTTTTTTTTGGCCAAATCATGCATGCATAACCCCTTTTAGGGGAATACATACATACAGGTGCATCTCAATAAATTAGAATATCTTTGAACCGTTCATTCATTTCAGTAATTCAGTAATACAATCCATAATCAGCGTCTTCCATTATGTGTCCTACTGAACCAGACTGAGGGACCATTTAAAGGCTTAGGAAACCTTGGCAGGTGACACTGAATTTACAATACTGAACTTTTTTACAATATTCTAATTTTCTTAGATTTTGGTTTTCGTTAACTGTAATTCATAATCAACATTTACAGAAATAAAACACTTGAAATAGAACACTCTGTGTGTAAAGAATCTAGAAAATATAGGAGGTCACTTTTTTTAATTTAATTACTGAAAGAAATAAACGTTTCAAAGATATTCTAATTTATTGAGATGTACCTGTATGCATACACCAGCATATAACCTGCTTGTAATGAACACAAAATGATGATTGTTGCTGAAAAGACCCTGGAGTATAATGATAGCAGTATTTGTTGGGGTTCATCCAACAAATATTCTTGCCACGGGCCCGCAGCCTCACTTAACGATCCCTGCTCACAGCTGCATCCACCTCCCCCTTCTGCCCTCCAGGGGGCCCCAGCAACATGATATGGGATGCAGAAGGGGAAAAGGGGAAGCAGAGGCGAACGTTTGCAGGAGTGGTAAGTAAATAGGACCCCAGCAGGTAACGGACTATTAAAAAAAAAAAAACAAACAAAAAAAAAGCATCAAGGGCACCCTAATGTCCCGGGCCCTGTTGCAACCATTACAGCTGCTATCCCGGTAGTTACACCACTGGGTACACCTATGGAAGTGATAAGTTATACATATATATGGCCATATGTTTAAGACCATTTCATCAATCCCACTAACATGGTGTCCCTACTAGTACTGACATACCACAATGTTCTGTGATGAAAACACACATTACATCTTCATAATAATGATTTTATGCTTTGCCTCCAAGACACTCACTTGTTAAGGTACTATAATGACAAGTAGAGTCATTTCTCATTTTGTCTTATTTCTTTTCAATAGTTGTCATTTCGCATGATGGTAAAGCGCTGTGGAATATGATGGCGCTAAATAAATCAAGGCTATTATTATTGTTACAAGGCACAGAGAAGATTGTACAGTGCTGGCCAAAAATATTGACACCCCTGCAATTCTGTCAGATAATACTCAATTTCTTCCAGAAAATGACTGCAATAACAAATGCTTTGGTAATAAAATCTTCATTTATTTTGCTTGCAATGAAAAAACACAAAAGAGAATGAAAAAAAAGTCAAATCATTGATCATTCTACACAAAACTCCAAAAATGGGGCGGACAAAAGTATTGGCACCCTCAGCCTAATACTTGGTAGCACAACCTTTAGACAAAATAACTGCGAACAACCGCTTCCGGTAACCATCAATGAGTTTCTTACAATGCTCTGCTGGAATTTTAGACCATTCTTCTTTGGCAAATTTCTCCAGGTCCCTGAGATTTGAAGGGTGCCTTCTCCAAACTGCCATTTTGAGATCTCTCCACAGGTGTTCTATGGGATTCAGGTCTGGACTCATTGCTGGCCACTTTAGAAGTCTCCAGTGCTTTCTCTCAAACCATTTTCTAGTGCTTTTTGAAGTGTGTTTTGGGTCATTGTCCTGCTGGAAGACACATGACCTCTGAGGGAGACCCAGCTTTCTCACACTGGGCCCTACATTATGCTGCAAAATTTGTTGGTAGTCTTCAGACTTCATAATGCCATGCACACGGTCAAGCAGTCCAGTGCCAGAGGCAGCAAAGCAACCCCAAAACATCAGGGAACCTCTGCCATGTTTGACTGTAGGGACCGTGTTCTTTTCTTTGAAGGCCTCTTTTTTTTTTTCCTGTAAACTCTATGTTGAAGCCTTTTCCCAAAAAGCTCTACTTTTGTCTCATCTAACCAGAGAACATTCTTCCAAAAAGTTTTTGGCTTTCTCAGGTAAATTTTGGCAAACTCCAGCCTGGCTTTTTTATGTCTCTGGGTCAGAAGTGGGGTCTTCCTGGGTATCCTACCATAGAGTCCCTTTTCATTCAGACGCCGACGGATAGTACGGGTTGACACTGTTGTACCCTCGGACTGCAGGGCAGCTAGAACTTGTTTGGATGTTAGTCGAGGTTTTTTAGCCACCATCCGCACAATCTTTCGTTGAAATCTCTCGTCAATTTTTCTTTTCCGTCCACATCTAGGGAGGTTAGCCACAGTGCCATGGGCTTTAAACTTCTTGATGACACTGTGCACGGTAGACACAGGAACATTCAGGTCTTTGGAGATGGACTTGTAGCCTTGAGATTGCTCATGCTTCCTCACAATTTTGCTTCTCAAGTCCTCAGACAGTTCTTTGGTCTTCTTTCTTTTCTCCATGCTCAATGTGGTACACACAAGGACACAGGACAGAGGTTGAGTCAACTTTAATCCATTTCAACTGGCTGCAAGTGTGATTTAGTTATTGCCACCACCTGTTATGTGCCACAGGTAAGTAACAGGTGCTGTTAATTACACAAATTAGAGAAGCATCACCTGATTTTTCAAAGGGTGTCAATATTTTTGTCCACCCCCTTTTTTATGTTTGGTGTGGAATTATATCCAATTTGGCTTTTTGACAATTCTTTTTGTGGTTTTCCATTGACGACAAATTAAATGAAGATATTATTACCAAAGCATTTGTGATTGCAATCATTTTCTGGAAGAAATTGAGTATTATCTGACAGAATTGCAGGGGTGCTAATACTTTTGGCCAGCACTTTATGTGCCCCTGCCCCTGACTGCCTCATTGAGCCCAGCACCTGATCCTATTCCATGTTTATGTAATATGACCATGAGCTCAGGCTTTGTTTGCAGACGTTGCTTTGTGCAGGGTTGATGTCATGAGAATGTCTAGCAGGGAAGGAAGGCACACTGTACCTGTAGATTATATAGTTGTAGGATTAGATTTCTCCTAGAGCTGGTTTTCTATTTGAAGAACCTTTCTATTTGAAGAACCTTATTTGTTTAAGTTGTACCAAATATATGTAAAGTATCCAAGAGAAGACAACACGAGGTGTCGTCACACGGAAGTCCCTCCACTCCTGCCAATAATAGTGACATCGCCACTGAACGGTTATATAAAATTGTGGTTTTATTGAAATTTCCTGCCGAAGATACTATATTGTTATTAAATAATGTGCTGGATCCATAAGATAATGGGTTAGATTGTTATTATATAATGTATCAGATAGAGTTGTATTGTCATTATATAATGTGTCAGGCGCAGTTATATTGTTATTATATAATGTATTAGATGCAGATGTATTGTCATAATAATGTGTTAGATGCAGTTACATTGTTATTATACATTGTATTATTTTATAATATGTTAGATGTAGTTATATTGGTATTATATAATGTAGTAGATTCAGCTGTATTGATTTTATATAATGTATTAAATTCAGCCATATTTGTATTACAGAATATTTTAGGCTGGCTTCACACAGTCCTTTTTAAAAAAAAAAATGCATGCAGGTATCCTAAAATGCATGTGTTTTTAATATAAAAAGTGGGTTTTTATTGGCAAATATGCACCATGTGAACCCACTCAACCTCAGATTTATCATTGTGTATTTACAATATATTTACATCAATGCACCATATGGAGTAATGCATGTTATCAATTAATGATTGTTACTGAATAGAGTAATTTACCAGATTTTATTTTAACATTTTTTGTATGAAAACGCATAGAGCCAGATTTGTTTTACAAATTTTATTTTATTCAATGAATTTTATTTCATTTTATGAGCATTTTATTGGCCGGTCTTAAATTGAAGTTTGTTGGAGTGTATGATGCCAAGTATACAGCATTAATAGTTGCATGCCCCTTAAAACAATACTAGACTTAGAAAATACACAAAACAATCCCAGTATTTTCTCCTTTCAGTGAATGGTGTAAAAATGCAATAAAAACATAATATTTGCACAAATTACTTCAAAAAGTCACATTTCTTTATTTCCTTCTTTGTGAGGGTGACAGTATATTTGTTTACTGGTATGATTTATTTCTCAGTATGATTTTAATACATTTGGCACATCTTGGACTGTCCTAAAGACAAAGATGAAATCTACACCTGCTATGATAAAGTGTAGCTTTACATTACATTATTTGTCATAGATTTTATTTATTTATTATGCTTACTTATATAGCGCCATCATATTCCGCAGCGCTTTACAGACATTGTCAGTCACTGTCCCATATAGGGCTCACAATCTACATTCCCTATTAGTATGTCTTTGAAGTGTGGGAGGAAACCAGAGTACCCGGAGTAAACCCATGCAAACACAGGGAGAACATACAAACTCCTTGCAGATGTTGTCTTTCGCAGGATTTGAACCCAAGACTCCAGCGCTGCAAGGCTGTAGTGCTAACCACTGAGCCACCATGCAGCCCTTTTCTAGTCCTGTTCCATCTTCTTTAACCCTGACTACTTTCCTTGCTTTGTGGAAGGCAAAAAGTTAAAAATGTTTGCAAAAATGGCGTGCACAAAAAGTGGCATACTGCTAATGGTAAATTCTCCCACAAAGCAATGTATCCATCCATTTATTCAATTACATGGGACAATGGTAAATATATCAATATTCATTATAGTATCTTCTTTAACCAATTAGAAAATATAATGTGGCTCTATTTCTTCTGGTACAATAACACATGCAACTAAGGGAATTTGAGGTGTAGTTTTATTAGTTTTTTGTAATTCTGAAGAACAATAAAAGTTAATTTACTGTATTGTGCAAAAGTTTTAGGCACGTGTTGAGAAAATTCTACAAAGTAAGCTTTCAAAAATTTAAGTGTTAATAGTTTATATATATTCTATATTTATATAATATTTGGTGTGACCACCTATTGGAGGAAAAGGTTTCCTGAAAGTGATGATAGTGATGATGTTGAGATCAGAGCCCTGATTTTAACATCATCCAGTCTGTCTGGGATTACATGAAGAGACAGAAGGATTTGACAAGTCTACATCCACAGAAGATCTCTGCTTAGTCCTCCAAGATGTTAGGAACAACCTCCCTGCCGAGTATCTTCTAACTGTCTGCGAGTGTACCTAGAAGAATTGATGGAAGGCTAAGGCGGTCACACCAAATATTGATGGAATTTAGATTTATCTTTTGTTTGTTCACTTCATTTTGTTAACTGACAAAAATAAACTATTAACACTTCTACTTTTGAAAGCATTCTTACTTTGCAGCAATTTTTCCACGCTTACCTAAAACTTTTGCACAGTACTGTATATTATAACTTTTAATTATAAAAACTTTGCTGCAAAAAGTAAATTTCAAGGTTAATATTTTCTAGTTAAAAACAATTAAAAGTATTTACTGATCATAATAAGGTATAGATACAATAAACATGAATACGTAGGGCTCACAAAAAGTAGAAAGAAATATTCATAATAAGAAAATGGATAGATGTAGCCACTTTGAGGTCGAACACTATAGAACATGTATATTATTGAGTCAGATCATAAAAAAATAAGCAGCTTTAGCTATTTTGTTAGTACATGCCATGCAATGTTGCCATGTTGCTGCTGGATGCTGGTGCGTGCCCATGCCTGGCTGTTGCATTGATGACAACAAGTAGAAAAAAGAAGATGATGTAAACAAGGGAAAAATTGATAATCCTATTATTGAATGTGTGCCGTGTCATTCCTCCGCCGCCTGTCATGGCTCCACTGAGACACTCCCTGAGAGCAGTCTGGAACATGTTCATAGATAACATTGGAGGATTCTGCTACTGGAATTTAAAGTAAATGTATATGACTTATTTTTAAAATATATTAGTTCCAGAGAAACACCTCAAGAAGTCGTCTACAGAAAAATGTTATCAGTCTTTAACCCCAGTATGTGTGTTACTAATATTAGCCATGACTGTGCTCCCATAATATACAGTGTCATCTACATAAAGGTAAACCAAGCATAGAGATATATACAGTGTCAACTTCATAAAGGTAAACCAAGATAGAGATATATACAGTGTCAACTTCATAAAGGTAAACCAAGCATAGAGTAACACAGACAGTTATACCAAGGCCAGTTACATATGGCTGCATTTTACTATCCATATTACAGCTGCAACATCTGGGCCCCCTCTGACTCTACCAAACCAATCTTAGACCCCTTACCTCATTACTAAGAGGCCAGAGCTTCTTAATAATTTGCATAAGAATCGCCAGTCTTAATAAATTCCACCCAATGTTTGTTTCTTTCATGGCCATTTTGCATATGCGGGCCAGCCTTTTTTTCATGTATCCCTCATAGACTTGAGTCTATTGATGGATCTGTGAAAATGGGCAAGAATAGAACATGTCCTAGTTTTTGATGGTTTATTAAAATGGACTGTCAAAAAAATGGACATGTGAATTGTGTCACTGAAGACAATGGGGGAATTTATTATTCCCTCTATGGCCAAAAACTTGCATAGGGGGATAATGTTAAGGCACACATTTGGCACAAGATCCTTTCTTATACCAAACATACACCTCAAGTCCCAATCCGGGCCCTGCCAGCCACATTCTGTGAATATTGGCATTGCGGGGTGGGCCAAGTTGGGGTCACTTCAGCCTGGCTGATTTACTAAAATTTACACAGGAAAACTGGCATGAGTCAGAATGGAAATCTATACCAGTTCCTACCTGGCGTAGATTTCCATTCTGGTGCCGGGACCTCCATAGCCTTTTCATAAATCTTGGTCCCTTCGCCAGTCGGGCTGTTTGTAAATTTGTCCCATTGTGTTTTAAAAACATCGAAATGGTGTTTTTCCCGGTTGTGTGCATTAGGCCTAATATGCAGCTGTACTGGAGTTATCTAAAATGGGTCTTAGGATGAGACCATATGTAGTGGGTCTACAGGGCGTATCATCTCACCGCAGACCCACCCAGTGGAGAAATAATAATAATAACTTTATTTATATGGCGCCAACATATTCTGTAGCACTTTGCTTGCTACCATGGTCCAGCCATCTTTTAATAAAAAAGGTTGTGTAACTGAAGCTGTATGAACCCGTCACCAGCCAGTATCTGTGAATAAACAGATACTAAGTGCAAGGAGTGCAGTGTAACTTCTAGATGGAGGATCTGAGGAACAGAGAAGGAAGGATAAAAGGTGTTATTGTTCTCCACCTCCGCACTTTACACGGTGATCAGGTCACGTGATAATCTTGATGTAAGGGAATCACTAGAGGAGCGATTCCCCAGTAGCTGCTGGAGAACTTAGGGGGGAGGGGCACAACAAAACAGTGGACCCTAAGCTGAATCCCCCCCACTGTCCCTGGCTAACTTGCCCGATCTGTCCTAGGTGACAGCCAGCAACTAGTCGACAGTCCCTCCTTATAATAAGTGATAACACAGAACGCAGACAAGACGCACAACAACAAAGGGAGGTCAGCTAGCCAAGGAGTCGGTAACAATCGAGCAATGCAGTACAGAATCAAAATCCAAGAGAATAGTCAAAGGTAAGCCAGTGGTCAGAAAATCAGAAGAGCAGGTAACAAGGAACAAGGAGTATAGCCAGTAAGCAAAATGCAATAGCAGGCGCCAATGGGAAAGTGAGCAAACAATAAATAGGGAGAAAGAACCCGCCCCAGACTTGATAGGAGGATAGGCTGTCAATCACAAAGGCAGGACTAAAGTTAACTCTTAGTGGAGCAGGGGGAGAGCAAGGTGAAGGAGAAGGGTGTGGTGGAAAATCAATTAAGGAGGTGAGGGAATAGGACAGTGTTCAGACAATACAAGAAAAACCCAAAGGAAAGAATCACAACCGGGCACGCCTCCTGCACCGCAGCGTGCGCCTGGAGGACAGCGCCAAAGCCCGGACAGGCAAGGACGTTACACCTGACCATACAGATGTGATTTTAGGGCAGTTTTGAAGCTGCTGTAGTTGCGGATTAATCGGATTATCGGGGGTAAAGCATTCCAGAGCACTGGTGCAGCTCAAGAAAAGTCTTGGAGACGGGAGTGGGATGTTCAGATAACAGAGGATGCAAGTCTAAGGTCATTGGTGGTACATAGAGGACGGTTAGGACGGTAGACAGTGACGAGAGAGGAAATATAGGGGGGCGCAGTGCTATGGATGGATTTGTGGGTGAGTGTGATAATTTTATATTGTATTCTGTGATGGATGGGCAACCAGTACATCGGCTGACACAAGGTAGATGCCTCTGTGTACTGGTTTGACAGAAAGATGAGTCTGGCGGCTGCAATCAGGACATATTGTGGAGGGGAGAGTTTAGTGAGAGAAAGCCCAATAAGAAGAGAATTGCAATAGTGAAGACGAGAGAAAATCAGAGAGGCAATGAGGGTTTTTGAGGTTGAAATTGTCTAGTTTTCACATCAGGTTTTACCCCTGTTTTTCAACCTTTGCATTGCAAATATTGGAAACTGTACCTACTGCAGCAAGAGATTGACATACTGTGGATTTTCTCAGCAGTGTATGGCTGAGGCCCCACGTTACAGAAACGCAGCTTTTTTGTTGAAGATTTTGTTGTGGTTTTTTTTTGAGCCAAAGCCAAGAATAGCTATAAAAGGAATGGGAAATATATAGGAAGCTCTTATATTTCTACATTATACTCAATCCGCACCTGGCTTTGGCTCAAAAAACTGCAGCAAAATCTGCAACAAAAAAAGCTGTATTTCCACAACGTGGGGCCTCAATCTATGGGTTTTTTTGTTTTTTTTTATTCCATCCACTATACTAGTACTGTATATCCCAGCGACTATGCCACTTGTAGATCTGGCCTTAAAGGGCTTTTCCGGGCAAAAAAACTTTTTCTAACAAGGTCTGTTTGTGCTATTAATGGGTTAATAAGTGCACCCAAATACCTTTAGCAGTGTTTTGAGTGATTTCTGGGTTTCTCTGGGAGCTCCTGGTATCCTCTGCATTTGTTTACATGTGTAGTTTCCTGCTCTCTTATCCTACAACTACCATGATGCATTGCGGTTCACTCAGATCCCCCTCTCTCTCCTCCTCCCCCTCTCACACCCCCCTCCCTGTTTCCCTAGCCCGCAGACTACTAGCCGTACCTAACTTACTAACTAACTCAGTCCACTCCATCATATTTGCCTGTGTTCCTGGCCGGATCTTCTGGGCACAGGAGATCCTTCTGTCCTTCTCTTCTTCTCGTCTGCTGGCGCCTGTGCAATAGAGCCAGAGTGCTTTGATTATATTGCACAGGCGTGGGACGCTGGCTCCTTCTCCTTTTCAAATCTGCCTGCACTCTATTGCGCAGGTGCCGGCAGAAGTGAAGGAAGTGATGTTTCGTGCCCAGAAAATCAGGACATGAAGACATTGGTGACGTTCCGATTCTGGAAACAGGGAAACACAACGTCACCGGAAAATCAGAAAATGTGCCTGGGGCAGTCACATGACCGCCCCAGCAATCTGGACAAATATACATTTTTGATAAAGTAAGTTAGTTAGAAGTTAGTCAGGGGGAGGGTGTTTAGTTTAGGGTTAAATTATTATTTTATTCTGGACAACCCCTTTAAGAAGCTAAAACGCTATATAGTATTTTTATAGTTTCTTCGGTTTGGTGACTACTGCATAGCTACTTTGCATAGTTAGTTAATGGGGTACTCTAAGGACATGACCACAAGAAAGGCTGTCATCTGGCGCTGTGTTGTTTAAGCACATATTGCAGCTCTTTGTGCGCAGTCACACCTCTACACTTTATTAAGGCACCATGAAATAATCTTTGCACCCCACCCATTAAATAGTGTATTAACCCATAAGCGGCCGGTAACAATAAATAATTGTCATGAAAAAAATACTATATGTACATTGCAGTGGACATAAGATATATTATAGTCATTTATTCTTTGCAATCATCTTGGCTTCTTAAGTTTACATTTTAACAATTACATAGAGATTTGCCAACCCCATAAACTTCAGCAGGCCAAGGTTATTGTTAGACTAGGTTTGCACAGTGCAGTCTTTTGTAGCCAAAGCAAAGAGTGGATAGAAAACTGTGTAGAGATGTAAATATTTATATTATTAATGTAATATTTATATTATTATTCATATATATATATATATATATGAATAATATATATATACACACACATTTTTCTTCTTACAGGATGCACTGTTGAATTTGGCAAGGAATTTAGATAAACAATATATCAATATCTAGGTGACTGAAGATGCCTGCAGGTCATATATATGGTAACTTGTATACAGCGCATTATAGAAGAGCTCTTGGGATAGTCTTAGTGATTTCTATGGATATTTAGATGATTATTACATTATGTGATGTAAAGATGACAATTGTGTTTCTTACTGTGAAAATGCTGACAGCACATAGTAACTTTTTGGGGGGGGATAAAATGGTATTTACTAAACTTGATACTTTCCTTAAGATCAATGGCACTATATAGGGTCATACTTTTTTTATCAAACTTACAGAAATGCAGTGATACCGCTATCCATAACCAGCCTTTGTATCTAGTACTACAGTACATGAAAGCTTGCTGTGGGATGCACCACTTTGCCATTAAAAGTTTCCAATATCTTTTGCGGATTGCCAACTTTGGACACATCCTCTTTACCTATATCCATTTTTAAACACAAATTCTTTGCTTGTCCTATTTCCAGAGGGTAGGGACTGGTAAACGTGGGTCAGACATTTGAGGTTTGCAGTCTAATTTCTTCATTCTAGATGCACAAACCCACAAAAGGTTCAATTTATGTTATAGTATATGGGGTGTGGTAAGAAACCACATGATCCTTTGAATATGCCTTAATAGTCTGAGATGGGAACACTCTTGTAAGGCTCTGCAGGATGCCCACAGACTTCCTGCAGCAAACCCGCTCAAAATAAAAAAACAGCCAAAAGGGGCTGGTTTCTGCCATGGCTGGCCCTAGCTTTCAATCTTTGCATTGCAAACCAGCAGAGTGAGACACTTTGTTTCTGCAGTGTTTGGATGGGGTTTAGTTAAATCCAATCCACTACACTGCTGCCGTACTTTACAGAAGAATAGCTGCCAGTGATTTCACATTGGCTAACCTGATGCGAGTACGCAACATGTGTCCTTGACCTAAGAAGGTCCTGTCATCTTCCCTGATATGTATTTGTTTTTAGTAAATACAATACTTGGATTCCCCCATAAAATACCAATTACAAAGCATCATTTTTGTGTTGTTCCTCTGTTATTCCTCCTAGAAATGTAAAAATAAATTGACAACTGAATGTTACCAGATGGGGTGTCAGACTGCAGGCAAATGCCTCTTTGACAAGGGGAATATAAACACTCACATGTTTATGCATTTTTTATAAGTTTCCAATAGGAATAATTGAGGAATGGCACACCACAGAGTTCCAAGAAGAGATGTTCCAGAATGATTATATAATATTATGGGGAATTAATACAAATATTCACTTAAACAAACATGTCAGGAGAATCTGGCTCAAAATGTGCCGAAAGAATTGCATACACGTATTCAGACACTTTTGCATCTTGCTAGAGAGTGTAAGAGAGTGTATATAATGCACCAGATTTATTAATAATGTGTGCCATTAATTTGGTGGAAAATAATCTAAAAAATGGTTTTATACATACAATCCTGTAAAAAATCCATGTGATCCCAATATTCACAAAAATATAATAAATTTTTATCATGTTTTATTATTTTCAATTACTCTTAGGAACTCGCATGTAATTGAAAAACTCAATTGAAAATTAATTTTTATAGAAATTTGTACATTTATGGTACAAATTTCTATTTCCAACTAAAAGGTGAAACAGCGTGTAAAAGATACACTTTTTAGGTTGTGATTATTTTTTTTGTATTGATGTCAACATGAAACTGAAATGCATAAAAACTCCCTAAGTACGGGGCCCCACATAGCATAAAATGCTGCGATTTCAAATACCATTGCGTTTTTGTAAATTCCAGCATGTTAATTATACCTATGGAAACGCTGGTGGTTTCCATATAGGTATAATGGAAGCAGAAAGTCCGCAGAGGAAAACTTTGCAGACTTTCTGTGAAAAACGCAGTGGCTCGCTATATGGGGCCTTAGCCTAAAACATGAATTGAAAATGCCCATCATTAACCCCTTAGAGACCCAGGGCATAATAGTACGTCCTGCGTCGCATGAGGATGTATGGAGAGAGCTCAGGAGCTGAACTCTCTCTATACAGGGCAGATGCCGGCTGTGTAATATAGCCAGCACCCGCCATTAACAGCAGAGATCGGCTGTTAACCCTTTAGATGTCGTGGACAAAAGGGACAGCGGCATCTAAATTGCGAAGGCACCGCGGGTGCCGCCATTTTTCACCTTTCGCCGCCCTCCGATGATGTTCTGGAGGGCGGCGATTGGTGAAAAATGGAGCCATGACAGCCAGGAGCCTATTGAAAGCTCCTCCGCTTGTCATTGCATTAGCTCTAGTGCACGCTGCCAGAGGCATCGTCTAATAGAGGTGAAGGCATTTTGCTATTCACTGCAATACAGTAATATTGCAGTGAATAGTATGATTGATCAGACCCCCTAGGTTTCAAGGTCCCTAGGGGGTCTGATCGTAAAAGTAGGAAAAAAAAAGTTTTTAAAAGTATAAAAAAATTAAAAAAACACAAAAGTTCAAATCACCCCCCTTTCCCTAGATCAGATATAAAAGTAAATAAACAAAAGTAAATATGAACACATTAGGTATCCCCGCACTCCAAAATACCTGAACTATTAAAATATTAAAATATTTATCCCATACGGTGAACGGCGTAGCAGTGAAAAAAAAATCTAAATGGCCAAATAGTGTTTTTTTCAACACTTTGCCTCCTATAAAAAATTTAATAAAAAGTGATAAAACCATCAGATCTTTCCCCAAATGGTATCAATAAAAACGTCATCTTGTCCCGCATAAAAAGACACCTTACCCAGCTCCATACATGTAAATATGAAAAAGTTACAGGTGTCACAATATGGCGACACAAATTTTCTTTCTATTTTGCAAAGTTTTTAATTTTTTACTACTATATAAATTTGGTATTGCCGTGTTCGTACTGACCTGTAGAATACAGGTAACATGTCATTTTTACCACACAGTGAACGTCATAAATATTAAACCCATATGAAATTGGCGCAAATGCAGTTTTTCTCCAATTGTACCTCATTCTGAATTTTTTTCCAGCTTCCCAGTACATTGCACAGCATATTGAATGGTACCACTGCAAAGTACAATTTGTTTCGCAAACAATAAGCCATCATGTGACTCTGTGAACTGAGAAATGAAAAAGTTATGGCTCTTGAAATGTGGGGAGGGAAAAACGAAAATGCAAAAATGAAAAATGGCCGGGTCCTTAAGGGGTTAAAGGGAGTGTATCAGCTCCCCCAGGCATATTCAACTGCCACCACCAAATTACTGAGCCTATTACAGTGATAAACAACATACCTTTGTAATGCTATCCACTTGTAAATTTGAAGGAAAGCAACTTTGAAGGCTTATGCAAATGAGGCATTTGGATCACTGGGGGCATGCCTTCATCTCTGGGAGCACTGTTCTTGCTTTTTAAGTAGGATGGGTGATATCATAGTGGTGGGAAGATCAACTTTCACTGCATGGGGTGGTGCAGGGAGGAGATGGTAGGGAGGGGTCTGAGTGGCAAGAGTCGTGCTCCATTGGGGACTCCCTTTAACCCTTATATTAAATGATCACTAACTTTTAAGGCATCTTAGTCTCTTTTCATAGAGCATGTGATTCTGGACCAAAATGTAATACATTTTAATTTAAAATGTTGCTGCTTTGTGTCTGAAAAACCTCTCTAAAGTTCCTACCACTGAGTGTCTCCCTTGTAGCTAATTTATAGTTGACTCTTTTGTTACTAGGAAAGTATGCCCCTAGATACATTAGATGAGCAAGACTAAAATACATTGAGCAATAAAGAAGGGGGTGTGTGTTCCCCAAGATATGGACTGTCTGCGCTCTTGTAAAGGAAGATCTTAGGTCACTTTTCTGAATGAAGGTCTCTTTATTAGGGTACAGAAGGCACAACGCTTTTCGGGGAAGGACTCCCCTTTTTCAAGTGCAAATATAAACAACCTTAAAAATCAAAAATATATATATATCTCTTAGCTCAATCAAATCATAATCATAAAAACAGTATAAAAGATTGAAGAAAAACGCTAGGGTAGGTATATCCTTTAAATTAAACAGATTTTAAAATTAGCTCAAAAGGTAAATATATACAGACCACATATGAAGGGACAATGAGGAAAAGGTGTAAGTTAATATATAGACAACATGAGTAAAAAGAATCGAAATTAACAAAAAAGGTGTATCCATATAACTTTATCCAATTCCATATGCGTCCAAATGTATCCTTATAACTTATCCATATAAATTATATGTTTGAACATACCAAATCCTCTTAGTTAAGGTTATATAAACCTCAAAAAATTCTCAAAAAACCTTGCGCATATTAAAATCTATACTATATGCAAAATACCATACGGATAAACCCACTCTTAAATCTCCCCCCCATCCCCCCCCCCGAATCATATTCTCATTAAGATATGCTCTTAGAATAAAGTTTTCAAATACTCATAAAAGGTATACTATGGAGTCGGCAAATAATTGAACATACATTAATCCTAACAACTTTGGTCAAATAGCTAGTATGCACTTACCACCAAAATGGTGCTTGATTAGGACAGAGATAGCTAGAAGCGGGGACGAGGCTCATTAAATACCTATGTGGAGATAGGGAAGAAAAAAAACTTGCGCGCTCAATAAAAGTCATTGCGCAGGCGCACTGATGGATGCGACCTGCGCGTGTTGAAAATATGTTAGCGTCTGGGCCACCTTAGTGTGCACGTGCGAAAAAAAAATCGACACGCGCATGCACCAAGGCCTCCGTTCTAAAGAACCAGATGCGCATGCGCGAAATTTCTTGTGAGCATCTTAAAATACATTGAGGTGAGGGGTATTTCTCTCTTCACACTCCTGAATACAGATGGAAGGGGCTGGTTCTACTCAGGGCCTCACACATGTCTGCAAACTGCAAGGACTAAAGATTCTGCAGAATCTCACAGATTTTAATGTAAGAAAAGTCTTCTATGTACTTGTATCTACTTCTGGCTGCTTGTGTGATTACAGATGGGATATTATTCACAGACAGCAAGCAGCTTTACTGACTGTGCTCATAGATTGCTATTTTCCTGTGTCATTCCTGCATGGTAGATGCTAGAATGGAGTGGATATCTGCATATATCTGCTCTATATTTGCAGGATCTCTTATAATATGCTCACTTGGGCTTTTCATAGCTATTTGTTTGCTCTTGTACAGTTACTCCTGGCAGAAATGCATGTAAACAAACCAAACTAGGTATAATGAGGAGGTGGCAGACTGCTCCTTATTGTACTTTTCAGCCTCAAAGTAAAATGCAAAATGTGCTTCAGCCAAAACGGGGGACATTAGCAGCAGAAAAACTGATAGGACACCATGTATGAAGTATACAGTCATAGAAAAGACTGCACCCTGCACATATTTAAATTTTTCATGATAATTCAGGTACCCTATAATTAGTGCCAATTTACATTAACCCCTACGCGCACCACGGGCATTTAACCACACAAATGGCGTGGTCAAATGCGACTGCGGCATCTGAGTGGTTACTTTCACTTTCCATTTCATGTTCGGTAATGGGGGTGTCCCCCTGCGGCGTGATCGCAAGAGCCGTCCTGTTACCATGGCAGCTAGGTACTTTCTAAAGGCTCCCAGCCCTGCCATAGTATTGTAACTACTGAAGCCTGTCTGCAGCAAGCGTCAATAATTACATAGTGAATCTGCCATAGATGGCATATTTAAGCTTCCTAGGGGGGGGGGGGGCTAAAAAAAAAGAAAAAAAAGTTTTTAAAAATATAAAAAATATATATATAAAAAAAAAAGTTTAAATCACTCCCCCTTTCCCTAGATCACATATAAATGTAAAGATAAACAAATAAAAAGTGATCAATAAAAACTACATATTGTCCTGCAAAAAAATACCTTATAGAGCTTCATCCACTGAAATATAAAAAAGTTATAGGTGTCAGAATATGGTGATTCAAAGAAATTTTTTTTTTCTTCAAAATTTAGAATTTCTGTAAAGTTATTAAAACATGAAAAAAACTATATAAATTTGATATCACTGTGATCCCACTGACCCAGGGAATAAAGCTAACATAGCATTTTTACAGCAGAGTGGAAGCCGTAAAAACAAAACCCATAAGAAAATGTTGGTACTGCGTTTTTTTCTCAATTCCACCTCATTCTGAATTTTTCCTGCTGCCCAGTACATTGTACAGAATAATAAATGGTACCATTTTGAAGTACAGCTTGTCACGCAAATATCAAGCCCTTATATGACTACGCAAACGGAAAATTGAGAAAGTTATGGCTTCTGGAATTCAGGGAGTAAAAAACAAAACACAAAAATGAAAAATATTAGCATCATGTAAGGGTTAAAGGCAATTAACAACAAGCATAACATAAGTATATATATTTTATGAACTAGACCCGCCTACACAGCATATGTCACTGGTGACGTACGTTCCCTATATGGCCAATATTAGAATTTTTCTTTCCTTTTACAAACACCCTCCGGAGAAGTTCTCTCAGAAGCCTCACTTTATAAATCCCAAATCAATTATCTATATAACAAAGTGAACAGCGGCATCATTGTTCATGAGTTATCTTGCTTTATTGGTCATAGATTCCAGGAGATTTGCTGCAAGTAGCATGAAAAATCAACTGCTTGACTTGTTAACTCCTTCCTTGCCTTTTCAATATTGCTTTCACTGTATCTGTGCTAGCTGTGCTGCTATCTTTGTGTGCAGTTTTTAACATACATATAGATTCAGAAGACTAGTGCAGAGGTTCCCAGCGTTTTGTACTTTGTGAACCACATGCTAAAGTGATGGTGGGGAGGAACAAATGAGGGACATATTAAAAACCGATAAACCAGAAATCGTGAAATTGAAAACAGTTAAATATGACACTGCTCAGAGATTGAATTGAACCTTGCATCATTTAGCATACTCAGGGCTTTGGCTCATGAGCCACATGTGGCTTCTAAGCTATTGGTTAGGGATCACTGCTCAAGCATGGAATATTTATTAGCCTGAAATCACACATGCAGTTTAAAGTGCAGTTTTTGATAAAGTTGTTTGAGCCAAAGATGGAGTGGATAACAGGAAGGACTTGCACTTTTTCCGGCTTTCGCTCAAAAAAGTCTTATTAGGCTAAGGCCCCACGTTGTGGAAACGCAACTTTTTTGGTTGCAGATTTTGTTTTTTTGAGCCAAAGCCAAGAATGGCTACAAAAGTAATGGGAAATATATAGGAAGCTTCTTATACTTCTACCTTCTGCTCAGTGCACTCCTGGCTCTGGTTCAAAAAACAGCAGCAAAATCTGTAATAAAAAAGCTGCTTTTCCGCAACGTGGGGCACTAGCTGAAAACTGTATTCGCTCACTCATTTTTTGTGTTGCATTCTTTTTGCTTGTGTTTTTTCTTGGCAATGCTTAATTGAAGGCATTTTTTTCTGTAGAAAAGATTATAGCAAGGCACCTGAAAACACCATCTTACATAAAACATACTACATTAAAAAAACAGGCAAGAACAAAAAAAAACCCACAAAATTGAGGAAAAACATTATAAAAAAGCACTGTTTGTCATGCATTTAAAAATCCCCTATTGACTTTCAGCAAACATTTGACTGCTGTGTGTTTTTGCTTTTGTTAAAAGAAAAAGAAGGTGCCAAAAATATCCCTCCAAAAATTGTAGTTTTTCCTAAAAACTTGTTTGTGGAGTTTTTATTGTCTCCATAATGTTTTTATGAAGGCAGCATGCCTTAGTTTAGACCTTTTTTTCTGTTGTTTTTTCCAGTAGGCTTCTTTATAGGTCTTGAAAACCACCTTAAAAGGGTTGTCCGGGATAAAATGACACTTTAACACTAAACACCCTCCCCCCACCCAACTTCTAACTTACTTACGTTATCAAAAATGTATATTTACCCATATCCTTAGGGCAGTCATGTAAACGGAAATGGAACGTCACCAATACTACCCCCACCCCATACTTACCTGTCTTCTGGATCTTCTGAGCACGAAACGTCACTTCCTTCAGGGGGGCTGACTCTATTGCATAGGCACCGGCAGACGTGAAGAGTAGAAGTAGACGGCCTCCCACACCTGCACAATAGAGCCGGAGTGCCGGCACTGCAGCTCTCTTGCACAGGCGCCGGCAGACCTGAATAAGAGAAGGACACAAGGAAGTCATGCCCAGAAGATCCAGACAGGAAGACATGTAAGTATGATGGGGTGTGGGTTGAGTTAGTTAGTTAGGCAGGGCTTGTAGTCCGTGGGCTAGCTAGGGAAACAGGGAGGGGGTGAGAGGGAGGGGGAGGGAGTAAGAGGGGGATTTGAGTGAAGAGCAATGCATCATGGTAGTTGTAGGATAAAAGAACAGAAAGATACCCATGTAAACAGATGCAGAGGATGCAAGGAGCTCCCAAAGAAACCCAGAAATCATTCAAAACACTGCTAGAGGTATTTTGGTTGAACTTATTAACCCATTAATAGCACAATAAGACCTTTTTTAAAAAAAGATTTTTTTTTTGCCCGGAAAACCCCTTTAAGGCCCCATGTAGTGGGCCACAGCAAAAAAGTGGGAAAAACTGCACTAGCAGCACTCCCATAGTGCTTTTTACAGAATGTCTGCAGAGGTTTCCTCTACGGACTTTCTACTTCCATTATACCTATAGGGAAACCGCCGGCGTTTCCATAGGTATAATTGACTTGCTGCGATTTCCAAAACAGCAACAGCAACAAATCGCAGCATGTCTGCTTTGTGTATTTTTCCACAATGTGTGCAGTGACTGTAAAATGCTACGTTTTTTCCACATGTACAAATGAAATTAACTGGAAAGTATTACACCAAAGATTTGGCAAAATTGCAATCAAAAACACATGAAGCTAAAAATGTACAAAACACCTGTGACAGAGGCCTAATGTGTAGACATTTCAGTTCCCTACTGTAGAGCCTGGTAGTATACTTTAGAATGTGGGTGGTACAGACTTCAGGTAATGCCTCAAGCAACTGACTGTATTAGGATCTACATCATGCAGGTGCTGAATACGATGTTAATGGATCTGCACGGCTGTAGACATTTGACAATTTCGTCTTCCTGCAGGATTTCTTTCTTTTTCATAGGCTCAAGTCTTCGATACATGAATGTCGTAGAAGAGTATTCAAGGAATTGCCCATAAAGCTTGGTCCTAAGCACCTATTTCTCCCAGTCTATCCTATAACTTTATCTACTAGTATTATACTCATTACTTAAGGGGTCTTTGGTTGGAGGTCGCAGCTGGCTCTATTGTTCTACATTTTTGGGTTAGTGATTATGGTTATTGTGTATATAGATGTATTTATTGCTATTGACGTATGCCTTTATGTACATATATGCAACACCCGCTCACTGTTGTTCTCTGTTGTCAGCGATTATCATAGGATTGTATATATACATATGTGCAGCACTTGCTCACTGTTGTTCTCGGTTATCAGCCAGGATTTTGACTGTATTTTACTTCCTAACTCTTGTGTGACGTGAAATAAATATGTGTATTGCATCTTATATTTTTGGTCCGAGGCTAGCTTCTTCTTTCTTTTAATATTTTATAATTTTTGACAGTTGGCAACAACAATATCTACTTACGCTTCATCCTCATTTATGTAAAAATATTGAAAAACTGTATTTTTGTATTACCACTCCAAATGTGGCAGGCGTGTGTTAGATGCAGAGTAGCTGTGTTTGTTATTTTTTTCAACTTATTATAATATAATATAATTTATCTGCTATTTTACGTAAAACTGCAGGTAAATGTATGCCATTATCTTTGTAGAGTTTTGCCAATATATTAGCTATGGAGCCTAAAGAGTTAAGTATTACCTGGCATGCTGACGCAGGGGCAGCCACGCTTATTCAGTATTCTGGCGCCTTTTCCAGGTTTGCTAAGTGAGGGCCTCGGGGCAGCGTGTCAAGGACCTCCCCCTCATTTACTGTATGACGTGGAAAACGAAAAGCGATTGGGCGGTCCTGGACACGCTCATTAAGGCCCTGCCCTGAGTGCCAGCAGAGTATATCATTAAGTGACAAATTCAGCTCTGCTATAACTGTATAATCTATTAATATTTTCCAGTTGGACAAATGTTAAAAATACATTTTCTATTTTATTTTTCTATTTTGATATCCATTTTATTATATATATATATATATATATATATATATATATATATATATCACAGAGAGTGATGTGTTCTGCTTGAACTACTTTTAATGTTACTGTCCTCAGTTGACAGGTGACGCTGTCCCTTTAAGTAGAAGACTGTGGTTCTGCTTTATGAAGGAACGAGCATCTGTACTTAAGGAAAACATCTTTGCCCCTTTGTCTACAACTGGATGAAGGCAGTGGAGCTGTTTGATGTATGAAGGTTGTGTAAATTCCCCTTGACCGAAGCTGTCTTCTCTAAGGAAACTGATTCTGAAGCTTTGGAAGAATAAGTGGTGAAATCATGATGGCTTAGGGCAAAGTAGGGATTAATGAATACAACGTCTGTCTAAGAAAGCGCCAGATTATGGTTAATATTCTTCTGATATGCATTCCAGCTTTTATCAAGTTGGATGCCGGTGAAATAGGCACAGACATATATGCCACTGGCTTCTATAGAAAACTCATAGAAGTTTCCATAACCTGGGAAAGGCAGGAGCTGCCACATGTACACAAAGCATGAGGTGGAGCTGATATTTTCTATTGTGTCATCATTGATCATGCCAAACTGTATTACCTTACTACTGTCTACAAAGAGTCCAAACCTGTGTACACAGAATCCTCTGCTTCTTAGTCAAACCTTATTTGACTAAGGTTTATACTAATTCTAATCTAGGACCAAGAGAAGACCACAGTAGCTAACTGTTAAGGAATCATCACCTAGTCAAAAAGTATAGAAGCTTAAAGGGGTTGTCTACTTTGTTAAAGAGGCTCTTTCACCACTTCCATCAACTCCAACTCTTTGCATCCATCATTAGATGCCGCTCCACTGGTTCTGGCACAGTTGGAATTTTTTCTTTCGCCCCCACCATTCCTGAGCAATCATTTCTGTTATTTTCAGCATTCAAGACGTTAATTAGGCTCCATATTGTCAGGTGGGCAACCCTTTCTGTCTGTCTACTCAGCTCAGCACCGCTCACCTGACAGCAGAGACCCTAATTAGCATACTGAGTGCTAATACTAACAGCATTGATTACTCAGGAATGGTAGGGTCTGAATTGCCAGGATTAGTGGAGTGGCACCAAAGAATTGGAGTTGGTGGAGGTGGCAAAAGGTCCCCTTTAATTTTCTTTATTTTAGAGGATACTATAAACCCCCTAGCCACCAGGTCTCTGCTGTATAATACTGATTGTGGGCAGTAACCCCTCTGATTCCTTGGTTAAACCTGCCTGAGGCACCCTTTTCCAGGTTTCGCATGGGGGCTTCCATCTTACCAGTGGTAAGTATCCCCTGGAATGAGATCCAGAGCCGGCGATCCATTGCTATGACAGCCAGGAGCTTATTGAAGCTTCCCAGGCTTGTCACTATATTGGTTCTATTACAGGCTGCATTAGCCATCCTGTAATAGAACCATAGAAACTTCACATTACATTTATCATGCGTTAGTATTGCAGTGTATTGTATAAGTGATCAGACCCCCTGTTTGATATATGAAGGTTGTGTAACTTCCCCTTGACCGAAGTTGTCTTCTCTAAGGAAACTGATTCTGAAGCTTTGGAAGAATAAGACCCCTAGGGGGTCTAAAATGAAAAGATTAAACACTTCCGGACCACCCATTGGGTGTATACGTCCGAATAGTGATTGTCTTGTTCTGCAAGGACATACTGTTACATCCTTGTATCGTGTAGCTGCAGAAGCAGGGAGCCGTCTGTTACTACAGCCGGAGCTCCTCTACAGAAGGCAGGAATGGTTTATTACCATCCCTGCTTTCCCCGATTACTGTATACAATGAGTGCTGTTTACACAGCTATGGGAGCCGCCATTATGCGGATCCCCTTTGACCTGGCGGTCACTTGATCTTCTGGGGATCAGAGACTGTTAGAGCTGCTGGGTCCTAGAGGACCCAGATCAGCACAGCAGTTATGAACAGGAGGCTGTATTCCTCCTCTAACTGGGGCTAAAATGTATCAGCCCCAGTTATTGGGGAATTCAGCCTCCCCCACCAAAAAATAGTGTTCAGGTCTATTATGACCTTATGGGGACACAATGTAAAATAAATAAATAAATAAATAAAAAGAAAAGTATAACAATAAAAATTAAAGTAAAATAATTACATAAATAAATAAATAATATGCCAGTATCATGCTCACATCACAGCTTCTAGCCCCATCCCCGACACAATACCAAATTAAAATTACCTTAATTTGAAAACTATTTTAAAAAGTTTTTTAGTAGCATTTTGTGCTATAAAAAAAAAAAGGTGAAACGTGAAAAACAGACACATTTTCCCTCCTCATTTGTTTATATTTTCCCTGATATAAAAAAAATAATAAAAAACATGCAAAAATAAAAACATAAAAATATAGCCCGATGTGTCACCGAAAAAAGATGCAAAAATTACTTGAATAACCCAAATGATAAAAATGTTATAGCCCTCAAATCCACACATATGGAAAAAAAAACAAAAATGTGTCTGGTCCTGAACCGGAGCAATTGGCCCGATACTGAAGAAGTTAAAAAAAAAAAATATATATATATATATATATATATATATATATATATATATATATAAAACAATATTAAAAGTTTAAATCCCCCCTTTCCCTAGGAAAGATATAAAATTAAATAAGTAAAGTAAAACACATTTATTAGGTATCCCTGTATCCAAAAATGCCTAATCTACAAACTTATAAAAATATTTTTGGCATACGGTGAACACTGTAGTGGGGGAAAAAAATCAAGAGCCAAACACCTTTGCCTCTCATAAAAATTTAAATAAAAAATTATCAAACATCATTCAAATCATCAGACATTCCCCAAAATGATTGAAATAGCTTATAATAATTATAAATAAAATAAATAAAAATACATCTGGCCCTGCAAATAAAGATGCCTTGTGAACATAAATAAAAATATAAAACATAAATATAGAAAAGTTGTGGGTGTCAGAATATGGCTTCTCCAAGAAAATATTTTTTTTTTAAGTTTTGGATTCTTTGTTAAAGAGTAAAAAAAACTATATAAATTTGGTAACACCATAATTGTGCCAACCTGCAGAATACAAGTAACATGTAATTTTGGCTGCACAGTGAACACCGCAAAAACAAAGCCCTTAGGAAAGTCACACAAATGCAGTTTTTCTCTAATTCCACCTCTTTCTGAATTTTTTTATTGCTTCACTGTAGATTATGCAGAATATTAAATGTTACCATTGTGAAGTAGAATTTGTACTGCAAAAATTAAGCCTTCATATGGCTCTGTGAATGAAAAAATAAAAAAGTTATGGCTTTTGGAAGGCGGGGAGTGAAAAAGAAAACCAAAAAATGTAAAATGACTTCAATGGGAAGGGGTTAATATACAGACATACCAGGTCCTCCAGAGAGAAAGAGAAATGTTCTTTGTGGATGCTCTATGCTCCAGTTAAATGATGACGCCCCTCATTTAGGTACCCCCTTAACTCAAAATGGCCTAAGCACTATTCTAAAATTGGTTTATTAACCCCTTAAAGGGGGTTGTCCCGCTTCAGACCAATATTGAGAGACAAATGTTATTGTTTGTATGATGAAAAGTTATACAATTTTCCAATATACTTTATTATTAATTCCTCATGGTCTAGATCTCTGCTTGCTTTCATTCATTCTGCTTACTTCCAGTTGATGAAAATCTGTCCATGGTCATGTGATGTACAGTCCATGGTCATGTGATTGAACACACAGGTGCACAGCTCCTTACAAGACATG
Source organism: Leptodactylus fallax (assembly GCA_947044405.1). NCBI lineage: Eukaryota > Metazoa > Chordata > Amphibia > Anura > Leptodactylidae > Leptodactylus > Leptodactylus fallax. The sequence goes on from CAMRHE010000209.1 coordinate 3,397,782, forward strand.
TGTCTGATTACTGTGCTGTGACTGTAATGAACTGTGCACCATGGACTGTTTATCACATGACCATTGACTGATTTTTAACCACTGGAAGTAAGCAAAATGAATGACAGCAAGCAGAGATCTAGAAAATTGTGAGGAATTGATATAGAAAGGTTATGGGATAATGGTAGAACATTTCATCATACAAAAATTATTTGTCTGAAACTAGACAACCCCTTTAAAGGGAGTCTATAAGGTCCGAAATACATCCGAAAAGAATATTAGTGCTGTGTAGGGGCCTTTAATACATTTATGGTTACAAACTGATAAAATATTGCAGATATAATCCTCTTTTTTGGATATGCAAATCAGCCTGATATAGCACTATTGTCGTGTAGGCATGTAGACCTATTGTCGTGTATTGTACAGTTACCAGAGTCCCTTGAAGGATGCAGCTAATTTCTGGCCTCGAGGAAATAGCTTTTTATTTTTATTTTTTTTATTTATTTTTTTGCAGCTGTTGCTGTCTAAGGTCTTGTTTTTGCATTTCAGGGTGGTTTTTATTGGTATGATTTTTTTCTGTACATATCGTTTATTGTATTTATTGTGTTTTCTTTATTGTAACAATTAAGGACATATACAATAAAAATTTTTTTGCATATCTGACACATTTATTTAATGAAAATATTTTGTGTTTATTCTTTATTTTTTGTGTACCTATTAATTTTAGCAATACATTATTTTATGAAACTTTAATACTTTTTTGTTTTTTAATTGTATTTCCTAATTGTAATGCATTGGAATACTTATATGTGCATTACCTGTGCATTCAATATGGTTGTCCTACCTGCAAGGAATAGTTCAGATCAGTTTGGCTACAATTGCTATCATCATCTGAGTTTTCTACAACCCCAGCCTTTGCTGTCAATCACTGCCCTTCCCCAAACATTTACAGGAGATTACAGGTTAAACCAAACAACCCCTTTAATAAACTATTAAAATATAGTATTATTCATTACCAACTCTCTGTTAGCATGGATCCCTGAAAATGATGTGCCATTATGTGAGAAAATGACTACATGGATGTATCCTAGCTTTTATGCATATATAGTTACACATTTAGACAACACTAGTTTTCAGTGTTGGAGTTGTGACATGCTCTCATTGTTTCATGAAAAAGCGTGTGGTTGTTGTCACAGGAGAAATTGTTGATTTTATAAGAAAATGGTAGTAAATATGCCAGATCTCAGGAAATTTTGAGCAAAATGGAAATTGCCTGGAGATATCTAGAAAAAACTAACTCAACATGTATTTTGGACAGAGTTAGTGTAACAGTCTGTTCCCTTGTGCTATGACACTTATGAAGTCTTAGAGTACACTGTATGAACATGTCTCTACCAGGCAGAGCACAACATCATGGGTTCTGTATTAAGCAAGGCTTCAATTCTGGTGTGAAATAGTTGGTCATTTGGTTTCGTTAAACTGTTGCGATGTAACTTATAAAAAATAACTAAAAGTATTATACGCTTTGTTCCAAGTATGTAGCAGAGCTGTGTTTGTCATGTTGTAACATTACAATGTGTTATCTGTGACTATTTTATATTACTGCAGGTAAGTCTGCTACATATTTGGACTCAGAGTTATTTTGATTTACAAATGATAAAGTTCCAAAAAACTAGCTCTGCTTTATCTGTACCAATAAATCAAGCTGTCTTTACTCCCCAGAATAACATATATATAAACCTATTCCTATTAGAACTGACACATTGCTACAATATCAACATTGACTAGGTCATGGCAGAGATACTTGTTTTCTGTTTGTTTCCACAAACGTCTGCAAAATTCCAGTGTTGTTTTTGGATTCATCTCCATTACATCATCTTGGAATTGCAAATGTTGTTCCTGGATCTTCTCCCTCCATCACTATGCCCATGAAAGTTATGATGCAGAACAATGCAATTTTAACTCATTTACATCCATGATCATGATTGTCGCTGTTATAAAAAAATGGTCCTCAATGCTCACTGCTTCATACTAGCACTTACAATGTAAGACTAGCGTGGCCATAAAGTGACACCTGCAGGAATCAATGGCATTTTCCTTAATATGTTCAGTCTACTGTCGTGAAAACTGACTTCATTCCATAGTATAGACAGCCTGGAACAATCTTATTCGTGTAAACTTGTGGTGATCAATGTTAGTAGTAGTAATAATCTTCATGTCTGTATTAGTGACCAACATATTAAAGGGGATAGGGGATAACTTGTAGATCAGTCTAACTTTTGGCTACCTGAGCACTGTCAATGAAATGAATGGAGAGGTATACAAACTGCACAACCACTGCTCCCTTCAGCACAGCGGACAAAAGTCCCCTGTTCTGGTCAGTAGGGGTCTGAGCAGTCGGAAACCCATATTGTATGCCAGTCTTAATAAGCTGCCTCTCTGGCACAGGGCACTGGGGATTTCTGATGAAGCTGAGGTGCCACAATGGAAATATATACCAGGTTCAAATCCGATCAAAGACAACATCTGCAAGCAGTTTGTATGTTCTCCCCGTGTTTGCATGTGTTTCCTCCGGGTACTCTGGTTTCCTCCCACACTCCAAAGACATACTGATAGGGAATGTAGATTGTGAGCCCTATATGGGACAGTGACTGACAACATCTGTAAAGCGCTGCGGAATATGATGGTGCTATATAAGTAAGCAAAATAATAATAATAAGATAGGGACCTGCAAAGATTTTCATTCTAACTAATGCCAGTAAACTGTTGTGAGTTATAATAAACCCCAATCCCTGTGCTGTTCCCCAAACATTTTCAGAATGTGTCGGGCGAGGCGTGAATTGGGGTTTGTGGCACACGTTTGGTGCAAGAAAGGACCTTGCACCAAATGTTTGTTTCAACATCATGCCTGTTTGCTAGAAAACTGGCATAGAGGGAATGATAAATCCCCACCATTAGACATGATTGGTGTACAAGGAGGTACATTGAAACCTCCCCAAAAGACCACCCTCTCATCAAGACTCTTTTTCCTTACTATAATCTGTGATCAGCTTGTGTGCAATAGGACAGCCTGGAAAAAAATGACATTTGAGGGTAGAAGAATGATATGGTCCTTTTGGCAAATATTTGACAGATTTACGTTTTATATGTATACACTGCTCTGGATAGAGTTGTTTCCTGTGTATGGTGACCAATCCTCTTTAAGGTGCCCATACATCTTTAATAGCTGTTGGCTGAATGCTTGTTGTTTGGCCAACAGCTATCTCTCCACACTCCCCCTATACACATGCACATTTGGTTTAAAGGGAGCCTATCATTGGGGAAACATGTTTTTAACTGAAGCAATGTTGGAATAGCCTTTATAAAGGCTATTCTACTCCTACCTTTACTTTTCTTCTCCTTGTCCCCGTTTGTCCAAAAAAAACATTTTATTCTCATATGTAAATTAAGCACAGGGAGCACCGGGGGCATTCCACCTGTGCTCCGAGAACCCCCATGTCATTGCCGCAACCCGCCTCCAGTGCTGCTTTTTCACGCCCCCTGCATCTTCTTCTGTTCATCTTGCATCTGCTTTTTGCTCCATCGGCCATTTTTCTGGAGTACACTGGTGTAAGAAACTAAACAAAAATGAATGCCGGAGCCGCTTTGAGTTCAGGCAGAGCCGACTGAGCATGCTCTGTCGGCCATTTTTGTTTAGTTTCTTACACCAGTGTACTTCAGAAAAATGGCCAACGGAGAAAGCAGATGCAGGGGGCGTGAAAAGCAGTGCTGGAGGCGGGTTCCGGCAACAATGTGGAGTGCTCGAGGGCACAGGGGGAACGCCGGTGCTCCCTGAGAATAATTTACATATGAGAATAAAATGTTTTTTTGGACAAGGAGAAGAAAAGTAAAGGTAGGAGAAGACTAGCCTTTATAAAGGCTATTCCAACATTGCTTCAGTTAAAAACACGTTTCCCCAATGATAGACTCCCTTTAACCTAGGGTACATGTGTAATAAAAGAGGACCTTTTACTACCTCCACCAACTCCTGTTCTTTGCACCTTTTAGTAGTCACCGATCCATGGGTTTTGGATATTTTTCTGTAGTCCCCACCATTCCTGAGCAATCAGTGCAGTTAGCTTTGGTGCCTGATATGCTAGGAAGGATTCTACTGTCAAGTGAATGATCTTATCAAGGAATAAGCAAGAATGTATGATTCTCAGCTCTCTGACACTGTCCTCAGAATGGCAGTGCTCAGAATCATGCCCCTTGTCTGCTCCTTCCTGACACTACCCATTTGACAGTACAGAACCTAATTATCATATAAGGCACCAACACTATCTGCACTTATTGCTCAGGAATGTGGGGGCTAGAGAAAAAATTCCAACTGTTCTTGAATCAGTGGCACAGCAGCTATTAAAAGATGCAAAGACCTGGAACTGGTGGAGATGGTGAAAGGTCCTGTTTAAAGGGCTGGGACTTAAATACTGATGACCTAGCCTTAAAATAAGTCATCAATATCCGATTCACCCCATACCGATCAGCTGTTTGAGGAGGCAACAGCATTTGGTTAAGTGCAGTGGTTTCTTCTCTGCTTACCAAGCACAGTGCTGCACATTATATAGTGGCTATGCTTACCACCTTCACTTCGAATCTGATCGTGGGGGTGCCAGGTATCAGACTTCCACCAGCTGATATTGCTGACGAACCCTATGGATAGTTAACACTGGTTAAGTCCCAGAAAGCCACATTTAATGGGGAGTGGAACAAGCTTCTACCAGACAGAGCTGGTGGCGTCTTATCTCAGGTTAAAGGATCGGGCATGCTGAATCTTACATGCCTTACCATTCTTTCTCCTCACATCATCTCCTCAGCAGATTTGGCCACCCTTGCTCTTATGTGCTCAGGCACTCTTTGGTTATTTGGAGCACTAATACATTGACTGTAGAGCGTATATGTGTGCTTGGACTTCATTGTGATGTCGTTTTTGTCCAGCACTGCAAAATATGTCAGCCCAATAGAAGGGGTAAGTGGATTTTAGTGCACTAGATTAAAAGGAGTGTATTTTCTGTAACACACAGCCCTTTACAAAGAGATGTTTTCCACTGAAATAATAGAAGCTAAAGCTAGACTTTTCAGTAAATCAGAGAACTGACGCCAAGCCTGTGTAAGCACACCCGTCATCACAACATTATAACTCCCATGCTCCTTCCTGCCTGTGAACATTGACAATTGTCTGATTAATCAGCTGCCTTATATTCGATACAGATGATAAATTCTAAGCATTAGCACCCAGTTATCCCTGCCCATAATCTTTACACTTCAGAACAATGCGGGAAGAAAATTACCTATCCAGATGTAGAATTTGATACAGTCCATTATGACATGTCCACTGCTTATCTTCCCTCTGTCTCATTTTACAACCATTTCCCAAACTGCTACTCGGCTCCTCCAAATTCATTTTATGCCAAGAAATTCATTTGTTTCTTATGTTATTTGTTCTTTTATAAAGCTTATTTTAGTGGCTATGTTTTCTTCTTGGAGACAGCTTGCCTCATTTACTGTATCTCATTAAGTAGAATATGATGTTTGGTCCTGAACTATGCAGGGCCTTGCCACAAATGGATTAAGTTTTGTTCCTTTATGGCCTGCTTTTTCTTCTCATAAGCAAGTCTGACAGAAATACTCTGCCATAAGCTCAGCGGATTCTTTGTGTGAATTGGCTAATAGTTTAAGAGAGAACATACTGTGGAAACAACGGATTTTGCACAAGTGTTTATAGAAGAATGATGCTTAGAGGGTTAGGATACTTAAAACTGACATTCGGTTTATTTAGGGACGTAAGAAGTAACCATGGGGCTCTATAATGGGGGCTCACTCTACCATGACCACCTTAAGCAGTAAGTTCAGCCCTTGAATTATTTTGGTCACCTTTACACACAGGGATAATGCACATAGTGATTTTACTGTACAGATAATGCTCACAGTGATGTTGCAGTACATTGATAATGTATACAATGAGGAATAAAGCACACAGTGATGTTACCTTACAGGAATAATATACACAGTGATGTCATAGTACAGGGATAATAAACACAGTGATATCACCGTAGAAGGAATTACACACATGGAGATGTCACAGTACAGGGATAATCTACTCAGCTCAGTGATGCCACAGTACAGGGAAAATCCCCAGTATGACATCATAGCACAGGAATAATGGACATACAAATAGACCACTGTGACATCATGGCATATGAATAAAGTAATTAAAATGATGTGACATGCAGACATTAAGATGTTTCAGTAAACTCATGGAGGTGCAGTCAGTTTTTCACATCCCCTTCCATCATCTATAGTGATAACTAATTGCACCCTAGATCTCATTTCCTAAGCTCAAAGCATATAGAAGCACATTTATGAATGCAGACTGTATTATGGACATTTAGATACATTGTTTTTTATAGAATCAGATACTTTTTATTAATTTGTCCTCAAGCACACTGCATGGTGTCCCTGTGCCAATGTATAACCCAACTGTGTAGGGGCATAATATAACATTTATCATTGTGTCTCTATGGCAGATAAGCTTGTAATATGACATTTGATAGAGAGTTATCCTTCTCTTTTTTTTTCCAAATATCTGCATAACTCCAAAAATAAAATTTCAGAATACAGAGGTAGAAAAAGGCATCATATTCTTCTATGGGTGCTATATTACAGCTCTGTACAATGTGGAGGTTATATAGACCTACTGTGTAATACAGTAGTATGTGTAAGTCCTTTCTGCCATAAATATTACACAAACCATTTATACTGTAGAAGGGTTTTCTAAAGGGTAATGCTTGTACGAAATTTACCAAAGTTATACATTATATATATATATATATATATATATATATATATATATATATCGATGTCAAAACTAACAGCACCAATATCTCCAGCCCCGGGGCACATAACGGGATTCAGCACATTGTCGGCTTTCTAGCAGTATATAAAACCGCATGTGCATGAGGACATGAAGCTCCTCTTTAAATAGATTGAAAATAAATGTTTTATTCACAAGGAGAAAATGTACATATATGCCCTTGGATTAGGAAATATACCATGAATTCTCATTTCCACCTCTATGAAATATATTTATTGTTTTTAGAGACAAAATCTGTGTTTTTCTTTAATGTCTGCATTTTCTTAACAATGTTCCAACCTTTAAAATAAACAATTTGTACAAGAAAAACCGAGATAAAGAACAGATAAATAAACATTAGCTAAGTAAATGCTAAAGAATCAAATAAATTAATTACATAAATAATGAATTACAAAGTCATTAAAAATCATATGTCATCGTTATCATTATTTTGTATTTTATTGCTCTTGCATATTGTATTTCTTTAATAAAAATTAAACAAAAAAAAATTCCTTTGAAAGTATTAAAATGGAATTCACATTGGAATTCTACAATTCTGTGCATAAAATAAATGTAATATAAATAGTACAAAATTAATATGTTCCATATAAAAATATGGTTACACCAGAATTAGTTACTGAAGTATATACAGTAATAGGTGGGTCATATTAAAATAATTATTATTTATTTATCTATTTTGCTTACTTATATAGCGCTATCATATTCCACAGCAACAGATGTTATTGATCACTGTCCCATATAGTGCTCAAAATCTACATTCCCTATCAGTATGTCTTTGGAGTGTGGGAAGAAACCCGAGTAACTGGAGGAAACCCACACAAACACATTCTTTAAAATATAATTATATATAGTAAGGATATGCTTTGGTTTTTATAAAATACCTGGACCCCAATGGAAACCTAAATAATCATATTTTAAGTGAATAAAATCTGCTAAAATTTAGAGATATTCCTTTCTAAATAGATCTTTCTTAGTCTATATTCAGACTGCCAAGTGTACACCCAAGGGTAACCTGTTCTCACAGATCCTTCATAGGCTTCAGTTTATTGATGTATGTGTGAAATCAGCCTGAGAAACAATGGTATATGTTTTTTTCAGATTGGTCTTATGGGTCGGTATACTATGGGTCAGTATGATTACGGGGATACCAAATGTATACTGTATAGTTTTATTTACATTTTTTTTGGAGTAACCATATTCTGACACCCGTAACTTTTTTATATTTCTATGTATGGGCTGGCATAAGGCGCCTTTTTTTGTGGTGCCAGATGTACATTTTATTTATACTATTTTGGTGAATATCTATGGGTTTGATTGCTTTTTATTAAAATTTTAAAGAGAGGCAAAGCAGCAAAAAAATGGCAGTTGAGCTCTTTTGATTTTTTTTTTTCCTTCTATGGCATTCACCGTATGGAGATTTTTAATTTTTTTTTTTTAGACACAGGGATACCTAATGTGTTTAGTGTTTAACTTTATTTTGTTACTTTTATATATGTTCTAGGGAAAAGAGGTGATTTGAATTTTTAATTCATTTTATTTTTTTTTATTTTATTTTACTTTTTATATATTGTATTTATTGGATCTCCTAGGGTCTAATGCTAATGCATTGCAATACATTGCAAGATGCCAGCAGTTCTATGCAGATTGTAATAGAACATAATTCCTGACAAGCCTGGGGACCTCCCCAAAATGGGTGCGCCCATGGCTTTGGAAGCACCGAAGGCCTTAATGCCTTAATACACTGATTATTAGGTATTAGCGGGAGAGGTCTTTGCTGCATAATACAGCAGAGATCCGATGGCTACGGTGGCTGCTCAGCTCCTGAGTGGACACCAGATTTAAATACCCAACATTGTACATATTTGTAAAGTGGATGTCGGGAAGGGGTTAATATCTGTGGGGCCGTGTTCTGGCCGTTCATACAATACCTAGCATGCGGCCGTTGTATCCTGTTGTGTGAATGAGCACTTTGTTCCAATATGAACATACGCCATGATCCTAGTGTGAAAACATAGGCAAACCCTGACAGTATAACAGAGTAACATCGATATAACCAAAATTGATAAAAAAAAAAAAAGCTAAGTACAATGACGGAGATGTGCAGTAGAAAAAACCTATGCTTATATATGTTGCTATGTACAATATTTGTTCATATCCTTTTAATGCATTTCGTTTGTAACATTTTCCATTGTCCTTAATACTTCAGAACCGTCCTCCATATATTCTTTTAACTCAATATCAGAGGGTCAAGACAGAAAAACAAGTACACAGTCCACTGGAATGTTTATTAGAAATTGCTAAGCATGCAGAAACCCTTTATTAGGAAGAAAAACATGACTTCTACTTGTTTCCACTAGTAACTGGTATTTTTAGACAAATATCTATTTTGGCCGATGAATAAAGCTGCTGTGACAAGATCTACAGTTCATCTCAGTAAATCAACCTTATTGTTCACATTATTCACAGCCACAAATTGAGTCAAATCACGTAACAAATCAAGAAAGCCATTCCTGACATACCGAGGAGTAGTAGTACTTCACACGGCCCTTCAGTAGTGCAGCGCAGGAGCTGGTGAACTGGTTTACTTGTTTATAATATATAATAAGATGTAAAAAGTCTTGTCATGCATCTACTTTAGAATTAAAATTTATTTGGTAGCTCATTATTCCAGCTATATACCTAGATTGGCACAGATAAATCATCATAGAAGCCATTGCACATCCCACCTCCACAGGGCCCGCACCCCAGTATGTAGATTAGTAAACACATATGTCCAATTAATACCCAAATAAACGTTAACTTCATTATCCTGTCCTCTTCCCCAACTAGAGTAACTCTACACAGGCACCAAAGCATCACACAGCAATACTGCGAAGGCCAGGCCAGTCCAAAAAGGCAGCTGGGACCTCTGTTCTAGTGACCAGTAGCAGTCCCAGCTGGGGGGAGCGGGGAGCAAGACATCCAATTGCCACCCCTTCTATATAGCATTAATCGGAAAGATAAAAATTGAGAGTCCTCAGTAGTTTATACCTTTGGATGGCAAATGGTACAAAGATATGTTTTTGGCCCAGGAAAAGGAGCAAAATGACATCAAAGCAGTGGCCAATGCTATATGAGATGGAGACATGGTAGTTGGCGTTTGCCCTGATAACTAAGGGGCACAAAGGCCTCTCTGCCATATACAACAGTATCATAAAAGGCACAGCCTTATTACATATTTTACATTGGATCCTAGTTATCCTATTCTAAGTCAAAAATCTTCTAGCTTCTATTGATCTTTCTCAGGGCCGGAAAAGCCTTCGTACTCTGTGTTTAACTGTATGGAGGAAGGATACGACAAAATGGCACCAAACAGATTTCAGTAGAATTTATGTACGTGAAGTCATTCATAAAGTAACAAGTACACATAAAAACCAAGCTTCTGTTTTATTTCTATCATTATTATAATACAGTGGAACCTCTTGGAACAACCACCCAAACCTAGACTGAAAGTTGGCATTCTAGGAGGGAGCTTGTCTCTAAGAAGATGACCTGTGTGCGTTAGCCGAGCTTCACATGGACATACTTGGTCTGTGAAATATGGATCGTAATTTGGCTATATTTTGCAGACTGAACACTGACAAGAAACCCAGACTCCAAGCATCATGCTACCTTCCATTATGTGCACTTGAGAAAGGAGTGAGAGGCTCCGAAACGCATTGTGTTTTATGGTGTTAATTAAAGGAATCTCTACTGAACAACCCTTGGGCTGAGCATGGATTTTCTATCTTCACCAACAAAGTGGGTCCTGATCCTATTCCTGATATACATCTTTTGGTGTCCAGAACTCTGCGGCTCGAGTACCCAGGAATACCACTGGCTCTTTTAGGGCGTTGTGACTCTCTCACAACCCCGTAAGGTGAGCACGACATTTATTGATTTATACAGCTATATTGGTTGTTAAAGAATTACATGAGGTGCTGCTCGATGTTACTTTTATCTTTTGCATATGTGTGAAGTTCCAAGAATCATGTAGTCATGTCTTCAGTATGATAGAATAGTCCAGTGTGGAGGTAGGGACTGCTAGAATTATAGATGACTAGCATGCTTGGAGTCCAGGTCCTGGCTCAGTGTTCAGTCTGGGTACTACAGCCAACATAAGGCCTGTATTTCACAGATAAAATATACCCACAGACTATGTGAAATATGCCTAATACCGTGTATGGTGTAACTGAAAATTTGCCATGGGAAATCTGTTCTGGTTAAGGCAGTGAACATCTTAAAAAGTTGGTCTTTTGGACAGGTTTTACTGTATTAATTATTATCATTTTGTATAAGTAGAAAAAAATTTGGTATTGAACCCTTTATCCCCTTCCCGCTCTGCGCAGTACTATGATGTTGCACCGAGCGTATATTTAACGCTCAGCACCGTAATAGTACGGCGCTGTAATGCTCTGGGCATAGGAGCACTCAATCAATAGCGATCACGGTCCAAGATCGTCACCCCTCGGATCCCCTGCGATAAGATTGAGGGTTCTGAGGGGTTGCCATGGCAGCCAGGAGGAGCCATAGGGCACTAATATGCGATGTTCTGCTATACTATGTACCGATCCCCGCTCCTGCTCACAGCCACCTCCGCAGAAGGTGAAGCGCAAGCGGCCGTGAGCAGGAGCGGGGATCAGTAAGTAAATAGGGCCCGTAACCTGCTGGTGATACACCAGCAGGTAACGGCCTATTAAAAAAAAAAAACATCAGTGGCCCGCCGGGCCCCCTAATGTCCCGGGCCCTGTGGCAGCCGCTACCGCAGCTACCCCAGTATTTACACCACTGACTGGACTGCCATACTGGATGTCAGCATTCTTATAAATTGAAACGTTTTTAAATTACTCATGCTTCCTGCAGCAAAATGCATGGCTGCTGCTCGAGCTAATGAAAACTCTCAGCAGACCCAAGCCCATCTCCAATCTGAAAAGGTATGTCACAGACAACAGCAAGCTGCTGAAACTCCCCAGCAGACCCAAGCCTGTCTCAAATCTGACAAGGCATTGTCAGCCACATGCACACAGCTGCACTCCATGTTTCCATAACAACCCAGCCATTTTTCTTCACTGCTGTAGGTCAGCTTTAAAGGGGCAGGGCACTGTGGATGACACTGTTACACAAGGTCACATACACACAGCATTACTCCAGGTTTTTCATAACAACCGATCGCAGGTTTTTCACTGATATGCAGACTGAGATACACATGATCACACGACGCTTATGGACCAATGGAAAATCACAGGTTCTTCTGTCTTGACATGCACACAGATTTACACCAGGTTTCCTTAGCAACCAAGCTATTTATGACCGGTATGAGTCAATAGCAGTTCACAGGTCCTTAAATATTCAGTCATATGACGTGTTTCAGCCAATATAAGTTCACATTTCATTTACCAGGTTTCCATAACAACACAGCCATAAATAGACTGTACCTTTACTGGACTGCCATACTGGATGTCAACTACAAAACTGGCCAATTCTTATGGGACCACTACACAAACAAAAAATGAAATATACCCGTGCAAAGCTGGGTCCTTCTGCTAGTAGATTATAAATACTGTACATAAATATTGCTCACAGTATCAGAAATAAAGTCTGTGACCAGCAGCACTAAAGAAAGGGAAGGACATTATTTATACATGTTCCCCAATGTGACCTTTAGATAGTTCTTCATGGCTAAGGTCTCATGCACACAACTGTGGGCATTATCAATGTGCTAGCCATGTTTTTCACAGGTAGGACACTGGCCCATTCTTTTCTATGGCCTTATATACATGACTGTATATTTTCACGGTCCCATGTACATGGCCACGAACCAAGAGCAAAACTCAAGGCAGGTCCTTTTTCTGTCTGTCTTGCGGCCCGTGCTTACTGACCATGGGCCATGGAGGCACAGGCGACACAGGGATGGCAACGGTCATGTGCATGTCACCTGACAGAGGTACACAAAGGATTGATATGCTTCCTAATGACTATGACACGGCATGGATTCATGTGCACAGATATAGGTAGATGTGTGCACAGGACTTCTGTTATTACCGCTGATATGTCGGATAAAGATAATATAGGCATATACGTATTGGCTGTAGTCAGCAGGTGACACTAGTGACAGAGCAGGGAGGTGTGTAACTGGGAAAGTGAACTCACTGTAAATAATTATATATCTACATACACGCCTAGAGCGTCCAGTAGGGGATCTGGGTGGAGAAGTAGGAATAACAAATGGAAAGAAGTCTTTACAATTACATAAATTACTAGTTAGTGGTTGTGGTGTTAAGAATAGAAGAGGTTATTCACTCTGAACATGCATGTAATGACCCAAAATACCTTGACCCTAAAGTAAATCTGTCATATTACCTTCCCTGTACTGTAAACATTGGAGAAGTATTATCTTCAGTTCTCATCTTGTTCACACATTATTTGGGCCATTTACAGATGTATAAACAACATATATTATAATGTTCCTATAATGTCCTGAGGGTAAGGCCAGCTTCACATGGACGTATTTAAAATCTATATTATTTTGTTTGTTTTCGTGGACCAGAATCTGCTGCTACTAATAATCCATAGATCTATTCACATGTTTGTTTTCTTCTGGTCCATTATTGAAACACACCATACTCTAGTTTATTCTGCTTTCCAACATTATTGTCTATGGGAGATAGTGTCGTACTGGGCTATCAGGGTACCAGAGGATCCTCCAGTGGGCCCAGGCTCTAACACAGTAATGGTTCAGCAGAAGACACCCAAATTTAAAGGTTACTATAATCTATTCACTGGGGGTTGTTGGACAGTGGATCCCAAGAATCATTTTATCTGGTGGACCCAAGGAACCTCAGTCTGGCACTGATGGGAGAGCTTAAAAAATGGATTCTTCAGTATTCCTTCAGTGTTTCATCAATATTGGATCAGTATTTCATCTGCATTTACAGTCACTGATTATTTTCTATTGGGCAAAAAAACTGATGTGGCTCTGCTTAACAGAAAATAAACCAATGAATGGAAATACAGATGAAGCTCTCCCATCAGTGTCAGATCTGGATCCATATATGATACATATACCAATTTACTGTGTGAAGCTGGCCTTGTAGAAATATAGAAAATCTTTAAAATATACCTTGGCAGCTGCTTGTCCCTGTGTTTGAATCACTGATATTGATGTGACATCCATGCTGACATCGTATGAATCATATTTTGGCCCTGTACAAGCAGGATTATAGCCATGCCATGTGTATCAATGTGACAGTGCAACACATGTACATCAATAGCTGATGTTTTACTCAAAGGATATTCCTATAAAAGCACAGAAAAGGGCTCCCCGATATTGACCTAAATTTCAGAAAATCCCTAAAGAAAAAATGTAATGGCATGCCTAGAAAGTATTTGGTTGCACCCCCTTTTTGCAGTGTATTTCAACGGTATATTTAATGGTTATATTCACATGTCAGTATTCAGCTTATTATTTTTCATCAGAGTTTGTAAGCCATAGCCTGGAGTGGAACCTACAGAGGAACACTACAGTGTAATGAAAGAGTTTGGCTTAGGCCAGACTTTGGCTTAGGCTAAGTTCACATATATCAGTTGTGTCTGGCCAGTTTTTCTATACTTGATCTATATTTCAGCTATAACTTGCGGTACTTTTCTTGCGCATGTTATATTAAATTTGTCGAGACAAGGCATCCCTTCCCTGGGCCCACCTTGATTCCCAGCCTGCTCTACCCACTTTCTACAAAAGTGGCAAATATGGTGAAAAATGCCAAAAAGTCACTTTTTTTTGTGCAAAAATGTTGTGTACCAAAAATTGTGAATACTGTTATGCCCTGTATGCCAGTTATCAATCAACCCCAGAATGTCACAACTGATGTGCCAGATGCCAGAAATTATCCCATAGAAAACAATGGGATCAGTTCTGGCATCAGTTTCCCTCTGGCATTTCCGTTCCATGCCAGAGGGAATCTATGCTGGATTGTTGGACATATGTGAATTAACCCTCTTATATACTAACGGCAAAATGCAGTGAAACCTCTTTGAGGAAACCACCTAAAATTGCATTAAAAAGTGGGGGGTGGTCTTCTCAAAGATGGCGGACATGACTGGAAATATGGTGCAATGGAGCAAGCTTGTGGACAGGTTTCATCATGCTGCCCTTTGAAAGTGACCTAATGGTGAGCAGCACCATGAAATCTACCTTTGAGAATTAGGCGGAGGCCACATGTTGCAGAAATTTTTTTTTTTATTCACACAAACACAGTGGAATAAAATGCTGCAGTTTACAGTCCCAGCAAAGTGAAATTTTATTAAATCTCATCCCCACATTGCCGAAAAAATGCTGTGAAAAGCGCAGTGTGATAATTTTACCTAGACTGTTGTTGGGGGTGAGGCAGAAATGAAAAACATGTTTTTGCTGTGTATCTTTCTGTTGCAATTTTGCTGTTTTTTCTGCAGAATTTTTAGCTGCTTGTGGCTCTATTTCCTATGCCTCTAATTTAACCCTTTGCATTCAAGGCAGAGAGGCAAGGGGTTGTCTTGATTTCAGTTGACTTGTGAAAAAAACTCTTGGAAACTTTCTGTATCCGATCATAATTGTGACTTATCAGCTCTGCATTTATATGTCAGGACAGAAAGCGTGCCAGTCACATAATGATCAAACACAATGGACCAAACTCTATCCCGACCATTCACCTACAGTGAAAACCACTATAATACAACATTGTCACATGGATCAACTAAGTAATCGCTAGAACTAAAGCCAGCCCAAGGCCTCGGTAACACGGCTCTCTTTGTTCTGCATATTTCTTCCATATTTGGATGCTTATTTTAGTATATACAACAATACACGCCACCATTTTATGTCCTGATAAAGAGTACGCAGCATGTTCTATTTTTGTCTGTCCTAGGCCCATGTTTTCCCAAGTGAACTGAGCCAGAAATATTATACAGGTTCTTCTTTTGATCCATATTCATTGGGTACTTCGTCTGTATTCATGTCAGGAACCTGAGAGAAATGTTACTGAATAAACATTGACACAAGATGGAGTATTCACATTATATTGTGCTACGGCATATAGTTAAAATTATGATGAGTGAATGTCTGACTTTATGAGTGAGAAGGGACCAACATATTCATTGTGCACTGGCCCTTCTGACAACCTGCTCACCTCCATTGTACTGAATAGGGCAGTGTCATAGGTCCCTGCATTGTGGTCAGGGTGCCATCATCCAGGGACATTCTGCTAATGTACAGTAGCACCTAACTAGTTTTACAACTGCTTCATTCTGAGGTTATGAGGATCCTGCCACGGCTTAGCTTGATGGGGTGCAGAGAGTGCAGTCTCACCCTGGCCCAGGAGCCTTAAAGAGTCCATAAAGATGTATTTTCTCAATATGAGGAGACCACTAATATAAATTTTACATTATTATAGTAAGGGGTCCTGGTACAGATTTTGCACTGGGACTCAGGAGCTTCATGTTACGCCTTTAGTCCTTGCAGTCAGATGTATACCAGTCCTATCCACATGCCATCACTTTCCACCTTTGTATAAACAATCTTGGTTATGCACTTAGATATGCTTCTACAAGTGTTAAAATGACACATAATATGCCATGGTACTGTATAGTTCTGTACAATACATGAATAAAGCATCATATAGTGAAAACACAATAGAGTTTGGTTCATGAGTATATAATCTACAGATGTAGCAGAGCTCAATTTCTTCATGATCTGCTTTTATTGGGTATTGTTAAAATAAGTCAGATGCAGTCCCCCAGGTAACAACACATCATCCCATATTGGACTCTGCTACATCTGTATCATCTAATCCTGTGTATTTCAATATGTTCTACAATCTACAATGAAATAACAACAGGATGACAAAACTCTATCACACATTCACCTATTAAAATTAGAGAACTTGTATGTCCCACTATGGGGGAGTCAGAGAACATAGCTGAGCCATCATATGACACCTGTAATAGTCATATGGTTAGCATCACTCTCCTACCTACAGGAACTCTATATATAGTCAGTTACAGTATATCAGTATTTCTATATGACGTTACTAATCTCCAGATGCTGTACTGGTCTTCCCAATTCTTACTTTCCTCCCATGTTTTTCAGCAAGCAACAGAATGAACAAATGATGCAAAAGCAACTCTAATGTGACCCAGCCTCATATCCACAGTCTGGGGATGTATAGTCAGAGGGTTCAGTGCGTTTGTTGGATTTATGTGAGAACCTGAGTGTACATGAGGCCAGGTAGACTACAAGCAGTCTAATGTGTGAAGTGGGCATTACATAAGAAGTGTGATCTTCAAAGAGCTTGTGTGCCTGGCAGAGCTGGGTGGATGTGCCTATTAATGTAATATCCATCATGCAGATACACATCTTCTGCTTTAAAGTGATATTGTGGGAATCAATTTGGTATGCAGATTACATTTCACAAATGTCCAAATGTTAAACTTCTGGCTGCTGTGCAGCTCCCAGTATTATGTTTCTCTATGGTGGGGTCAGGCTTTACAATATAATTAATGTGTGTTGTAGACCACTCTGAGCAGATAGACCAGAGAACCCTGAAGAAGGGAAGTCATGTCTGCAAGATAAGACCCTGAGCATCTCCTGAGCACATGACAAACTACAGGTAATATGTGAGCTTCAGTTTCCATGACCCATCCCTGCTCCTGTTTCTGTCAATGTCCAGTGAGCAGCAATCTATCAGTATGTGAGGGACAGTGAGAACTGCTCTGCAGCACATGTATTCTTAATACATATGATATCTTTGCAATATTGTAACACTGTGGGTGTATTTTTTATACATTATACCGCTATGGGTGATTTATATATAGCACTATACTATATTATTCATTGTGTCACTAGAAGTATATTCATGATATTACATAATAATTTCCCTTGGGTATACAAATATATGCTATCTGTCTAGCTATTTATTCTCTATCACCTATTTACATATCTCTGTTTGCCTATATATCCATTTGCCTGTATATTTATCTGAAAAAACACTTTTATGTCATATATTGTTAAGGATTGCTATTAGAATCCCTAATAAACTTTAATACATTTTTTTTTCATTTATACTACATATGTATTATTAATACTATTATTATTATTATTAGTATTATTATTACTAATAATAATAATATTATACTCGCCCAACCTTTTCTGTAATAGTCTGTTATAATAACAGTAAAATAATTGTACAACCCCATCATCCTCAATATTACAATTCTTTATAGTTTTTTACTAATATTAATACTTACTATGATGCATATATTATATAATATATGATGTATATTATACATAATAATGACGGATGCATATATTATTACATAGCATAAATATATGTAACAGTAGTAGTAGTTGTAGTAGTAATAATACTAATATTTATAATATTATATAATAGTGACTGATGAATATAAAATACATATTTGCAGTAGGGATACAGTACATAAATAAAAATATATAAATATTTATATAGTACATATTATATATAAGAAATCTTTGTATTAGGAGTAAGAAGTAATCATAGTAATAAATCACGGTATAGATGACTTGAACAGTAATGGTTTCCTGTGATCTATGTTGTATGTATAGATGGAGAAGTAATAATATATTAATATATAATATCGGTATTGCTCTTGCTTGTTTGTTTGCAGTTCTGTAGATGGACATTACACTTTCCACAGGTAATGAGGGGAAATGAGCCCCTACATAAAATAACCAGGACTGTGCTGTGTATCTCCTCTAATTCAAGATGCGATTGTGTTGTGTTATCTAAACACACAAGTGTGTGATCAGTAAACAGTGGACATTGTTGTACACGGGCACAGGGTGGAGGAGACTTGTATAGCTGATACTGAGAGATAGTGCAAGTGGTTACTAATCTCCCATCTCCACATCATCAACTTATCTTATCTCTCTGCTGATAATACAAGTAACCTCGTGTGTTTGACTCATGTACTGCACAAATGTAGTTATTTCTTATCCCCTTGTTTCTGTATTTGTTTGTTTGTTTGCTTGTCTTGTACTATTACATTTGATATTTACATTTTTCATTCATTTGATTTACTGAGTGGCTTAAAGACCTAAGATGGATATTTGGAAATAAACTTTATAATTGTAGTTTTTACACATTTATATATGTCATTACTGCTAGTAATAATAGTAAATAGAGCAAAAATAAAATAGACCTTTATAATGCTATTGGACACATAATAGTATTGTTTATTATTATTGATGCTGATAATTACCGTTATCATATATAAATAGATTAGAAATTATATATTTACTATGTTGTAGTTCTTATCACTACGGCTACAAGTTATGTATATATAATTTCGAGACTTCATTTTTTTCTATGATCACTTTATTAATAACTTTGATTCATCTTTTTAATATTAATTATATTTATTAATTTTATTCGATTATCTAATAAATTATACTGTTATAATTGCTATTATGTTTCTTTGGTTATGTGTCATTACTATGTATGTTTGTATATAGTAATAACAAAAGATATTTAGAAATGAATCACAAATTAGAAAGCCCGTCGGACCCATTTGTCTGAAGACATCATTGCACTAAATATTTGTTTTATCCCCTCTGTTAAATTTGTCACAACACGCCATTGAAACTGCATGGGATGGAGGTGTCTTCCCTGCAGGTAAGTGTAATGGGTAAATAATATGTTTGATAGCCCCAGGTACTCAGGTCATTTACTAACTAATGACCAACATGAAAGTCAGGCTTATTACTGTGGGGCATTAACATAAGCCAAGTGGCCATTCCCAGAGAGAGAGAGCCCTGCACTAAACCCATAACCTGGTGCTGACCATAATAGACCCATACTGACATATCATTATAGGGCTCAGCAGGAGAGAGGACCCCTGTCACTGGGGAGGGCTCTGCTACCTGGGGTGTCTCTTGGTTTTGATGGAAAAAAGAAAACATCTGAAGTAAAGGGACAAAAGAGGAAAGTGCAAAAGTAAATACATCAAACTCCTGCATGTACCCAAACAGCAGGTAAAGGGCATAGAATAATAGGAGCAACCTTCTGTGCATAACACAGGCAATATTATAAGTCATTCCTCTAGTCACTGGACAGGCAAATTCCCATACACATCCACCCTTAATACTATGTACTGCACGCACACCACCTATCTATATACCTATCTGTCTTTTCTTTTCTTTCTTTCTTTCTTTCTTTCTTTCTTTCTTTCTTAATATTTCTATCTATCTATCTACCTATGTCCATTTCTATTTATTGTCTAGCCCTCTATTTTTATATATTATATAGCTCTCTATATTATCTATCTATATCAATTTATATATACTATCTATCTATAATCTATTTATTCACATATCTGTTTCTATATATTATCTATTTCTCTATTTCTACATATTATATCATATCATTACTATTATCATCTATCCCTCTATTAGTTCTATATTATATGTATATACTATCTATTTATCTATGTATCTATTCTATCTCTATAGATTATCTATCTATCTATCTATCTATCTATCTGTCTATCTATCTACCATTCTGTATGCCTATATACAGCACACATACATGAACTATATGAAGGGAACTGATGATTGCAGATAATCGAGTATCAGGACACGTCTACAGAATTACTGCATTCATAACAGTTAAAGGTGAGAAAATAGTAATTTTATCATTAGAAGAAAAAAAAATCTGGTCATGCTGTAGCCATGTGTTGATGATGATGAGGAGGAGACTGTGACATTACTACTAATCCTATTTAAGGTGCACCTGGCCCCAGTACTCTGTAATTATCACTATATGTGACTGTGTGGGGAGCGTGAAATCTGTTGCCCCCCGCCTCCCCAAGAGGATCAGTTCTGTGGAATGTAATTGTCCTGTTCCTGTGTCTGACTGTGGAAGAAGTGAGATAGATACATCTATCTATCTATCTATCTATCTATCTATCTATCTATCTATCTATCTATCTACCTACCTATCAGCAATTCTCAGTACCTATCATTCTACTTATCAGCAATATTCGATATCTATCTATCTATCTATCTATCTATCTATCTATCTATCTATCTACCTACCTATCAGCAATTCTCAGTACCTATCATTCTACTTGTCAGCAATATTCGATATCTATCTATTTATCTATCTATCTATCTATCTATCTATTTCATTAGCAATCTTCAGTATCTATCTATCCATTTATCTATTTATCCATCCCTATGCATTTATCAATTTATCTCATCAGCAATTTTCAGTAAAATGTGTACTGTATTACTTAAACTATACTCTCTTTGGCTCCTTAGCACTACTTACGTGAAAATAGTAACTAATTGAGAGTAATCTTGACGTCACCCGTATTTTAAAAAAGATGACGTCATTGGACTCCAACTCTGGTAATTTCACTCTTGAAACTTGTTTTTTCCCCCAGATAATCTTGTTTCGCAGTACATTTTTTGCTGTGCCTTTAGTGAAGGATGTTCTCAAACTTTGCAATGAAAGAAAGTTTAAAGTACAAATTCAATTAAGTAAAAGATTGTATGCATCCCATATAATGTAAATCTATAAATCTATTAAATCTAAATTCTATCTATCTATCTATCTATCTATCTATCTATCTAGCTCATATAGATATCTATCTTCTATGCATCTATCTTTCTATCTGTCTTGTCTTTATATATCTAGCTATTCATTACAATATCCCAAATCTTTCTCTTATACACATATATCTTTTGTCTAACCGTCTTTGTGCTTATCTATCTATCTATCTATCTATCTATATATCTATCTATTTCATATCTATCTATCTATCTATCTATCTATCTGTCCATCCATTTATATCTTGTCTCTATATTTTTAGCTATTTCATACTAAATCTCAAATATATCTATCTTTTATCTATCTATCTATCTATCTATCTATCTCATAGATATGTATCTTCTATTCATCTGTCTTTCTATCTGTTTTGTCTCTATATGTCTAGCTATTCATTTCTATATCTCAAATCTTTCTCTTATAGATATATATCTTCTGTCTACCTGTCTGTCTATCTATCTATCTATCTATCTATCTATCTATCTATCTATACATCTCGCCTCTGTCTTTCTGTATGCTGTCTATCTATCTATCTATCTATCTATCTAATATTGTTATTTAAAAATTATATATGAAATCGAATCTAGCTATCTCGTTAGCTATCTCATATCTATCTATCTATTTATCTACCTATCTATCTATCTATCTATCCATCTATCTATCATCTATCCATCACAATGCATTAGCAGCTATTAATGATCATAATTACCACCAAAGCAGTCATATAAACTGCAGAGTAGTGGTAACAGAAGTAGTAGTAGTAGAGTAGTTATCTACCACACTAGTGATGTAAAGTATTGTATAGTAATATCACTAGAACCAATAATAATTATAACAACCCCATCAAACTCCTTGCAACAATATAAAATCTAGATGTAGCGGCAGTAGTAAAAAATATATTTTAAACAAACATATATATCATTATAACCATATGAAATAAGTCCATATTAATTATTAGATAACTGGCGAAAAATTATTGTGAAATATTTTAATGCAGATCCTGTACAGCAATAGCATTGTCCATATGGACATGCGTATTAGCATAGGACATTATAATGTCACACAGTCACTATACCAGCTGCAGAAAATGTCTGATATCTGTCAGGGGAGGGAGCTACAGGTGAACTGGGGGCCATGTGAAGGTGTTTTGCTACGTAGACATAATTTGTTACCTAAAATTGACAATTTTATGTAAGAATTATATATTCACACAGTTAAAAGGCTAAGTAGTTTATAATGTGTAACAAGACGAAACACTGTTCACTGTTACGGTGTATAAGCATTGTTACGGTGTATAAGTATATATATATATATATATATATATATATATATATATATATATATATAGTTAGCTATTTCATATCTATCTAATTCACAGTGATGACAATAAACACCACCACAGCAGTGATATAATCTGCCTTGTAGTAATATAGTTATCTGCCACACTAGTGATGTAAACTATTGTATAGTAATATTACTACATAGATAGATAGACAGAATATCACATATCTATGTTTCTCACGTAAGTAGAAAGGGAGAGGAATCTGATAAGTCTAATTTTAGTCCAATGCACTGTATGATCTATAGGGACAAGGTAGATAATGAAGACCCGTGGTGCCTGATGCCAGAGAGTGTGGGCAGCTGCTTTGCCCGACTCCACGTGTTGGGGTAACAGCAGGAGTTGTCCAGAATGGAATTCATTTTAAATTAACCAAATCCAAGTCATTAATTTTCGTGTAATTGGAGCAGAGCTGAGAATGTGCAGTCTGAACAAGTCTATAATGTGATAAGAGTTTAATGAGCTGATCTGAGCACAGCAGAGCACACACATACAGAGATAGGGGCTTCTCCAAATAATAAAGGGGCATGGGGACTGCTCCATGTGGTCCCACTGTGAGGTCATGGACTCTTCTCCAATCTGTTTGTATCGCTATCATATATTCACTTATCGCTGCTTCCTCTATTCATTCCCTAGCAGGCAACCAGGGGACCACAGAATCCAAAGAAAATTTATAAACTCATAGGGATAGATGATAGATAGATAGATAGATAGATAGATAGATAGATAGATAGATAGATAGATAGAATATGCGACAGATGGGTGAATAGAGATAGATAAATAGTATATGGAAGTGGAAAGATAAGACAAATAGACATTGCAGATAGATAAATACTATAGTCAGATAGATAGACATGAGACAGATAAATAGATAAATACTAAGATAGATATGAGACAAGTAAATAGATAAATACTAAGATAGATAGCTACATAAATATGTACTTTGGATGGGTAGATATATATTAGATAAATTGATATGAGACAGATATATAAATAATAAGTATAGGCAGATAGCTATAAAATAGATATTAGACAAATAGATATAAGACAGATGGATAAATAATAGATATGACATAGATAAATAGGAAACTTCAAGACACAATAACAAGATAATTAGCAAAAACATGAAAAAATAACATTTCTTTGCCACACTAATTAGTAGATAATAAATACAGACGTATATATATATATATATATATATATATACGCATATCTTCTATATATATATATATATATATATATTATATTTATATATTAAATAATAAATAATACATTTGTTTTTCTATCGATCTATCTCATATGTATCTGCATTTTTTTTTACCTTTTCAAAAATGATTAAAATATTAAATAACAAACTAAGGACATAGTTGATAGTTGGAGGGTATAAGATAAGAAGACACCTCAGCAAATAAATTCAAAATATATCCATAAGGATGCAAATAGGCACGAATGAAACACGCACACATAATATAGCTTAATTTGTAACTATGCGTATGTAATTTTTGGTACATTTTGCCTTTTGATGATGCATTAGATTTGCCTGAGCTCTTAAAACAAAATAAAATACATAAAATACAGATAACTCATCTTCATCATCCTCTCAACTTTACTGTATAGAATGTGTGAGGATTTCATCAGGTACAATGTAAATGATTCCTTTAGACTATATATACGAGTAATATATATATATATATATATATATATATATATATATATTTTAATACAGAAACTCTTTAAGTATTTTGTATATTTATTTGTATAAGTATGTGTCCCCTGCACAACTGTTGAGCAGATCTCAGCAGCAGAGACTCAGTTGGATGTGTAATATTTGCCTGTCTGTTCTAGCATAAAACGAAGAATATTAACCCCAATGTTGCCACCCTGGGGTCTTTGACTGGCAGGGAAGAGGTTAATGATGGAAGCCATTGTGTCTTTTATTTCAAAGGCAGAGAATCTGAATGTTTTTTCCCATCCTTTTGATTGATGAAGGCGGTGAATGACTCCAGTGCTGGGACTGACAGTCACTTGAATAGACTTTTACAAATAAAGGAGGCTGTGGAGAGCGCAGTGTAAAGTGGAGCTGGCACTTACCATGTTATAAATAAATGGCCACTCACAATGGCACCTTCTATCCAGAGAGACAGCCTTTACAACCTCCCTGGCGTCATCTCCTGCTGGGGATCCTCCATCCACTGCTTCTATTTAGCCTCAATGCTACTATAAATTCCTTTCAACAAATGCTATGTGAAAAGACACCCACTCCTATATGGAGGGGAAGCACACTCACTATGGATCCCTGTACCTTCTACATTACAATACGCAACTGAGCAGCCAAGTGAAAGTCAATAATAAACAAACAAAATCACAAAATCAAACAAAACAATAACAGAAAAGTTCTAAGATATATATGTATATATATATATATGTGTGTGTGTGTGTGTGTGTGTGTGTGTGCTTGCATTTCCTCCAGGCAGCAGTGAGAGGGTTAATGTTTGGTAAATAGAGCTGATTCCCCCCATTAGGAAGCAATGTGGCGTGTGATGTGCTGCACTGATAGCAGGGCAGATACTGATCAGGACTGTGGAGGCCTTTAGGATGGGAAGAGAAAGTAAAGGAGCATCGACCAATGAGAGCAGCCCTCTGAGTGCAGGCCACGCCCCCAGCTGGCCAATAGCAGGCACAGGCTCCTGCTGCAGCCCTGCTTGAAAGGACTAATAAATACTCCAGAGGAGGTTTCCTTCCACTCTGAAGCATCCACAACAAGGAGCTGTCTGAGTGCTGTGTACACAGGAGGAGCCCATCCACACTCACTGGAGCTGTCCTCACTCACACTACACTGTACACCACTACTACTGGAGGCTGGGGGCACTGGCAACTAACTTTGGGACACTTACCCCAAAATGACAAGCCTGGCTGGAGCTGTGCCAAGAATGATGAGACCAGCTCCGGGACAGAACTACCCCAGGAGTGGATTCCCACTAGAAGGTACAAGACATGTCATATTACCTTATATTATAGATGTAATAAACTACATTGTATCACTTACATTATGTATACATCGGGGATGTTTACTTATCTATCTGATGAAGACTTTAGTTCAATAATAAAAGTGCATTGAACGCTATGTATATGTCATACAATAAATCAGTGCATACTATATTTTTATGAGTGCTAAATATTAAGTGATTTTACTTCTAATCATCAGAAATCTGTAATACATAAATCTAATTACTATATATCGCATAGATTATCTAATCATCTTCTACATAGGCATCATATCAAATGTCATCTTATTAGTAATCTAATTATCTATGTAATTAAATATCTTATCTATTTTATATATCATCTATTTATATATCGTCTATTTTATATATTACCAATATACATATTTATATAATATATAATATTTATCAATTTCTTTATCCATTTGTGTATATACTGTGTATATATATATATATATATCTACATACACACATATATATTTATATATACATATAATGAGCTAATTATTTTATCTGTATCTATGTATCTAATATTCGATATATAATAAATCTAGTTAAATAGCTAATTGTCAACATATTATCACATTATTTTATTAATGTATGTACCTAAACACAAAATGTATGATGGTGCTAATTAATTCATTATTAATTATGTTTAGTTATTAACAAAATTTAATTATTTACATTAGTTCTCTATCTCTTAACAGTTTATCATTCTAATTAATTCAAACGTGCAGTTGATGACTAATTATCTAGTTTATCTATATATAGTTATTACTATATCTTTATCTATTATCTATCTATTTAGTACACACAAGTATATATATATATATATATATATATATATATATATATATATATATATATATATATATATATTATATATATATATATATATATATATATATATATCATATATATATATATATATATATATATCATATATAGTTTGTCTATCTATCTATCTATCTATCTATCTATCTATCTATGTAAAGTATATATCTAATTGCGTATGTATTTCTCAGTGTAATTGTAGGTATTAGTAGATGACTGCAGAATAGGAGCACTTGCCAGTCCCCGGGGTGTCCCATTTCTGTACATTGTGGATTAGGGTTATGATTATTTTATGAAAGTGCAGAACTCTGTCTACAGTCTCCTCCTGGCCAGCAGCACTTCTGCCTGTCACTCATCTCCCCCACAACTACTCTCCAGATGATGACTCAATGATCTATATATCAACATATTAACCAATAATCACTGCAGCAGGATGTTATTTATTACACGGGATATTGCACAGCTCGGCTTTACACATCCAGACCTAGCTGTAGTTAAAAAAGATGTAGCAGTGCTGGATTTGTCACAAAACTATTTTACAGTATATAACTGAGTAGACACCTACCTGCAGTGCCATAATCCTTATATCATATTATACTGTTGCAAGTGACACACTCCGCACTGCTACATCTGTATACATATTTCTTCTTAGGCTGTAGCTATATAATCTATGCTATGTTGATAACTGAGATGAATGCTGAGGGTCTAAGTGTCAGATGGAGATGTATAACAATTCATTAACTTTTTATTTGGTGTCTTTTAACGTGCAGTGTCCACTCCTCTAGGCCAAGGCAGAGTGAACCAGCTGGGTGGAGTGTTCATCAATGGCAGACCCCTGCCCAACCACATCAGGCATAAGATCGTGGAGATGGCCCACCATGGCATCCGCCCATGTATCATCTCCCGCCAGCTCCGGGTGTCCCATGGCTGTGTGTCCAAGATCCTGTGTAGATACCAGGAGACCGGGTCTATCAGGCCAGGGGCCATCGGGGGCAGCAAACCCAAGGTGAGGACCCAGCTCTGAACTCACAACTGTAATAATGCGGCCATGACACTCAGCACTAGCACAATACCAGGAATAGTGACAATAGCAAAGAAAGCTCTACACCAGCCAAATAAAATTCACTGCTGTATACCCCATGTATATCATTTCTATATAGGTTATCCAGAACTTATTATTAGGGGATAACGCTGGCTCATATAGTTATAAGTAAAGCGGTCTATAGATACATAGGCAGATAGACAGATATATAGATAGTAAGGTAGATACGATTAAATAGATCGAGAGACAGGTGGATATGAGACAGGCAAACTAAATGAAAGTAGGTAGATAAATATAGATAGTTATTACATCTATTACATCTATCCCTATTATTAGATAGATAGGTGAATATGAGATAAACAGATTATAATTAAAAATTCATATATATATATAGTAAAAAGAAAGGTAGATGTGAGAGAGCTAATATAGTTATTAGTTTATATATCTCGATATAATTTGTCATTTATAGGAACAGTTTGATAAGAATCAACAAGTAGCTTTACATCAACAGGTATATAAATAGTTATGTACTTATTCAGGCTGTCTCTTTTATATAATAACATTGATAGTCTATATATTATAACTATAGTCAGTGCGGCTTCCATGAGAGTGAGGTATCATATGCACATAACATATGCTGTCCATCTGATCAATATACACAATTGACCCTGAGTCAAACTGCTGGGGAATTCTTTCAGGTTTGCAATACGAATTATTTATGGAACTATTTTTGTATAATATAATAATATAAGTGTGTGTATCTTTATAGTCTATCTATCTATTTATCTATCTATCTTGTAGTATCTATATGTGTAGGCTCTATTATCTATCTATCTATCTATCTATCTATCTAATATATATTGTTTATGCATTTTCAATCTATGTGTATTGTTTATATCTAGTTATTGGTTTATTGCATCTATTTATCATCTATATTTATTGCTTAATCTATGTCTATCGATGTAAATACTACAGCTATTTATCTACATATCTAACCACATCGTTTCCATCCATATTTTGTGTCTATCATCTATCTAGAAGCTGCTTATTGTTATATTGTATTTTCGGGTGTGGGCTGGTATCCTCCATTCACTTTTGCTGTTTTAGTGTAACTTTTACACTGGTGGGATATCAGAGTTCTGAATTTCTGTGAATGGTGAAGGTGGCAACAAATTATATATATATATATATATATATATATATATATATATATATATGTTTTCTATATATTTTACGTATGATGACACCTCCTTTTTGCTCTAGTCCATATATACTCTATAGTAGACCTATATTATCCATATATACGGAGATTTTTAGTCGGCTGTCTGGTTTACTCGGGTTTTCTGTTGCTATTATAGCAGGTGACCACCCCGGACGTGGAGAAGAAGATCGAGGAGTACAAGAGGGACAACCCGGGTATGTTCAGCTGGGAGATCCGGGATAAGCTGCTGAAGGACGGGGTGTGTGATCGTAACAGCGTCCCGTCAGGTAGAGCCGCCATCCACAATCCATCCACAGCTCACCATCCATCTCTATTAGAGCGGCAGCATCACTTATAGGCAATTACATGTATTGATCGCTGCACCAGTGGAGCCATCCCAGGCATCAAATATTAACAAGCACTGTCTCCGCTGTATCCCCTGCCGCCTGCAGGTTAATACAGCCCCCTAATGTGCTCCTCCAGACCAGGCCTGCCCACCAGTCACCAATCATCACATCCCAATTACTAGGAGGATCATTTATTACTATTATTAATACAATGGCATAGCATTAGGCTTACTAATATTTGTAGGAATTTATTATTATTAAAAAAACTGGTTATCAAATATATACAGCAATAATATTAGTAATACGAATATTAATGCCAATGATAATAATAATAGTAATACTAATAATAATACCAATGATAATAGTAATACGAATAATAATGCCAATGATAATAATAATAATAATAGTAATAGTAATACTAGTAATAATACAAATTATAATAATTAAACTTAGTAATAATTATAATAAGAACAACAATCATCTGCATTTATAAACTAAAAGAATCCTTTGTATTTAACGTTTTTGGTTCCAAAGAGCCTGCTGAATGATTAGAAATAATATTATTAATAGCAATAATTCTAATAATTATAATACCAACAAGTTACATTAAGATTACATTGTCACTAGATTTACCCCTCGAAAATGTTACAACCAACCCATGAAAACTTATTCTTTAGTGATAAATGTGTTGTATTTATTTTTAATTAATTAATTCATGTTTAATTAATTGCTTTATTGTTTTTTTTTTATCATCCTCACCATAATAACATTATTCTGCTAATAAGATCCGTCTTGAAGGATGGGAAAACACAGATATAAGCTGGAAACCTTCTACAGAAAATATAGAGATCACGTCCTTAAATTAATCCATTAATTAATGTATTTATTTCCTTTCATTATTATTATCATATGAAGTTTTGGTAGTGGATTATAAATCACAATATTGCTAATTAATTAATTAATATATTTATTTTTGTGTATATGTATTATTATTATTATTGTTCTTATCATTATCTTATGTAGTTGTGGCAGTGGGTTATAAATTAATAAATTATAGTATTGCTAATTCATTACTTAACTACTTTTAATAATTGCCGACTTATTTTACATTTGCTACAGATCTTTCTTAATATCTATGTTTATCTATCTATCTATCTATCTATCTATCTATCTATCTATCTATCTATCTATCTATCTATCTATCGCTAGGTTTTACAAAATATCTGCAATTATAATAAATAATACATTAGGTAATAAATATCACATTCATGGCGACTACCACCTTTTCCCCCTTCAGTCAGTTCCATTAGCCGCATTTTACGGAGTAAATTTGGAAAAGGGGAAGAGGACGATGTGGATCTAGAGAGAAAGGAGCAGGAGGAGCAAGAGAAGAGGACAAAACACAGTATAGACGGGATCCTGAGGGAGAGAGGTACAGTGCATGCTATATACTATTTATATCCTACTCTTGGATTATTGGGGCTTTAGAAGTGGCTGACTATTTGGTAAAGCTATCATGACGTCATCAGAATGTTCTGCTTATGTAATACAGATCTCATATTGCTTTGCACAGGATTACTTACTATCGTCTTTCTCTTGGTTTGGTTGTATGGTTATAAAGTTTAGTTTCTCTTGTGCTTTTTTGTTGCTGTAGGATCTGTGTATTTCCATTGTATATGTCATCAGAAGTTTTCCTATTGTGTTTTGTATGCTGTGAGTGTATATTGCACATTGTAAACTACTGATTTGTGTTGTATTTATTGCTGTAATCGGGGTAATGTGTAACCAAGGTGTCAGGGCAATTGCTCCTTTTACACCTATTAGCATAGATCAAAGGCCTCCATTTCCCAGTTTACCTCTAAGGGGACCTAGGTATTGTCATAGAATGACAGGGGAAGATAGTCATATGGGGGATGGGAGGGGTTAATAATGGGAAAGAAACTTTACAGATCCTTGCAGCTTAGTTTTAGACATCAATAGGAAACCACAGGAGTTCCAAATTCTGTTCTGTGAGGAGCTGGGGTTGGGGTAGGGGGGCAACCACAACCTTTCTGTTTTCTCCAGAAGTTATATTAAAGAGTATCTGTAACTGTCATCTGACCCAACTTAGCCCATTCTTCCCCTTATCCATTCATTAAAAGGTCCATCGGCCCAGATTGTGCCCTCACCTTAACCCCTTCAGTGCCTGTGAGCCCTGCAACAGTAAATACTGAAATCATATACTTCCTTCACCATACACAAACTTATTTCAGCTGTTTAGGGGCTTTGATAATAATTCAATTCTAAAAGAAACATTTGTCCTAAAATAAATTGGAACCAGGAATCATGTAAATTCCTACATGGTATGTAATAGGACTGTGTGGCTATCTATCTATCTATCTATCTATCTATCTATCTATCTATCTATCTATGTGATATATATATATATATATATATATATATATATATATATATATATATACACATATCTGTCAGGGTTTGGTATGTATTAGGAATCAAGTGAACAGTTGATGTGTAGTAACTAGACAAACTAGGCAAGTGTAAGAATCTGAGCGTCTTTGACAAGACTAAATTGTGAGGGCAAGACAACTGGGACAGAGCATCTCCAAAATAACAGTCCTTGTGGGATGTTTTCAGTATGCAGTTGTTAGTACCTACCAAAAGTGCTCCAAGCAAGGACAACCATTGAATTAATGATGCAGTTGGCTAGTCAAGCCAAGTTGTGGCAAGGCCATCTGATCCACATAAGAGAAACTGTAGCACAATTTTCTGAAAACGTTAATGCTGACATCTTCAGAGGTCTTATGAAGTCTATGCCGGGATGGGTCGTAGCAAAAGGGGGACCTACATGATATTAGGCAAGTGACTCTATCTATCTATCTATCTATCTATCTATCTATCTATCTATCTATCTATCTATCTAGAGTTAGAGATATAAAAAGAGTTATTTAAAATTTTTGGATTATTATTATATATTAAAAATAATAATTAGCATTTTTTAAGTTTAAAGTGTAGAAAATTGAAGCAGGTAGTTCTACTAAGAAATAGTGTGTAAGCTTGAATAAACAGGCCTTAGCTTATCCAGATGCCACTCAAATTTAACAGAGAGTCTTAGCTTAAGCAGGTAGACCTCAGCTCAAAGAGAGACCTCACTAGGAAGATGTAGCTTAATTTGGAAATGTGGAAACAGGCACCAATATGCTTGCATAAGTAGATATTAGTTTAGGATGGGTACAGTAGACTCACTTTGGGATAAGCAGATGTCTGCTTGGACTGGTACACTTAGTTTAGGATGGGTAAACTCAGATTAAGACAGGTAGACTCATTTTATGAGAGGTAGATTCAGCTTTGAACAGACTTAACTTAGGACAAGCAGGCTCATTTTGGGACAGGTAAACTCAGTTTATGACAAGAAGACTTAGCTTTGGACAAGTAGATTCATATTAGGAAAGGTAGATGTAGCATACAATAGTTAGTCTCATGTTAGACTCAGGTTAAGATGGTTACACTTAGCTTTGGAAAGGTAATCTATGATAGTTTGACTCATGTTAGGACAGGTGGGCTCAGTTTAGGACAGATAGACTCATTTTAGTACATGTAGACTAAACTTAGAACTGTTAGACCTATCTTAGGGCAGGTAGGCTCTGTTTTAGGTAGATATACATAGCTCACGACAAGTAGATTCATTGTAGGACATGTAGATTCAAGTTACATTTAGACCCATATTAGGACAGGTAGACTTAGCTTAGAGAAGGTAGACCTAGCTTAGGACAAGTAAACTCATTGTAGTACAGGTAGACTCAGCTTAGAATGGCTAGACTCATTTTAGGACAGGTAGACTCAGCTTAGGACAGTTACATCCATTTTAGTATAGGTAAACTCAGCTTAGAACATTTAGACTCATTTTAAGACAAGTTAGGATAGTTAGACTAAGCCTGGGACCTCTTTTGCATTGTAGGTCTTGACATTGAGTGCAGCCTGTCCCATCCTCAGTGTAATGAGGCAGTTTAAGCCGGGCTGTATTAATGTGAGTAGTATCTGCATATAGGCACTAGAGGGGACAAAAAGTACCAAATGAGCTGGTCAAACATTTGTACAACTTTTCCATGGATGACAAAGGAGCCTCTCCATACACGATCTACACTTGGAGATGAACTTGGGGGACAAAGGGAGGAGAGTCCATTGAAACTCACACTTTAGCTTTGCTCAGACAAAGCTTCAGCTAGAAGCAGCTTGGCATGGACAAAGGAAGGCCTGCCTTTCTTATAATTCAAGGAGAAAAGAGTGAGAAAGCTGCCTCACAAAAGCCTCAGAAAAGACATTATGGGCTTGCAATGAGGGATGAATAATTCAATAGCCACTGCTACTGAGAGTTTTATGGACTCTTTACTGGGGAACTAAAAAGGCCACTTTTACCTACAAAATGTCTCTGGCTGTCATAGGGTGCACAGGACTAGTGAAAAGAGAGTTACTGAACCATTAACCCTTGTGTACTACATGCATGACTGCTTCATAAGGAGCGCTATACGGATGGATGGATGGATGGATGGATGGAGAGATAGATAGATAGATAGATTGATAGATAGATAGGAAATACATGGATGATAGATAGGGGATAGATAGATAGATAGATAGATAGATAGATAGATAGTTGCCACAAATGAATAATTTTCCAATCCCTGTCGGACATCAAATTTACCGATTCATAAAAAAGTGCAAATGTGGACAAGCCCTCATTCATTCTTTTTAGGTCAATACGGGATAGATAGATAGATAGATAGATAGAAAGATAGATAGATCTTTTCCATATATCACATCTTGCTGGTCCATGCATTCACAACAAATGGAGATCATTAGAGAAAAACTAGTGAAGTTAAAGAGAAACTTTTGTTGTTTCTGCTTTTGATTTCAGTTCAAGAAGTAAAGAAATCTCCAAAGCCTGAGAAATAAATGCCACC
This sequence comes from Leptodactylus fallax, assembly GCA_947044405.1. Classification (NCBI taxonomy): domain Eukaryota; kingdom Metazoa; phylum Chordata; class Amphibia; order Anura; family Leptodactylidae; genus Leptodactylus; species Leptodactylus fallax. Next base: position 3,432,027 of record CAMRHE010000209.1, read on the forward strand.
AGCTCTATGAGAAGTAATGTTCCCACTTACTAGCACTATACATTAACCCTTCATAGTGCACTCTGGTGGTTATCAGACATCATGGTATTAGGCCACATTCACACTGTTGTTTCTAGATGTGTGAACCTGCCCGGCTTTGTGCGTGTTGTGTGCAACAGTTGTCCTATCATACACCATTGACCTCTATGTGGAAAGAAAAAACAGTGTATGAAATTGATGCAACAAATGAATAATTATCCAGTCCCTGTCGGCCATAAAACTTACTGATTCACAAAAAAATGCAAATGTGAACAAGCCCTCATTGACTCATTTTAGGTCAATACGGGGTCTGCAAGGTGAATGCAGGGTGATTGATACCTTGAGGCAATCTGTACTTTTCTATTGATATTTTAGGCTGTTTTATGGTCATCCTGCTGCAGATTCTTACCTATGTAAATGTTTATTGGCTTTTTGAGTTGCTCACTTGGTGTGCTGTGGGTTTTCTAGGCGCATTATTTGTGCATATTCAACAATGCATCATTGGGTCTTTGTTGTATAGTTTACTACTGGTGTGTTTTACTTCTAAAGGGGAGTTCACACAGTATGCAGATTGCTTCTGGCTGAGTGGAAATCCATCCAAATGACGTTTTGTAATTCCTCATTAAAGGGTATATTAACCTTACTAAGCAACATGTTTAGAAAGTGTCCGCCTGGTCGCAGCTAGTGATATATATAGAACATTGGGGTCAGGAAGAAAAATTCATGGAGCACATACATAATATTTTTAATTTTGTCAAGATACCATATTTTTTATATGAATTCCTACAATGTAGTGGTCTGTCCTAGAATATTTACAGATATATTTGTGAAGGATATGTTTTTTTTTTTTACTATTACTTATTATGGCATGCACTATGTACAATATCAGCTTTGGGAACAATATTGTGAAGTCCCTGAGAATTGGCGTAGTATACTACTATATCAGTGTATTACAGGCCTCCCTGAGTGTCCGCCACCGATTTGCCGTACTGGGAGATAACCTGACTCTTGGTTCTCAGTGTCCCCATCATCCACTTTGTCTTCACTGGGTCCTGTAAATATTTCTGTAGCTGCTCAGTGTGACATTTACAGCTCTGCTGAGTGTATTCCAGGCCTGGCAGCTGAATGGGCCCCTCTGTTCCCCCATGCAGAGTGGATCTGGCCCCCAGGCGGCGTCACAATGCATTTGTCCCTGGTCAGGCGCTCAGCCCCAATAGACTCTCTGCTAACTCTTCCCTATGTGAGAGTTCTGTAGGCAGATTAAATTGACTCCTTTCTTCCTCTCTCACTTTCATCTCGCACCATCCCCGCCCTCTGTAGCCCCGGGCGAACATTCGTGAAATTTCTGCAGCCTCCCCTTATTTCTTTTATTTAACCCCTTTTCCTCCATCACAGACATAGTATCTGCAGAATGGGGGCAACTTGTAGTGTTGTCCAGAGTCAGACACTAGAGGGGGGTGCAGGGGACAGAGTAATACAGCTAATAGAGAAGAGGTTTGGATGCTTTCTTGAAACAATATACTATATTATAAAATTTGTTTGCATATATAAAGGTACTTAGTTTCATTATCGACTTTATACGTTTCTTCTGCCTTTCTCTGCATTACCCAGGAATAAGTTCTTTTTTTTGGACAGTCACTGTAGGTACAATACATGCCAGTGGTTATCGCATGTCATGGTCATATATGTGACCCTCTTGGAGTTCATGGTGATGATGAGACATCAGGAGCAAACACAGATCCGTTGTTAGATGGTGGCTCCCACTCTCCAGGGACTGGCTGGATGTAGTGGCAGGATGCGGACAACAGAGCAGTGTTGTACATGACACACGACTGCCAGGGCTGAGCTTAAATATTTACATGTAACCTGACAATAAGCGACTTGTTCCTCAGCCTTCAACTTGTTGCTTATTAGTGTGGAGGCAAGATGGTCATCCTGATACTGCCCATAACCCACACTGGACTCATTGCTTTCATTGCCTCTATAAGGGTCAGTTCACATGCTGCAGATTTCTTGCAAAAATGTCTCCAACCGTCCTATACATCTAAGGGCTTATTCACACAACACTTATTCACTGCGACGTGACAGCAGTTTTTGAAATAATGACAGTGAATTAGTGTAGTCACATGTCCATTTTTTTGACGGATAGAAAAAATTATCAGCTAAAAAAATGGACATATTCTATATTTGTCTGTTCTGATGGACACACGGACCCAATAGGGTTAGTTTTTAACACATGCAAAAACAGACTGATGTCCGAATTACTTCCATTAAAAATGGATCATTAAGTTGGGTCGAAAAAAAAGAAAAAGAAAAACATCTGTTTTGTTAAGGGTCCGGTAGTCAGGCACATAATGGGTACTAAACGGATGCAAAGCGGAAGATAAAATGGATCGGTTTGTCCATTTTTCATGGCCAAGAAACATACACCGCTGTGTGAAAATAGCCTAAATGGGGTTTGCTGAAATCCATGTTCTTTTTACGAAAACAACCCCATAAATGTATGGAATGAAATAGATTTTCAGATGCAGAAACTTCTGCCATGTGTGAATAGCCCTTTACAGGCCTATGAGTCTGACAAACAATTATCAACACCCAGTGGGGCCGATTTATTATAATTCAGGTGCATCACCGGCAGTCCCATGTTGGGGACTGGGGTAGGTTTCAGCTATAACTTGAGCAAGTTTTCTGGCATAAGTTATAAAAAGTTTGTTGGGCTAAGGCGTCTCCTGTTTTGCTCCACTTATGTTATGAAAAGTGGCAGACAGAATGCAAAATGAACAAAAGTCGCATTTTTTTTGTACACAAAAACAGCACATGTGGCAAAAACTGCAACTTTTTCAAGCCTTTTATGCAAGAGAACAGGCTTACAAGGCATGATAAATTGGCCCCAATATCCTCATCCAAATTTCCCAGCCAATTTCTATTATATGTAGTGGAGTGACATTTTAATATCCCTATCTATAATCTAATCTAATCTAATCTATCTATCATATTATATATTATCTCCTATATAACTTTCCTTTCCTTCAGTCGCTTCCTTCATTAATAAGGATCCCCCTGTACTCCCACCAGTTAGAGTAACCTTCTATAGTTTTACCATACAGTGCATAGTCCCTGCCCTAGTTGTGTAGCTATTATACTCCATAGTTTACTATAAGTGCTTAGTCCTGATTTTCCACCTACAGCAGAAATGACTTGTAGTCCTCTATAAACATGTGCTAATGTTTAGTCCTGCACGGCAGCACAGACGAGTTCTGGGGATAATTTCCAGCGTCTACTTGTTGATTTAATGTATATTCTTGTATGCATATATTATACTGATTTATATACATGGCAATCTGAGAACTTTCTGTTTCTGTAGAACTACCGGCTTCAGCAAGCACAGGCTACTTGTTGAAATTGTACATATATGACTGAAGTCTATGCTAATTTCTTCATAACGTCACATTGACTGCTCTGATTTGACAACCTTATTTGGATTTACATGTTAAGTGGATTTATTTAGCATGGGCAATAATGTATTCTTATACTAGATATACAGTGCATAGAAATGCAGGCTATGACATTATACATAGGTATAGAGCGGTTCTGTCCTGTGGCCGCTTTATTTCAGAGTAAACCAAATGTATTGTAAAGTAAAAATGACCATGTATGTGTCTATTTATATTGTGTTATATTGCTAGTATTGCTTCTAATTGTATAGAATATTTTAGCTATAAAATGCAATATAACAATTATTAGTTGTTTCATATTTTGATAACTATGTCACGTATCCACTACAGCTTAAACCACAGCGAAACTTGTATTTATTTTTTTCATAAATCCATAGTGCTGACAAAGATAACTAACTTTGTAATATACTTTATTAAAGAAAAGTACTTGTTTCTTCATTTATTTGCCTCCTTCTGCCACTGACAATAGAAGTCTATGGAAAGGGGAGGTTGAGAAAGAGAAGAGCATTCTGAAAGCATCTGCATTTTAGAGAGTGGCAGTTTTCAGTTTCACAACATAGTTGGTTATCAGGAATTATTATCCAATCTATTCCTAACAGAAATGACTTCTTCAATGCTTTAGACTGCCTCACATCTCTGTTTGTCTCCTTCTGCTACTCCCCCTTCCCTCTCCATAGACTGTATTGTAAACTGACATTGCTTGTTTATGGAGCACGGACCAAAATCATTTAGATAACAGTAAAGACATGGGTAATAGTAAAAGACACAGGGACTTTACTGTAGTGAAGTATTTTGTCAAAGTTTTTTCACTTTCCCTGCAGTATTGATTTATGAAAATGTACTGCAAATAAAAGTTTACTTACACTTTAAGTTCTCGGCCTGTGGCACATGTGCACCAGGGGTTACATATCATCTCTTTTGGGAGTACATACACTTTCTCTGTTTTTTGTAGGTATAGGTACAGTACATAGTATGATCATAGTCTTGGGGGTATCTTGATATCATTTATTTGAGTAGGGGAGGAAAATTTCTCTAGAATCCTCTACATGACCAGGATTGTATAATCTGTGTTATTCATGATTTTAAACAGGACAATGTTTTTTGGTATGTATAAGACTGGATTTATATGTAACAATTTTGTGAAGATCTGGCTTGTGATGGGGTTCATAGGGCAAGTTCACATGTTCAGAATTTGATGGGGCTCTTGGCATGGCTTGTGTGCTGAAATCCTTATCAAATTTGCTAACATCTGACATCCAATGCAAGGTCGTACCCTATTCACATGCAGCAGAAAAAAAAATCTGTGCGGAATATGCAGCATGCTCTATATGCCAAAAGGAAAATCAGTGGATTAGCCCTGTCAAATAACAATAGGACCAGTCCTTGTACGATTATGCTAAAACTCCAAGTGTCAGCCTTGGATTTCTGCCACTGATTCTTTGCAAAATACTCATCAGGATTTGCTGTTGGCAAATCCTGAATGTGTGAATATAGCCTTAGAGGTAGATGATTGTTTTTGTTTCTATATGGACAAACTTTAATAGTAATACAGTGTGCTGGTTATTCCTATGTTGATCACTATGATCGGGTTGATTTGATGATTTTTTTTAGCACGTTGGATTAAGTTAAAGATGTAAGTTGTAAGCATTGACTTTGTCATTTACTTATCATAAATATTCCAAGCTGAAGTCAATGTAAAAGCCCTCCCTTATGCAATGTTCTGCCTATGATACATGTAATGGGTGATAATAGTGAAGATCTGCAGTCTGTCAGCCAGTGTACAGCACATAGGCCACAAGCCTTGGTAGCATGCAGCAGACATATGGTTAATCCTGAGTGTATATACAGCAAAGAGGACAGTAAAAGGTAATTAAGTTGTTTTAATACCTCATTTTAGGGGCTACTTTACAGCTGTTTTACAAGCAGACATTATAATGTGAAAAGGATGTTTTTAAGTAGTCTCTCTGGGCAAATATTGATTAAGTAGTTGTTTGTTGATACTTTTGTCACCTCTCAGAGCCAGTGGCTTTGCCTCTTCTGTCTTATCTGCCATTGTTATTGGTATCTAATGAGATCAAAGGGGATCATTTCAATGTATCTAACTTGGAAAATCCTATTTGACCACTAAGCCCCTTTGTGGATTTTTGGCTGATCACTGGTGTCTATATAACTGGAGTCAGATTAATTATACTTCAAACACTGGGCCAAAGCTCAAACCTCTTCCAATTTAATATCGCCTTATGAAATTATTAGATTTTCAGGAACTTAACGTTTGTTAGGTGTGCGTCTTATGTGAAATTTTTTTTTTTTTTTTTTACTTTAAATTTAAAATAAAATTTATAAACTTTACTATTAAAATTTGACTTTCACTGGAGTTAGTGTGTGACTGATTTTTGGCTTTTGTTAAAGTAGCTATAATTGTGTAAATATTTAAAAATATGATGGATAATGTATAGAAAATAATGCAAATGATTAGATATTTTATATCACCTCCGCTTGGTGAAATCATGCAGTATAAAATAATTTAAAAATCTTGAATTATGGAGCTGCTAGAATCACAAAAATAATTAATTCCCCTGAAATGTTCAATTTGACTAAAAATAATTAATTGTAAAGTTTGGGAAGAATAGAACTGCTTACATGTATCTCATGCCTTGTACATATATTTGTACAAATGAACATCTCTATTAGTTATTTCCACCACTGTCTACTCTGATGTGTCATCCGGATTCTTTTTTTTTTTCTTTTTTTTTTTTTTTTACATACCATTAATTTTGCAGATTAGTGTCAGGGCCGTTTTAGACTTATATATCCGTATGCCTTATGCAAAATGAGCTTGAGTTGTTTATACTGACAGTTTATTGTCACTCACAGGTGGCTGCTGAGGATGTACAGTAGTAAAAAGACTGTCAATCCACAGTGAAGTTCAATATATCAGGGCCTTAAGTAAATATACATCAATATAATCACGGGCTCTAGTCTATTTATGATGGAATATTTGGACTAGATACTATGTATCTACTAATGTATGTTAGTTTTCAAATAATACAAACTATATATATATATATATATATATATATATATTATAAAATATTAATTTGGTATAAACATATTTATTAAATATTTATATACACAAGTACATCACTATAGCCTTTGCATTTGTGTGTAAGATTTTTAAGTGCCATATATATGTAATTATTATTTATTATTTCTGTGTATTAATACGGATAACTTCCACCGATCTGTGTACAACTGATCTTGGCGATAATGTTGTAATTTTAGAAAATACATGTGCAGCAATACACAATGAAGGATATTTGCGATACTTTTCCACATAGAATGTCACCTCCATTATTTCACACGTCTCTCCTTGAATACTCTATTATCAACAAGTAGAAAAAAATAATAGTCATGTGATATTTTCTCATCTATGGAAAATGTCCGAGTGCATTAACATGCTGTTTGTTTACATCCGTTTAGCAGATCCGTTTAGTGGATGCAAAAAACTGATGCAAATGGATGGCCATCCATTTATATAGAGTAAATGCAAAATAAAACAGATTTATTTCTGTCCTTTTTTTTTTTTTTTTTTTTTTTGACGGACACAAAAGTTGTGGTATATTACATTTTTGAGTCTTTAAAAAAACTAAAAAAACAAAAAAATGGATAGAATTTTTTTTTTTCATAGTTACTCTATTTACATAGATGGGCACCCATTTGCATCTACTGAAACAGATCTGCAAAATGGATGTAAAAAAAAATTGATATGAATGCACCCTAAGGCTAAGGAGTTTTTGGCTGCTGTGGAAACGCAGCAGAAAAAAAAGCTATGTTTTACAGAATTAGTAAAGTATATGAGATTTTATTAAACTCATCCACATATTGCAGAAATAAAAATCTATGTTTTAAAAAAAAAATGTTTTTGAACAATACAGAATATTAATTTAATAGGGGAAGAAAAAATGTAAAGAAAAACAAAGCTACATAAACTCCATGGAAAATGTTTTTTTTTTTTTTCATGCTGTCTTTTTTAGCTGTGTTTTTCTGTGTGGGGCCTTGGCCCTTTTGCGTTCATTTGAAGATGCAACAAGCGACAGGTACAAGTTGTAGTAGGGGCGATTCACATGCGGCAGATTTGTTGCAAAAGATACTATGACTGAACCATTTATGTTAATAGGGCTTACAAAAATCCAAAACCCAAACCCATTCAGATAAATGAAAGAGATTTCCAATGGCAGAAATTTTTCCAACAAATCTGCCATTTGTGACTATACCCTTGCTATGCCCAGATTCTATAGGAACTACATGAAATCTGAACTCTCCCCCTCTGCAGTGTATGTGGCTGTGTATAGACAGATGGTAATTGTCTCTAATCAGTGGAGTGCTTATTAATAATGATAGCGTTTACTGTACTACTATTACTATTATTATGACATGGCACATGGTTAGAGTGATAAAGCACATGGGTAAAACTTCCTAAATTACCTTCCAGTCACTGATTTACAAAGTAAACTGTGGTAATGAGACGGATGGTTCTAATGATCTCTAAGGAGTATTGATGTCATTGTGAATTAGTGCTAATGAGCCATTATTGGTGGACCTCTGCCTGTACTAATATGAGCCCAGAAGCATGGCAAAAGTGGAAGGAAATTGTTTCAGTCTACGGCAAGGTGACATCTGTATGCAATGCATTATAACACCATGACTTCAATGCATGAACATGTAAATAGTATAGGAGACTAGTAAGGAGGCCAGTGTTACAGTGGTAGATATTTATCAGCCAAAATACCAATGAATTCACGAGTTTTTTTTTTTGTCATTTCCCCCTCCTCATTGAAATTAATGGCAAGTCATTATGATATTTCCTAAGGGGGTGAATTGAGGCTAGAACAGCTGACTACTACGGTGAGTTGCAGCAAGTCCCGTCACGGTTGAATTGGTTCACACACACATGAAGCTGATGGCTGTGATGTAATGCGTCTGAATAGGCTACTACATTATGTGACGTTGCGCTGACAGCTGTTCCAGAGTGTTGCAGGATAAAAGTCGTTCTCTGTAGCCTCAAAACTACTTCTTAAAGTTAAGTTGTTCTTCACTTGCAGATGCAGCAGAGCAAAGTTTGTTATTACTATTATTACCCTTACTTGTATAGTGCCAACATACTCTGCAGCGCTTTACAGATATTTTCAGTCACTGTCCCATATTAAGCTCATAATCTAAAATCCCTATCAATATGTCTTTGGAGCGTGGGAGGAAACCGGAGTACCCATGCAAACAGGGGGAAAACATACAAACTCCTTGCAGATGTTGTCCTTGGTGGGATTCAAACCTAGAACTCCAACACTGCATTAGTACTAACCACGCACTGTCTTAAAGAAAAGTAAGTGACTGGAGTCACATGCCATGATGTCATTAGAATTTGGGTAGATGCCCACATGCTAGATTTGTTGCAGAAATGTAATTTATGCGCCATGTTATTTACAGTCTGTATTTATGTTCTTAACAAATTTCAGCCATTAGGTTGCCACTAGACTGGTAAATGGTAGTTTATACTGGAAATAAAATCTACATTTTGAAAGGTAAAATATATTATAAAGAAGATATAAGGGACAAATCTACTAAGGAGAATCAGTTTAAAATAATAATTTTGGTAATCATAAGAGATACTGGAGGAAATCATTGATATTGTAGGTCAGTTTTTTTGCTTTGCGACTTTTTAAAAGCCACTTTCAACTAAAATACTTGCATTAAGTTGCATTTTTGTGCCATTCCTGCCACTTTTCTCAAAGTGTCTGATTCATCATCATTTTCTCCACTTCAGTGGCCTAAATGATGAAAGGAATATACGTCACCTATGAGCTGGCGTAAATTTCAGCTAAGGTTCAGGGACTCCTGATTCATGATGAGGTCATGGTAAGATCTTACATGGTAAGCTGGGTGACTACCATTATATCTACCATTACAGGCACACATGGATTGGTATTCACAAATTGGCAATGGAGATAAGGAATCAATATTGCATATTAATCATCACGCTACATTCACACATCACATATTTGTTACCGAATTCTGGTCAGGGATTCCGCAGTGAAATTCCACAACAATCTAAAGTGCAATGTTAATGAATGGGCTTTTTTTATCAAAACCATTGATTCTTATAAGGAAAATCTGCTGCGGATTCTATTCATGCTGCAGATACTCATGCTGCGGATAGATAGCAGATTTCTTTCATTGCAATATAGCAAGTGAAATCAGTAACTAAATCGTGTTTCAAAAGCAACAATGAAATCTGTATGTAACATGTGGATGTCATTGTGGATTCTGGTGTGGATTTTTAGTTTGGGTTCACAGTGTCATTTTTCTGCTGTGTGTGCATGTAGGCAGAAGAGATGTAAAGGCGGCCATATTGGTTGTTACCCAACTTTCTGTGAAGAACACTTAGCAACATCCTTGACAGAAAATGATAATAACTTATGTTTGCTGGTAATTTTTATAATAGATGGAAGTGTTCTACTAGTTATAAAAATAGATAACCTAGTACGACGCTGAGAAGCCTTGACAGCAGCATTGCTGGTACACACAGAACTATGGTGAACTATGGTTCCCTCGGCTATTTCCAAGAACATTTGCCAGACGAATTATTTTCTAAGTATAAAAGGATGAGAAATAAAGTCAGAAGAAAATAAACAAAAGGAAAAACACATGTCTGGGTTACAAATATGCAAACTCTGCTGATATTTCATTGCATTTTCCATTCTTAAAGGGAAACTAAACTGACACTGCTGCTTGGTATGTAGAGCTACATAGAGGTCCCTCCAGCGCAAGGCTTCATTTCTGGCTGCCGTGAGCAGCACTGAAGTGGTTACACAAGGAAATATTTGCTGCATGCAAACATACCATCTCAACAATTAAATCCCTACACCCTGATTAAAAGAAAGACGTTGCTATTAACTTGTGTGTTTGGGCAGCTTTATGGGAATGTAGGAAAATCAGCCCTGACATAAACCATTCATGGAGACTCAGGAGGAAAAAGAGACATATAATTGGTTATTATGATGTACATTGAAATAAGTTCCCTTAAGAACAGGCTCTGTTGTGAGATGAGACTGAGATTAGACTCTGCTTACAGAGCTGAAATATATACAAGAAACATTAGACTCAAAGGCTGGGTTGTCTAAGTACAGAGCTACAAAAGTATATAGCAGACAGGCATGAGGCTCAGTGTTATGACTTATGTACATGACAAGTTATGGTATAAAAATCAGTATTATTTATATAGCGCCAACATATTCTGCTGCGCTGTCGGTAAATTATATTCACTCACTGTTCTCACTGGGGCGCAGAATCTAATTTCCCTATCTCACCCACACTAGGGTCAATTTCATAGGAAACCAATTGACCTATCAGTATGTTTTTGGAATGCAGGAGGAAACTGTAGAATCTAGAGGAAACCCATGCAAACACAGGGAGGACATATAAACTCCATGCAGATGTTGCCCCACGTGGCTATCAATGGCCTATGTTTTTATAAGATGCCTGTTAACGTGTGAATGATATGAAATACGACTTTGTATATCTAAGGCTTTTGCTGAGTTTTTGCTGCGTTTTCCTTTGCAATTTTTCTTCTCCTATTAAATATATAGGGAAAATGTTCTATGAAATTGCATGCATTTTTTGAATATGCAGCTTTTCCACAGCTTTTTTTCTCGCAATATGTGCATGAGACCTTGCTGAAACTGTAAAACGCTGCATTATTTTTCTGTTGCATGTCCACAGCAGCCAAAACCGCTGTGTTTCCGCAATGTGATGCCTTAGCCTTAAAGGGGTATTCCCACGAACATAATCATTTTCAAATTTCTAGATAATTAAAAGTTAAACATTTTTGCAAATATAAATAATTAAACATTTTGCAGAGTTTTAAAGATTTTCTCTAAATATGTTGTGGTCACAAGTTGTTGTTTTGATTGGTTGTCAGTGGATACGACCATGAATGCAGGACCTTTCTATGGTCAGAAAATCTGCCATGATTTCCTTATTGTGGCCGGGAAATCTTATGATTATATGTAGTGTCCCTGTCTGATAACCCAGGTACAATAAGAAAATCATGGCTGGGTTTCTGACAAGTCCCAGACCATAGAAAGTTTCTGCATTCGTGGTCGTATCCATTGGCAACCGATCAAGACAACAGACTGTCACCACTAAGATGGTTAGAGAAAACCTTTAAAACTATGCAGAATTTTTAACTACTTATATTTGCAAAAATGTTTACATTTTAATTATCTACAAATATAGATATGATTATGTTCATGGGAATACCCTTTTAAAGTAGATCTAGATGTAGAGATTTCTTACTTTCTAAGCCAATTTTTTTCATATACACAATTTTTGCTCACGCATAATTTTGGTTATACAAGTGGAACAATACATGCTGTTCATTGGTTTATTTATTTATCTGAAACTGAATAAATAAATAAGTACAAGAAAGTCATTGGGACAGATTTATGAAACTGTCTAGGAAAAACTGTCTTTGTTGCTCGTAGCAACCAGTCACAACACAGTTTTCATTTTTCAAAAACACAATAATAAATAAATCTGCACAGTGATTGGTTGCTATGAGCAACAAAGACAGTTCTCCTTTTAGACAGTTTCATACATCTCCCCCACTGGGCCTCATCTAACAAAGCTAATAAAATGGGTCTTGTTGCTCATAGCAACCAATTAGAACTCAGTTTTCATTTTTCCATAGCATTTTAAGTAATGAGACCTGATTGGTTGCTATGGACAACAAAGCTAGTAATTAGTTATGAAACATAAGGCCTAGTGTTTATAGCACAATAGTTATGTAATAATTATCCCTTGATAATTGTTAAGCTAAGATTAACATATATGTAAAAGAAGTCCCATTTTTGTGATCTTGACATGAGTAAGGGAATAGCAAAATCACTTCCAGTCTAACTGAATACCTGTATATGTTCCTATAAACATGGCTGCCATTGAATAAAGTATGTGCATGAGAATTTTGTGTCTGGGCTGGATAAAGGAAGAAACAGCGGTGGTTTGGGAAACAATTCGTTTTTCTAAATTTAGAAAATGAAGGGGTGACCATTACATTCCCCTCCAGCAGTGAAATATATAATATGCCTCTCTGTGCGCAGACGTCCGAATGGCTCATTTCTGTTCTCTGGAGAAATTCTATCAGGCTGTAATAAAACGACAACTAAACAGAATAGGTGACCATCTTCTCCAAATTAGAAACAGAAATGGGGCCTCAGTAAGAGCAAGCACATGCCACTAAGCCTTGCCCGGATGCTGGTGATCTAATCCTATTTACTAACAATTGTTCGGCTTCTCGCACTCTTAGTTGATGTTCATTAGTTACTTGCACTTCAACCAGCCAAGTTTTCCTCAGTTACATGCGTATGATACATTGTATATATTTTATTTATTCATTTTTGGTTGTTTATATAGTTCCAGCATATTCCACAGTGCAATGAGGAGATTTTAACACATCAAATGGCCATACTAAGAGGCTGAAATAGAAATTGTGAATATCATGTCCATTTTGGCCATTCTTGATCATCTTTGATCAGGATCAAATTCTTCTAATGCTGCAAATCCTAATGTCTACTAGTTATTTTTCTGATTAATGTAAATTTACAAAGTTTGGATAAGGTTAAAAAGGAGATCTCTGACTTGTCATTTTAGTAAATAAATGTATTTCTACAAAAATAAGTTCTAGGAAAGATCATCCAGAATTGTTATTTCAGGACAGTTGGGACAGGTGACCAGTCTTCTTTGAATGGGTTTATATATGGATAACCTATGCTTAGGATATGTGAACAATGGGGGTGCAACACTCAGGACCCCCACAGATCAGTTGGCTGAAGAGGCTGCAGTGTTTGTGTGTATGCTGTGGTCTCTTCAATGACCACCAAGCACAGCACTGTACATTGTGCAGGGGCTGTGCTTGTTATTACAGCTTTGCCCTATTCACTTGAATGGGACTACGTTGTTGCTGTACCATGTGACCGATAAACATGACATTATCGGTACAGGGAAGAGGCTACAGGGCTCACGGATGCCCCAGCCACTTCAAACACCCCCACGGTTCTGATATTGATGACCTATCCTAAGGATAGGCCTCCAATATTTTAGTCCTGAAAAAAACCCTTGTGTTCTGGGATGGTTTGTCTTTGGGTATATCTTATTTTTGTACCCTCACTTCTTCGCATACAATACTACCTAGAAGAACAGTGGATCATAAAGAGTAAGGGGATACAGAAGGAACTATGGGGACCTCACAATAATATAATGATGACCTATCTTAAGGATAGGTCATTATTGTTATATCAGCCCAGAGAAACTTCTTTAAGAGGTGATGACTTGAAAACTTGTAATTTTGCAAGCATAACTGGCAGCCAGTCACAAAATATGGGCAGCACGGTGGCTCAATGGTTAGCACTGCAGCCTTGCAGCGCTGGAGTCCTGGGTTCAAATCCTGCTGAGGACAACATCTGCAAGGAGTTTGTATGTTCTCCCCGTGTTTGCATGGGTTTCCTCTGGGTACTCTGGTTTCCTCCCACACTCCAAAGACATACTGATAGGGAATGTAGATTGTGAGCCCTATAAGGGACAGTGATTGACAACATCTGTAAAGCGCTCCAGAATATGATGGCGCTATATAAGTAAGCGTAATTTAAATAAATAATAATAATAAAAAAATGTGGTAACATCCCATTGATCTCATTCCTTGTTAGGACATTTCATTGGGTTAATGCAACTTCATGGTTTTAAAGAACCCATTAATAATTATATATGGTAAATATGGAGGACTGCTGGTCATACACATCTGTATTGTCATCAGCCTTCGCCCAAATGTGTATGAAACAAAGACCCAAAAGAAAGGGGAAAGCAGATTATGTGCTGGCCAGGCTTATCCTACATTCCTGTCTGTCTGTACATGACTTTCTAAAGCCAGGAGACAGTCTGGGGCGTCTAATGTTCCTGGTCATTTTGATGCAGAATAGACAGAGATGAAAATAATGGGAAGCATGATAAAATAATAAAGAGGCATATGGGACTCTTGCAGAAGTAAATGAGTGCGTGCAGTAATATAAAAGAATATTTCTATGGAAATAATGAGGAGCGGGCACAAAGGCGATGGCGAGAGAGAGGTGAGCATATGCAGACTGATTTGTACTTATTACATAACAAAAGTCTGTTTCTTTATCATCTTATCATTCAGTTAATAAAAATTAGCTACAATAACAGCTTCAGTTTAGAAACCTCTCAAAACTCCGAAGGATTTGCTTTCACAATGGACATGAATACTGTTCAGAAATACAAACAGTCAAAGGATAACTTTAGATCTGAAAGGGAAACCTGGAGTGGCTAATTGAATAAGCCTTGGTCCCCTTAATATGTCATGGTGAGTGCAGTCAACGTATCATAATTAGGCTTACAGAGAGCCATTCCAACATTCTGCTTCCATTCTCCTGAGCCATTGTCCACAGCTCGGCAAATAGCCAGAGGACAAAGGGGATTCAAGTGCTGACAAAACATGAAAGAGGAAAAAGATTTAGCTGCTTTTATCAAAGAAACTGAGAAGGACTTTGTTTGTGTAAATAACATAGAATAACTGGATGGCCTTGCATTTAAGCAATGCTGTTTTCATTACAATTAATTCTTGACATGCTGGAAGAGCTCCAAAGGATGGAGTTCTACCACAACTTTCATTTGCAAATTAAAAACAGTTGGTCCAACCAAAACCTGTATTAAGAGGCTTAACCCATTGCCGTACCCTGAAGTAGAGCACTACAGATGAGGAGAGGTTGATCAAATCTGCGCTAAGATATTATAAATGATGGACTTTGTTGAATCCATGAGTTAGCCTTTTGCAGCCTTGGAATAGATGTGGACTACTTAGACTAAGTATTTAACTAACTATATTTTTCTATGTATAACATTCCAAGTTAGTGATGTCATCGGTGACATCAGCCTATAAGTTATATATATATAACCGATAACCCATGTATATCCCATAGGCTGATGTCACCTATGACATCATTAACTTGGAATGTTGGACTGTGTTGCTCACATCATCTGGGCAAATAAGAGGTGTCAACCGAATTGTGTACCAAGCTGTTTTTTGACCCGTAATACTAAAGGTAGAAAATCTGAACATAGTTTGGTTATGGATATATTCAAATTTCATAAAAACTCCATCATCCGTGTCAGCCCTGAGTACTGTGTATGGCACCAATGAATACTTGGCAGATCCTGAACTTCAAACCATGAACCGTCTGTCTCACATTACAGGCTTAAACTAGCCATGCGTATTGCCCAGTTGTAGAGTCATACCAAATTATGATGATCCAGTCGCTAGGATAATAAGTTGTCTGCTCTTTGTGATCACAATATGCCACCGATTTCTTGTAATGACTTTTTGCTCTGTCTCTTGCACTGCATATGAGCAGTATTAAGCTATAAAAGCCTGATACAAACACTGCTTAAAAAGTTGATGAAAGAGTTGTAGGGTTGAGTGTGTTACTCGGTTGCCTCTCCTTGTCACATCCCAATGTGATATTTTGGGTTTTACATTCAGAAAAATCTTCTGTGCTATGGTAACTCATTAGTTCCTCCTTTAGTAATACATTTAGTTCTACAACACTGGTATAAGATAGTAAATAAACGCAAGTATTCTCTTACATTTAGCCTGTCCTATAGACCCACTGAGATCACTGTGTATTTTATATAACCATCTTATTTATATGAGACCCCTGCTTTAGAGAAAAGTGTCTCCTTTTTTCCAGAAACAACACCACTTTTTGTTGATAGTCTTTGTCTGGTACTTGATTCAAATAGGGTTCAGATCAGCCCCATTCACTATGACTGAACTGCAATACCAGGCATAGCCTATGGACAAGAGTGGCGCTGTTTTCGGGAAAAAAAAATGACGCCTTTTTTTCTAATCTCAAACAACTCTTTAAGGTTTACATGTATTTCTATGTTAAAATAACTTACCATGCATATCTATGATGTTCAGTTTAACTTTATGCATATTGTGAGTGGTGTTCCAGAATTAACCCAAAACTTTCTGGTGTCAAAGGAAAAACTTTCAGGCTGAATGGCCTTTCAGTGCATTCTATACAGGCCATTGATAGTAGGACGTTGTGCATTTTTATGACTGTTTAATGTAGTCCCTAAGTCAAATAAGCATTATTGTGCTGAATAAAACATGTCTGTGTTTTTATAGCTGCTGCTGGGGACTTCACATTAGTATTATGCAGCTCCCTCCACAAAGTCCAGGCCTTAGTTTGAAACTTTTTTTTTTGTTTGCAGCTCCAGCTCGCTGCAGTAAAACTGTCTGGCGAACTATGAATGGTGCGAAAAACATTTATTTACTAGACATTCAGGCCAGATCAAACAGAGACAATGAAAAAGCGCAACGTTTCAGACTCAATAGAGTCTTTTGCATCCGATAAAAGCCTATTCAGCCAGAAAACTTGTCCTTATTGTCCACTTCAGCTCTGAAGTTGAGTGAATCAATACTTTCGAGAGGTGAGAACTTTGGAAGATGGGCACTACTTTTTCTAAAGTCAATTTTAGAATGGGGTTCCTCACCTTAGGAGGATATTAAAATGGAAAATGAGTTGTATTCTACTTATCTCATTTCCGATTCTAATCGATGATGGATATATTGTTATGGCAACTTACTAAAATCCAGTGAGATTGTGAATGTGGATGCATTAGTTCCTTCTGTTGCAGAAAGTGTATTTACAATTCATGTGTTGAAATTCTTGTCTGTAGTCAGTTGACAAGCCTGTCAGTCATCTACATATTCCCACCAGGAGATACAGCAGTAGGTACATGTAATTCATTATATGGCTATACAGCCAGTATATGAGGGATCACAATGAAGCTGGATTGCTCCATGCTGGCATCCTTAAATAAGAACCACGTGCCTCTATTCAGCATGCTGGCCCCTTTGCTGGAGAACTTTTCAACTCGACTTAAGTGGCAATTTTCCATACAAAGAAAAAAAAATTACACAGTCTTTCGGATCAAACTGAGCATATTTTAGTCAGTGTAGAAAAAGGAACTGGCAAGCAAAGGTGAACAGTGTTTTTTTTTTTTATTCTCATTAATTTAGTGCCACGATCAGGCAGGATTAGGAAGTTTACCTAAAACTAGCATTAAAGGCTATAAAATAGCTGTAAAATAAAACAATGTATAATACATGCTGAAATAATTATCATGTCCCTATCAGTACTCTGAGGGATCTCTTGTATCACACCAGTTTATGAATACATTTAGTGTCAATTTGTGATGCAGAACTGAATGATTGATTTGGTTTCTTGAACTATAGGCATTCTATTTTTAGTTTAATTTCAATATGTACAGTACAGACCAAAAGTTTGGACACGCCTTCTCATTCCAAGAGTTTTCTGTATTTTCATGACTATAAAAATTGTAGATTCACACTGAAGGCATCAAAACTATGAATTAACACATGTGGAATTATATACTTAACAAAAAAGTGTGAAACAACTGAAAATATGTCTTATATTCTAGGTTCTTCAAAGTAGCCTCCTTTTGCTTTGATTACTGCTTTGCACACTCTTGGCATTCTCTTGATGAGCCTCAAGAGGTAGTCACCTGAAATGGTTTTCACTTCACAGGTGTGCCCCGTCAGAGTTAATAAGTGGGATTTCTTGCCTTATAAATGGGGTTGGGACCATCAGTTGTGTTGTTCAGAAGTCAGGTGGATACACAGCTGATAGTCCTACTGAATGGAGTGTTAGAATTTGTATTATGGCAAGAAAAAAGCAGCTAAGTAAAGAAAAACGAGTGCTGGTCTGTACTGTATATGTGTTCTTTCTATATATCAGATCATTGTATCATTGGTAGGTAGGTAGGTAGGTATTATGTCTGGTGGACTGTAGACAACCATTGGCAAATGTTTGTGACATGAACAAGCTTGACAGATGCCAACTGAATTTTGCAGATTTTTCGGTTGCCATCTGGAACTGTATTCGAAATGACAGGTCTGCATCCAATCAATAGAAGCCCATATCAGTCCATAGAGATTGATCTGCGATTCAGCATTTCAACTTACGGCATGGTCGTCAAAAACTACAACCTTCACAGACCAGCCATGGATGAAAATCCGTTCAGAAAACAGTCGCCTAAGATCACTAATGTATGGCTAGCTTTAGTGTTAGGAAACCCATTTTTAACCAAAGCCAATTTCTAACTTTACTATACAGATATTCCTCTGTAGTCATTATCATTACCAACTCTTCTAAGCTGTAAGAAACACCATTAATATCTACATATGTTGATACAGAGAATTGAGATTGTTAAAGAGATTGTCCAGTTTCAGCAAATAAATGTTATTGATTTGTTTTTACTCAAAAGTTATACAATTGTCTACTATACTTTCTGTAACACTGATTTTCTAGTTGCTATGATCCATTGTTTGCTTTCATGTGATGGACAGTCCATAGTCATGTAATGGACACACAGGTGCACAGCTTGTTGCAATGCAGAGTTCTGATTACTGTGCTGTGAGTGTAACAAGCTGTGCACCTGTTCATCACATGACCATGGACCGTATATCACATGACCGTGGACCGTATATCACATGACCATGGACTGTATATCACATGAAGAAGGACCGTATGTCACATGACCATGGACCATATATCACATGACCGTGGACTGTATATCACATGACCGTGGACTGTATATCACATGACCATGGACTGTATATCACATGACCATGGACCGTATATCACATCACCATGGACTGTGTATCACATTACCATGGACTGTATATCACATGACCATGGATCGTATATCACATGACCGTGGACTGTATATCACATGACCATGGACTGTATATCACATGACCATGGACCGTATATCACATGACCATGGACTGATTTTTATCCACTAGAAGTAAGCTGAATGAATAACAGCAAGCAAAGATCTAAAAAAACATAAGGAATTGATACCAAAAGTATATTGGAAAATTGTATAACTTTTCAGAATACAACCCCTTTAAAAGTACTAAAATGGAGTACATTCCCTTCACTGCATATATCTGACATTGGGCGTTATGGTCTTTTTAAGGGTGCAATGTGAATTGAGACAGAAAACATTTCACACTAGTATGTCTCAGACTTTGAGTTAGTCAAATTATTCTTTCATGTTCTAATAAATTCTTTTTAGTTAAAAAACACAAAGAAAGAAAATATCAATCACATTCTCATATACTGAAGTCTAAGCAGAGAGAAGTGATGACATATACACTACTAAAGTCCTTGATTTCTTTGCAGACCACATGGTACTACTGATCTTTCTGAAGCCTATTAGTGCCAATGTTCCTATGTAAAGGGAGTCCTTGTATTTATAGAGAAAATAGCAGATACTTAGAGCTCACAGAGGCTTCCCGCTGCTGAGGAACATTTATTTGACTTATCCTGTGGTGTTTCTTTTTGCAAATTGCCTTGAAGAACTTGAAAAAGCCACATGAATTCATTAAGAATACATAGCAACAAAAATGGCCAATATACTGAATATCAAGGACTTGCATAATTCTTAAAGCAACCGTGGCATCTTGAGATGGTGAAATGACAGTGTCTATTGAGATATACTGTGTTTGAAATTGTATTCCTTTACTTTAGTATGTCCATTGTTACTGGGCGCGTGACTTACTTATAATTACATGAATGACCTTTTCAAATGCCAACTTCATGCGAATGTCATGCCATGGAATACACTGCCACACTGTCTCAACTCCTGTGTATATTAGACTATCTATGCCAGTTTATCACACACCACATGCTGTATTAAAGGACATAACAAATAATACATGGCAAAAGTATAAAGACATCTTACAATGCCTGAGTACTATGTGCTCTAAAAATGTTACAAAATGTACAATAACTATCAAATCTGAAAAATAAGTTCTAAAAACGACCTTCTCTAAGAAAGAAAGATTTTCAGAGCTTTAAGGTGAGATCACACTAAAGGCATAACATGAAGCTCCTGGGCCTGAATGCAAAATCTGTATGAGATCCCTCAACTATAATGTATCATTTATAGTACGGGTCTCCTCATATTGGACTTAAGGTCCTCCTAAGGCTCCTGAGTCCAGGTGGGATGGCATTACCTGCACCCCCTCAAGTTACACCCCTGCCACATCTATTTTAGGTGTTCAGGATTAGACGAAAAGAGACTGTTTATTGCCAGACAGTGAGTGTAGAATTACATTACATCTCAGCCCCATTCAACAGAATGGGACTGGCCTGCAATACCAGTCACTGCCAGTTGACAAGAGGGGTGCTACTTCTGATCCTAAACAATCCTATTAAGGCCGGAATTAGACTGGGAATGGATCCAAAAGCTATTTAGATTTTATTCTTCTTTCTTTAGGGGTCAAATCACATATTCACCACCTTGTTCAACCTAGGAAATAAACCGAGAATTTGCAACAAATAAAAATTGGCACCAATAAATCAATTCATATTTTAAATTTGCAATGAATTAGATTTAAGCACTTGATTGCTGTGACACATATATACAGTATATATATTTATTTATATATTAAGTATGTTAATGTTTAATAAACATATATATAAAAGCATATAAAATGACATGTAATAATCCTTACACATATCCTTAATGTTTAATATTATACGTAATGCATCGCTAGTCCCTGAAGGGAGACGTCCATTGAGAAAACAGCTATCCCACATTCCAAAATAGATTTGAAATCCTCTTTTTGTATGCTGAGAACAAGGATTAGACAATACAAAAGTGTTTTCAATGCACATATGTATTTTGTAGGTTAGTTAGTCAACTGAGACCGACTGAGACTTAATCTGTATAATGACTTTAGAAGAAAAAAAAGCAGGCAATCCTATCAAGAGCAAATTAAAACATCTACAGGGAGATTTCTCTGCTCCCCCATTGATGGGAAGTAGAGGGTGAGAAAGATAGTCATAAATCGGGTGAGGGGTATAGACACAGAACGTGTAAATATGTGAAGTCCTTGGTTCCATTTGTTACTTCTGTATTTGGATCCTCGGATTGTTTGTACAGTTTGTGTTGTTTTGCTCTTGTATTTCCTTGTTTACTCGTGTTTGTTTGAACTAATCATCTCTTACCGAAAAAAAAGATCTTTTCTGGGCCCTAGCTGCCTTCAAAAGGCCTAGTCTTCAATAAAGCCTTTAACAGTGGTGGTCGTTGAAGCATTAAAACGTGCTTATCTGCAAGTGAATGCAGGGGCTTTGTTTCAATAAGGCCTCTTTCTCTTTTGCCACTCGCATTGTGACCCTTTGGTATCAATTCAAAGGCCAATTAAAGAATGCACCCATCTTTGAAGTGGGGTATTGAGGGCGCGGAGAGGGATGAACCTGGCGCTCTGATGGACTGTGCTCATTCAACGTGCCTTTTCAAGGCAGTTTTGAGAGGCTCAAAGAGAATGAGCCAGGGGAAGGTCAAGTAGAAAAAAGGGCCAAAGAAACAGCCCCTATTTGTTCGGAGTATTAGCCAAGCAAACTGCAAAAAGCAACAAAATGATACTGTTAATGGAGTAGCCAGACACAGACTTGTCAATCATGTAGTGTGAACCACATTAGACGCACCAAAGCTCAGCTCTGTAAACTTAGCCAATTATCTTGGGGAAGCCACAAGCTGGAATTAATTGTATTATATGTCCCCTTGCTTAGAAGGGTGATACATACACATTTTAATTATGCCATAGCGTATGAGCTGAATATGAATGTGGACACTTGTTTTCCCATAGAAATTCAATTTACAATTTTTAATTCTGCATTTTGGAGAAACAGTATTTAAAATGTTAATCTTATGTGAAACTAAATCTACAATACATATCCCATTAATATGATAATAATAGTAGACAGAAATAATAAAAATAATAATAGAATCTTATTTTATATCTAATATTTAAACTTATTATTATTAGGAAAATAGAGAAATGAGCACAAACACTTACAAGCAGGGACTATCCGACAATATTCCCGCAGGGCCATATACAAAATTAAAATCCCCTTCTAATGCCCCACAGGAGCCCCCAGCATAATACAGCCACCATTAATGGCAGCAGAACACAGGGTGCTGTGACATGCCTATGTTCATTGCGACAGAATATAGGCTGTAAATGAAGGCCTGTATCCTGCTGGTAGTGTCTACCAGCAGGGAACTTGAATGAGGGCTAGGTTAAGTAGGCAGCTGCCTAGAGCACCAGGAGGGGAGGGGCACGAGTTAAGGATTAAAATTATAAATGTAGTGGGGAAGGGCCTTGGGCAGGGGGGCAAGCAACAAGTACTTATTTCTCCAACAACTATTGTACTTAATCTCAGGGAGTGAAGGTATTGGGGTGCAATCTGAAACCCTATCCCCATTAGCTGCCACTTATAACGTATTAGGCAATTGCTATTTGTGTAATTCCTTTATATTATTATTTAAGTTATTCCAAATTGGACCCTTACCTGAGAAGTCCTGCACCTATGTATGAACACAAGGAAATATCCTGTAAAGAAGTGCAGAGTCATCGAACATTGCATTTCTTGGTTTAGTGAAGGCGTCAGTTCACATTACTGAAATCCAAGTCTTAGGTTGGGCCATAATACTCTGAACGGCCTGAAACACTTTCCTTTGTGGTCAGCTTAAATATTTATTATTACTAAGACATGCATGTTATTGTTAAGCAGTTATTCCGACTCTCTAGCTTTCACTGTCTGCAAGAATGGAAACATAATGGTGAAAAGATCAGATATCGTACATACAGCAATTCAGAACATTTATGAAAATACGGCAAAGTAAAGCGGGGCATGAACCATAGTAACCAATCAAATTGTAGCTATCTTCTTTCCAGGTTAGAGTATGAAATTCTATTGGAGATTGGTTGCTTTGGGCAACACTATATATATTTAATGCTTTTGATGAATATTATATATTGAAAAATCAAAATCAAAATAATATTTCTTGGTGCCATTTTGTAGTATAGATTTTTTAATTTGATCTATTATGTGAGGACTCGATAAAAATAACGTAAAAAAGCACAATCTCAAAAAAGTTGACTATTACTTTATGCACATGAGATCTGCATGGTCACCTACTGTTTTTCTTTGGGCAATAGTCTAGATCCATATTCATATCTATCTATCTATCTATCTATCTAGTATCATATCTATCTTTTATCCGTCTACCTATGTATCTATGTTGTATCATATCTATCTATTTATCCTTTATCATATCTATTAAAGCGCTGTGGAATATGATGGCGCTATATAAGTAAGCATAATAAATAATAAATAAATTATCTATCAATATTCTATCATATCTATCAATAATGTCTTTCTTATACCATATCCCTCTCGTATATTTATCTGTCTACTTTGTATCATGTCTATCTTCTATTACTCGCTCTCTTTCTCTCTCTCAGTCTCTCTAGTATCATATCTATCTATTGCATTTATCTGTCTATCTTGTATCATATCTATCTTCTATCTATCTATCTATCTATCTATCTATCTATCTATCTATCTACAGGTGCATCTCAATAAATTAGAATATCTTTGAAACGTTCATTCATTTCAGTAATTCAGTAATACAATCCATAATCAGTGTCTTCCATGATTGTGTGTCCTACTGAACCAGACTGAGGGAACATTTAAAGGCTTAGGAAACCTTGGCAGGTGACACACTGAATTTATAATACTGAACTTTTTTACAATATTCAGATTTTCTTAGATTTTGGTTTTCATTACCTGTAATCCATAATCAACATTTACAGAAATAAAACACTTGAAATAGAACACTCTGTGTGTAAAGAATCTAGAAAATATAGGAGGTCACTTTTTTAATTTAATTACTGAAAGAAATAAACGTTTCAAAGATATTCTAAATTATTGAGATGCACCTCTATCTATCTATCTATCTATCTATCTATCTATCTATCTATCTATCTATCTATCTATCTATCCATCCATCCATCCATCTATCCATCTATCCATCCATCTATCTATCTATCTATCTATCTATCTATCTATCTATCCATCCATCCATCTATCCATCTATCTATCCATCCATCTATCTATTGAATATTGCATGAGAATAATTTCAGTGACAGAAAGCATTTAGATGTTTGAATTGGTTGGTTACCCCTTATCTTTGTGGGTTGGCTATATGGCTGACATGACATCATTTTACTAAGAACTGCAGTAAAGATGATTTTACCCACTTTGACTCCCAGACAATATTTAACAATTACTTCTCCTGAGTGTTAGATGCTATTCTGCTTGATGCCATCTGGGTTTGCCATGCGCAGGCATCAATAATGTATTGTATTCCTGGTCTGGACAAGCAGAATTGGTTAATGTGTTATTCAATGAGAGCAAAGGAATTCTGCTATAGAAAGGTCAGAGGTTCTTATAGCCAAGCCAAAGGGCATTGGGAGATGTATATTAAATGCATGTCATCCTGTGGATTGTGAAAGTAAGCGGTAGTCTATTAAAAGGGACATGGCATTTTAAGATGCCTGATCACTGAGCTCAGGGTCAAAGTTTATCTTTGGGTCAGTAACACATTCCTAGTCCAATTGTTGTACTTTTTTAGATGTCCTGAAATGGACTCTCACTGAATGATTTTCCAAACAAAATACTTGGTTTGAGTTATAAAAGGGAAGAAAAGACTATTTATGAATAGCAATGAAAAAAATTTATAAAATGCATTGACTTACAAGTCAACCCTTTTCTAAAAATGACTTATATGCAGACTTCTTATAAAAATAAGAATATTTATTAGTATCCAACACTAGCTATGTATTTAAGAGTGTGTAGATGTTTGTGTATATGTAGAAATTTACATGTATGTAAAATAATCTATTTATATGGACATAGGTTCTTATATATGTGTAGATTTTTATATGCATGTGGAAGTTTAAATTTAAGCGTATAGATATTTTTATATATGTAGCTATGTATATGTATGTAGAAGTATATGTTTATAAGTATGTAGACATTTGTAGATATATATATGTATGTATGTAGAAGTATATATTTACGTGTATGTAGATATTTTTATATATGTAGTTATTTTAAGTGTATGTAGAAGTATATATTTATATATATGTAGATATTTATATGTATGTAGAAGTATATGTTTACGTGTATGTAGAAGTATATATTTATATATGTAAATATTTATATGTATGTAGAAGTGTATATTTAAGTGTATGTAGATATTTTTATATATGTAGTTATTTTATATGTATGTAAAAGTATATGTTTATATGTATGTAGACATTTATAGATATTTATATGTATTATTTATGTAGAAGAATATATTTATATATGTATTTAAAAGTATATATATATGTAGATATTTGTATATATGTAGATAAATATATTTTTATCATAAATATATTTAAACGGGAAGAAAGCTTCGCACGACATCTTTTAGACCTCAACATGGCAAACAGTAGTTACATTCAGCTATTGAATATAGGAAAGAGCAGTTCATGTAAGCTGAATTGCCGCAGGCCCGGGGCATACACTTCAGAAACATGATGTTTATGTCTCTCTCACATGAGTCTGTGACATAATAAGATGGCTGGATATAGCAAGAGCAAGTACTAAAGGGTTATTGTTACGGACATATTGGGAGAACCATATGGTCACGCGTGCTGTTACTAATCCTTTGAATTAGTGATAATATTTTTTTTGTTTTTAGTTATTTTTGTTGGAAAATGACATCATTCTGCCTGATAAATATAAGATAATTTTACATTTAATTTTCACATTTGTCAGCTTTTGTTGCTCAGTTTTCTTAAAATCTTCAGAATGATAAATGGGTTAATCAGGATGAGAATTGGGCACATGGTACTACATACCTGCTACTCAAAAGTTTAGAAGAGCAGGGAGTTAAAAGCTGTCACCATACATAACTAAGATGTGGGAGAATAGACTTAGGCTACATTCACAAATTCAGTTTTGGTGCATGCTAAGTCTAAGAGTGGATACACAACTGAGTATCTTTAATTTATCCTTTCCCCTCCCATTGTATCCATTCTTGGCTTTGGCTAAAAAGAAATGCACCAAATATTGCATGTGTGAATGTAGTCTTATTCAGACAACCGTGGATAAAAACACCGGAGAAAAATGGATGAGACAGTCCATTTTTTCACGGCTGTTTTGCATCCGTTTGCGACCTGTTTTTATGGATCCCTCACAGACTTGAGTCTATCGATGGATCCGTGATAACGGGCAAACATAGGACATGCATGTTCTATTTATTTTGTCCATTCATCACTCGGCTGTTTTTTGTGTGATGGACATTAAGTCTATAACTTAATAGATATCTCAAGAACTCACTGTTGACTTTTTTGTTTTATGGTGAAAAAAATCTAATTGGGTTATATTAGAGGATACAAGCAATAAAATGTTCTATTGACTTTACATTAACTTTGCAATGAAGGACATCCTAACCTATAAATAACCTAAAGGATGTCTACAGATTGAAGGTTACTTTTGTAGTTGCATTTTACACATACTGTGAACCAAAACGTTACACCTTGAAGACATTCATTGTATTGTAGTGTCAAGTAGTGTCTGACGTTTATGTAACCTGTGCTACCCTCAGTATTGCAGGGGTTAAGAAGTATTGTTATGTAGTGCATTAAATAGTTTGAGGATGCCCTGGTACTTGTTAGACAGTGTTTGGGGGCAGCTGTACGTTTTGCCTTCTTAGTCAAGTAATTTCTTTTAACAAAATGTTAAGCACAGATGGGGCTGTGGCTGTCACTTCCCCATTATTGTCTGTGCAGCTGTTGGGCCTCAATTCACTGTTTTATGTATTCAGACAGTTACTTAGTGGAGACTCTCTGAAAGCCTGGTCCAGCCTCTAATCGCCAAATAAAATGGCCATTTGTCTCCTCTTCCTATTGTTTTGTTTTGGTAACACATGTCACAAGCTCAATTACCCAGTTCATTAACAGCTCCCACTGGACATGATGATGGGGGAGTCCTGATAAGGTAGCTGGTTGGTCGATATAGTGAATAATATACTCTTCCTACAACTGTAAACAAAAGTCTGGGATGGACCTGAAATTTAATGAGCTAAAACTCCTACTTCATTATGTCCTCCCATCCATCCTGGTTGTGTATACATTTTACAACTAGTCTTATACATGCAAAAAAAAACAAAAAAACCCCAAAAATAACAGATATGCAAAGCAAAAAGTAGCACATCTAAAATCAAAAATTATTATTATTATTCTTGAAAATGTTATATTGCAGTATGGTTGATAATCATATAAATCAGACTTGCTTAGATGTGACACAGGCTGTAGTATTAAAGTACACCTGAGGATGAAAAGTTGAAGTTCATCTGTTGAACTTTGGTGCTTGCAAGGTTTCTATTTTTTCAGAAATGTAAAAGAATTTTAGCAATTTGTTCTCTGCTCTGGATTCTTTGGGGTTAGTGTTTAATTTAACTCCCTTCTTTTGACTTCCTAACTGGTGAAAAATATCAATAGCTCATTAAATTTATATATAACAATACAGGATTTTCACAATTTCATGGCTTTTCTCAGTGAAATAATATTTTCACGGCTGACGATTTCCATGAAATTTGTCGCCACCGTGAAAAATAGACAGAACTATGGTTATTTGTGTGGACAGGATCAATGGAGCTTTCCTAGACACCCTGAGCACTGTGCTCATTCACATAAAATGGAGCTTGCTGTAGACACTCACAGCACTGTTCTGCAATCTTGAGTAATGTTAAGAAAGTGAAACGAGCAGCAGACATCACTGGAGAATTCTTAAGGCTCTTCTCCACAACTACAATAACTATAATATACAATTAAATATTTTATATCGGCCATTAGGACAACATATACACATTTATAATTCAACAAAGAATACATTTACTATAAAGGTGATACTAATTATAATAAAAAAATATAATATTAAGTATTAAAAAAATTACAATGTAATAAATCATAAGTTGTCAAGCCTTCATATATTCCTAAAAAAATCTCACTGCTGGAAATAGATATGGAATCAATCTCGGTATAACTGATAAATTTTCAATTATTTTCATTTTTTTAAGTAGTCCTATTATCAGTGCATGTATTAAAAATCATAACAATTTGGATATTCTCTGAAAAAATATATACTATATACAAAAAAACATGTCCTAGCATTTTCCCATTGCCAGAGGAGGATATAATATTTTTAGGGGTAAATTTCTAAAACCTGGAAATGTTTGTGAAAGTAAGGTCAGTGGCTGCTTATGCTATTATTTATGACCTACTGGTATAATTTATCATATTTTATTATATCATTATGACAGAAAAATACAATATATAGCCTAAATCTAAGAAGAAGACAAATTGTCAATTTATATTTCTTGATGTTCAACACATTTAATTTGTGATTCAGAACTTTGATATGAAATGGATGCATTCAGGAATTGTTTATTTTATTATGTAATTATAATGCCATACAAATTCATATCATATGGATAATAATATTTTATTTATTATGTTATTTATTATTTTTGTAAGGAGCATGGTCTGTATAATTTGTCCTATGGAATATTGAAAAATAAAAAAAAAACAATTTTACAAGGTAATATGATCTCTCTTCCCTTGATGTCTGTAGTAGAGAGTCATGATAAATGTAGTATTGTGGGGTACAGGGTGGGGTTACAACTCCAGGTGCTAAATGATCTAGAGTAGAGGGTCTTGGATTAACCCCTGCTGTGAGCTTATTTCACACCCTCCTCTTCAGCCTCCCCCACTCCACCCAAAAAAAAAAGAAACTTTCCATTCCTACCTCCTTTTTCCAGTCCAGTTTTCTTTGTGTATGCTACTCCCTGCCAGGCAGGTGTCAGAGGCCTGAATGCTGGTATAGACTCTGTTAATGGATACCACAGATGGAGCGTGGAAATTGGTAGAAAAGGCCCCAGCCACAGGCCATTTCTCGGGGGCCCCAACAAAGACAAACCAAGTAAGTCAACAAAAAAATCCTAAAAGACCACAAAAGCTGGGTGTCATTTACTGAAGGCTGGCAAGAGGAGTTATGTCCTGTGTAACATAAGTTCTTGTATTCGGAAAGTGACACTTCATCTCCAAACATGGCTTGTGGTGTAACTCTTTTTGATTTATATAAATGGGGCGGCACTACTATACTGCTGCCTCAGTACTGTACAACCAAATTGTTAAAAGTTCAGAAAATCTGGGTCACTGTGATACTCCACCGCCCGTGTGCTATACAGTCATGGCAGCAAAAAATGTCACAAACGTCATCAAACACAATCATATAAAAGTAAAAGATGGTGACGTACCCTGCAATGGTTGATAGTAACTCAGGTCAATCCCTTGTAATATAGTGGGTTATCACCCTATTTAACAAGTAAGATTAATAAAATAAAATATTCTGTAACCAAGCTGTAATAAGTTTGTTTATTGCACCTATTATTATACTAGAATTATCATGATAATTATACTATTATTGTACTGTCATGAACACATTTTTATTGGTCTACTTGTGCTTTTTTTTTAACAGTGCACATTTCAATTATGCATTATTGTAAGAGCCTTATAATTCAATACAGTTCAGTAAAGATTTTTTGTTCTTTTTTTGTGGATTTATGTAAACCTTCCATTTTTAAGATTCTTAGAAATTTTTTCCATATTAAGACTGGGACGTCCTTTACACTATAATTTTTAAAGATTATATCTGGCCTGCTAGTTGCCTGTAACCATTCTGAATCCTTGTGGCAAGCAATGGGTAAAGTCGTGCTCTCAAGACTCTGGCTTAGAAAAGGGATTTTGTTAACAATGAGATCAAGGGCAGAAAAGTTATCTAAAGCCAGCCTGGCCGGATTACAAAGTTCTGCCTTTTAAGAATAAGTGGCAGCATTGGCCTGGCTGTGAAGTTTAATTAAAAGAAGTTCCAGAATTAGAGACTGCTCCCATGTCCCATAACCCCTCGTGACCTAGGCCGTAGCCCCAGGAAATATTTGTGTGCACAGTACTGCAGCTCAGTGTCATAAGCCACTGGTCACATGAGTTTCTATAATTGAATATATCCCAAGCAGGACATAAAAGGACAAGACAAAATTGGTGACAGAAGAGCTCATACTTTGGGTATGTCCGCACGTACTGGAAAATAGCTGTCATGGATTTTACCAAATGTTATACCACAAATTTGTGACAAAATCTGTGGCACTGTAAAGGGAGAAATCCGCAGCGAAAATCTTCAGAAAGAACTGACATGCTGTGGGTTTAAAATGTCAATGTCTGAGCTGAATTTTTTTTTTTTTTGCAGTGTGTGGATGAGATTTGAAACTCTGGCTATGAACAAAAAATCTGCAGCGTATCTGCTACATGTGAACATATCCTTAAAATGAATTTTTACAGACAATACTTTTTAGATGAATCTAAGCAGCTATAATAATATAAAGTATTTATGTACATTGGGTAAAACTGAACATCTTTTATATCATTACCTGAAGATAATTTCAAGAATCGCTTACACTACTAACATCCAATTCAGTTATATATATTTTGTTGACATATCTGTCATATACCATTATACTGTAGGACATCCACTAGGATAACAAAGGCCCCAGCGTGGGACAAGCAATGATGTAGTACATACCATAAGGGTTTGGGTAAAATTGAATGATAAATAACAGCTTAGTGGATTGAAGAATAACCTCTGGCCAAATTTCCTCCCTGGTGCCTATTTTAAAGTACAAAGCCAGATACCGTGATGTTATATTTTCTCCGTTGGGCTTTACTACAAAGTTCCTGTTTGTTTTGTAAGACTGTAACACAAGCATAGCCAAGTTTTAGTTAAAAAGTCACTGTTTTCTTTCCCATGGTCTGGAAGAAGCAAACTTGATAGACGCTGGTCTGTCATACAACATATTTCCACCAGAGATGGTTCTTGAGGTCCTCAGCTGGCTTTCAACGAGAAACGATATTTCTTGCCAACATAGTCAACCACTAAATAACCATGAACAATATGTATCATCAATGTATGGATTTTAGCCGTGGAATATTTGATGAATCAGTACTGTCACTTTCTGCTAATTGTGTAATGTTCGTTCACCTTGACATGTCTGAATAATTTAGGTGTTGAACCTGTGTGATTTTCTTCCTTTCAGCTCCTTCATCCCCCCAGTCTGAAGAAGGTTCTGACATTGACTCTGAACCAGACCTCCCCTTGAAGAGGAAGCAGCGTAGAAGCAGGACCACATTCACAGCTGAGCAGCTGGAGGAACTAGAGAGAGCTTTTGAGAGGACTCATTATCCAGATATTTACACTCGGGAAGAACTTGCTCAAAGAGCCAAGCTAACTGAGGCTCGAGTACAGGTAGAGAACACATTTCTGTCTATTTACTCCACAAATTTTATACTATGAACAAGGTGTCAACATTGTCAATGTAAGAGAAGTCGTCTATGTTACTGCTGGCCATCCATGAACATATTATCCACAGGTTTTTAAAAAATTATTAAGTTTGTTGCTCAACTCTTAGGGTCTTTTCTTACCACACAGAAGGTCCTGGGTTTGAGTCCCGGGAAAAAGATATTGAAAAAATAAATAGAATGATGCTTTAAATATCTGAAAGATCCCCAGTCTAATAAAAAAAAATCATTATTGGGCCTGTTTAAGATCTTTATCTTTAAGATGAAGCTCATCCTTCCATCTTGTTCCACAACAATTCCAAATCCCATGTGCCTTTGTTCCCATGTTTTCACTTATAGAAGGCTGATAAAACAATACAGAGCAAAGTAAGGGATTAAAACCCATCATGTTAACACTAGTAATAAATGTTGTTGTGTTTCCAAGAGCATTTATTTTCATAAGTCGATGACCCTTACCAGGCAAATGCAGGAGGCTTTTTCCAGCTGTTATAATGTGTCTTTAACCCTCTGACTTCACAACATTCCTTATGGCTTCCTCAGATCCCTAGAGACTCATAACCTGTCACACTATTACCATGATCTACAGTCTAACAAATTCCCCTGAACATCTAACATATGGGTCTTGAAATGAGCACAGCATGAAGCGGCATATCACTGTCAGTCAGGACCTCTTTGCTGCTGGAGAGGTGCACAGTGCATCCGATTACTGCAGCAGTGAAGGAGTTAACTTGACATAGAGGCTTTCTGATTCCTTGTTGGTGCTTTTTTTTAAAGGGACAATGCGGCCTCATGAGACCGGTATAAATAGCTGGCTTTTTTTATAGACCTACAACACTGATGAAACGTGAAAGTGTTTTACCGAACTGACTGATATTTGCTCATTGGCTATCACACGTTTTGTGTGTATGAGTACACTGTGATCTTCACGTAGGTTCTTTAATTGTCAAATTTTTCTAATGCCACTGGTACATGAAAAATTGGATCTCAACAAATATACATCTAGAGCTGCATAGAAAATATAAAAAGTTGTGTGAAATCACATATAAGAAAAGGGCAACTACACTTAAGAGAATTTATTGGAATGTGTACATTGCACCTAGTTGACCTGCTAAGAGGGTTGTTCTTACTATAACACTATCTGTGACACCACCAATCCCTGCAGAAGACTCTTATCTGCATACATTGTTATAAGATGCTGTCATTGCTGTTGAAGATGTCCCAGGAGACACTTGAAGACATTAGATGATGACGTAATCCCAGAGGTTTCCATTTGTCTATTACAAAGTTGTATAACCTTGTTAAATGGAAGAACAAATGACACTATTTCTTGTCTTGCAGGGGAGTAATAAACAAATCAGACATAGAACATACTTCTGTTCATTCCTATATTATGCCTTTTCCCAGACCATAAATCTCCATAAGGTGTCAACAATTATATTGATGAATCTTCCACGGAGGATACTGTGCATTATTTTGTATCAGCCTTTGGAATTTTTACCTCCTGTGTGACGCTTACCTTACAGTGTGCCCATCCCCCGCACCCACTCAACATAGACATCTCGGAGTCCAGCGGGTTTGCTCTATATGACTTGATGTACAGAGGGTTATTTCCATGTGCCTTCTCCGATTGAAGGATGCTACATATAAATGCGATGGGACATTCACTTATGTAATCTATAACGGTCATAAACATTTCTCTTATAGGTGTGGTTTAGTAATCGCCGTGCCAGGTGGAGGAAGCAAGCAGGAGCCAATCAGCTAATGGCCTTTAATCATCTGATTCCAGGGGCTTTTCCACCTGCGGCCATGCCAGCTCTGCCAACGTACCAGTTATCAGAGACATCCTACCAACCTACATCCATACCACAAGGTAAAGCATCACGGATTCAGAGGTTAAAAGAAAACCATTGTAACTCCTCATGTTACAAGCTATTGAATATACAGATTTCTTTTAGTAACTGAAAATGAGTATTCCTTCTTTCTTGCAGCTGTGTCTGATCCAAGCAGCACGGTTCACAGACCCCAACCTCTCCCTCCGAGCAGTGTTCACCAAAGCAGCCTTCCTTCCAATCCTGAGAACAGCTCGGCCTACTGCCTGCCCAGCGGCCGGCATGGATTTTCCAGTTACACAGACAGCTTTGTACCCCCATCTGGGCCTTCCAACTCCATGAACCCCACCATTGGCAATGGCCTTTCACCTCAGGTCAGTGGAGTGTTTTCATTACTTTAACTGAGAGCCAGAACCGAACAGGCCGGGCACCTGAGGCAAAAAGGGAAGAAATTGCCAAATTCGAACCATAAAGCGTTCTTTATATGAGCCACATGATTCTGTTTTGCAAATTTCCTTCCCTTTTTTCCTCCTCCACCCCCGCACTGGCTACTTCAAAAGCTGTGGCTGGTAGGCTGTCTTTCAAGTGTTTTTCTTCCTCCAAAATAATATAGACCTTTCTGGAGTTAAAAATGACAGTGGCCACAAGGCAAAGAGTCAAAGGGAACTACGCAACAAAGATCACAATGTCTTGCACGCAGCACACATCACGAGCAAATGCTAAGCCTTATTTACTCCAAAGATCTTATAGATCTTCTGTTCCTTACAGTGCAGTGTGTGCTATGTAATGTGTGAAAAAAACTGTCTATGGGGTGTAGGATGTGTGATCCTAAGATCTGCAGAGAATATCCTAACTATATTATTTGCGTTATTCATGACGTTATTTCTAGGACTATTAGCATAGGTGACATTGACTTTCTAGTCCAGAATCAAAAATTTTAAAAAAAATTCTCCAGTCTGAAGGTCGATGTATAGGAATTTTGATACAATAATGTAATATTATTTTTTGGATGCAATGTAGATACTTTTGTCTTTAATAATTTTCTTAAGGAGCATTTTGAGGTTTCTTGGCCCTTTAAAAAATAGCCGCATCAATAAATGAAAGGAACGCTGGCACCTTGGGAATATATATGGTTCTCAAAGCGATAATTATACTGTTAATTTTCATTCAGAAGAGTTTTGGTGTTGTACTTGGGAATTCCAGTAAAATAAATTGACTTGGTAATTGAGTGTCAAAAGGTTGGTTGAATTTACTACGGTCCACAGCTGCCTGAGGTTGGCTTGACATTGTTAATGTGTGTCTAAACACAGAGATTTTTATTATATCAGAGGGACTAATATTCAGGTGTCTAATAGTTTCTCTGAACGGCATGCAATCTATAATTAAAATCAGGCCTCTTTGTCGGGCTAAGTGGGGGCAGTTTCACAGCTATGAATCCTCCCCAAACACATCTTCCTCTCGGCAGTGAGAGGAAACAGAAGGATATTGAGAATGACATAAATGAAAAGTGAAAAGACAATTATACCCAATTACACACTCATCAGCCTGGCTCTAGCACTGAGAGGGCATCTTAATAGGCAGAAAATGAGATTTTAATGGCACAAAGGGGAGCAAAAATAACGACTTGCGTCTCTTCCCTCTCCTCTACGTGAGGTTACAATCTTGAGACGGCTATAACTACTCTCTGCTAGACAGTGATAAATCTGTGAAAATATAAAGTTCAAAGACTTGGAGAGTTAAAAAGGGTGCACAGTCAAATGCGATGGAATAAACATTACTGCCTATGGGCAAAAAACTCATAAAACCTCCTTTTTCTAACAGTAAGTGTAATTAACTTTCACTGCTTTCTTTCTACTGCACATTAGCAGGAAGCCCAAACTTTCTGGCTTTTAACACACAGTAGGAGTGAATGGCTTTAAAATGGAATAATCATCTTTTTCCAATGTTATGGTAGCCCATAGAAGAGGCCGGAATTTACTTTGGTAATTAATCGGACTGGCCGGAGAGAAATGTCTTCTACACATAGAGACCAGGCTTTTTCATCTCAGGATAACACATTCATTTACACTTTGAAGCCTAAAAGTCAGTGAAATAAACAAAGAAATTACAACTAAATGTATGTATATTAGTCTACATAAAGGCTATAGACAACTTAAAGGGGCCCTTTGGAAGTGGAGTCCTCTAAGGAACCTTAAGTATCTCTGCTCAATAATTCAGATTTTTGTTATTTATTTGCATACTTTTGGAATAGTGAATGTTCACCCTGAGAATTGAAGTTCTAGATCGACTTTTTAAACCGGGCAATTAATGTTATTTAATGATTTCCAATAGTGTTTGATGTGCTGAGATTGAGAACGCTCATATTTTCATGATGATATAAAACCACCTGCAGAGGTCATTAAAGTGATGGAGTGTTCCCTCTGGTTTACTCATCAGCATCTGGGACACAGAGTATACTGAGAAGTCAGCCCTGAGTGGGGGGATTAGGACCTGGGACTTCTAAATAAGAATAGCGTTTCAGTTGTCATTGGGTTTGTTTTTAGTTTCAGTACACATCTACATTTGGCTTTATATGAAACCACTAAATATTAATGGCTATGGGAAGAAAGGGGCAAGTGATGTTGAAGATTCTATAGATGAAGTATATTATATTTATGTGCATTCTACGGACTGACCATGTAGTTGATGCTAAAAGATCTAAAAGTAAGGATTGGCTGGATACCATATGTTACATGCTTGTAGTTCCACTGCAGTAGTTCCACAGTTTTACATTAGATGCTATATACGTTGTAGTGAATTCTCCATGATACGGCTACCTACATGTAGTTGTCCATAAGCAAGACACTATTGGTAACAACTCTAGATCTTTTTGCTGAGTTTCATTCTGTTATTCTATCCGGTAAGAATGCAATTAGATGTTCCCTACAGCTACCTCTATATTCTGTAAAGCTATATGGACACTGGTTTCCAGTGATGGGTGGTAAGCATTAGATATATTTTTCATAGTTTGAGGGCAGTAAATGGGACCTCCAGGAGAGACGTGCTAGAGATTATAATATAGTTGTGGCAAGAGTCAGATGGATATACAGGAATAAAATATTACTACTGACTTAAATCTTTCCATTTTGTTATTATTTGAAATATAAAATAATTCAGAATAAGTTAGCATATTGTTTTAGAATGATTACCTGTACAGCACCAATGTGACGCAACATCCTGCAAAATCAGAAAAAGGCCTAAAATAACAATGCACTAAAATGCAAGGAAGACGCTTCATCATTATTACACTATGCTCACACCTGCATTGGTATTTCTGTTCTTTTGGTTTGATGCAGGACCAGAAAAATGGAAAAATGGTCAAATGATGGACAGCATTGGATCCAGAGCCACCCTATTGACTATAATGGGGTCTCTCGGGTGTCTGTTATTTTTTTAACATACCATGGCAAAAGAAAATGAAGGACTTTTCGTCCAGGGTTTCTGCTGGACACTGTGCTGGAGATTCAGAACTGAGACCCCAATGTAGATGTATTAGTTGTATTTCTTCATTTTAAAGGACCTATATATAAAAGAGCAGATGTTCTACATTTTTTCTGCTCACTATACAATACAACAGTTTATTAAATGGTTATTAGTATAATACAAAGTCATTTAATAAACTGAATTATACGGTCACATGGTGCGGAGCAAGCGTCCTGTAACCTTTGCCTGGTATAGCTTTCAGGGCATGCTCTTCCTTTCCTGTTATGTCACCTCATTTATAGTCCAATATATAAAGCTAATGATTTTCTGTAGCCCATTGACACTTATTTCGGATGATTTGCACTGAGAATGTGGCCTCCACCTCTTAATATGTATAACATGAGCTCTTCTAGAAGACGCACAAGTGTGTCACAAAATGTCACAAAACTCTATTCAGATATGAGCGAGACGTGAGAATTTAATTAAGGTATCCAAGAGGTGCTGCAGCTTCAATGATTTGTATTATTACAATGATAATATTAGTTCTTACTGTTGGAGGTGAGTGATGCTTTAGAAGGAGGGTTATCCAGAGAACCTCTATAGACACATTGTCCAGTAGTGTCATACAATTGTCTGTCTAGTTCTTAGACAAAATGGCTGCCTGCACTGTATTTATCATTATCTCTTTATATGAAGAAACATTATCCACATATTTCACATAAGCAATACTAGATTTGGGTAGTCATTTCTCCATACTGATCATTTCTAGGATGTTTACTCACAATTTTTCAACGTTTTTGGCCATCAAACCCAAGATTAAAGTCATTTGTCCTTTTGGATAACAGTTGATTTGCATACCCTCTACCCAGAAAGCATTGCTTGCCTACAACACTATCTAGACCAAATGAGGGTATCTCTAAGGAGAAACAATAGCCTCAGTTCATCGTGGGAAATCCATTGAAATTGATAAGCTAGAGTCCTATAAATGTTGCTATAGCCCATGTTAGGTATCCTATATTTCATAGCATCTGCAATGTCTATTTGTATGACCCTGACTCCCCAACCAGTGTTCAACTTCATCCCTAACAGATAAAGATTCTCCATCTTGTGGTATGTTCCCGGGTTCCCCACACATGCGTTTGCTAGACAGTGATTTTATAATGAAGAGGATTAGCTGTTTAGCCGGAGAAATCCCACAGAGGTGTAGGCCAGATTAAATACACATGATGGAGATGTCCTTATAAAAGTATGAGGGATAGAATCTGCCACAACTTGATTCATGCCCGTGTGAACACGACTAAGGAATTCACAGCCATTCTGCGCAGCGGGAATAGCACAGAGCAGGTGGCACCATTTTTCTTAGAACCGGGCCTGCATCTGTTTCCCATCACAATAGAGCAGGGCTCTGGACATCTTCAGGACAACGTGTCCAGCTTCCTGTGGAGAAAGCTTCTGTAAATTACACGCTACACATGTGTGAGGGTCAAACATGGACAGAATGCATAAAGTTAGTATTAACCCCTCTTATGCTGGCAGGTAACAAGCCAGAAAAGGTAGAAATAATGAAATATGAAATGCATATGGGAAAGAATCTAGATGGATAAATTATAATTTACATATGTAGGCCACACACAAAAGAATGACTCCTTCTAATGTTCAGCCAACTTTCATAAAACAGAATGTGGCATGTAGCTAGTAAACCAGTGGCATGGTTATAATATCCGGCTCCTACTGATATCATTGGGTACTTTATGAAAACGTCTCCTTAGAAATGGATCTCATTTTTCACCATAGTGGAACAATATTTGGTATTCAGCTGAATTTTTGATGGATTGTCTTTACATTAAATTCTATATGTTTTTAGGTAGAAGAATAATAATTACTAACTATAGTAATGTTGCCCTAATAACTCCATTTGTTCATTGTACTGCATTATTACGTTGTATGTTCTTCTGAACCATTTCTCCAAAGAGGATGATCTGGAAATAGTGTTGATTTGTCCTAGGAATGGTCTTACAGCATATCCTAAGTGCAGCCCTTCAGTATAGACTCACCACTAGATGACATTTTTAACTATTTGGTTTCCATGTGGTTCTGTTTTGAGGGAACAATGTTGAGATGTGTTGGCCTATTATATGGTTTGCAATGAGATCCTTATTACATTATACATGTCTTTAGGAAAATATATTCACTATTAACTCAGTTACGGATGCTGGCAATTTTGAGCAGGGCCGATAGCTTTCAAGTGTGTGAGAGATTTTTACCAAGGTCTGCCTCTGCAAACACTGATGCCTGATGTTTTTTTACTGGGGAAATGAGAGCTTCTCTGGAACCGGAAACAAAACGATACTCACTAGTTTAGTAAAAGGGATTAGACCGAGGTGACCGTGCCCTTCCCTTAGTTCTATGTTTAGGTGAAAAGGTCAGGACAAAAAAAAATACAGGGGTCCGAGAGCCTGGGGCTACTTCCCTTTTTTAGCTTTCAAACAGACATATGCAGGAAAATCAAATTATTGGGATGCTAATTCAGTGCAGGTAGATTTATGGAGCACTAGAGTTCAGTGCAAGAGGAAAAGGTTCTTTTGTGGACTTTTTTGGGTTCATTCTGCGTGCCTTCAACTTTTTTATAACATTTTTTCTAAGTTCTTATGTATTTTATCTGTTTCTTGTTTTATCAATAGAGTCACCGATAACATGTTATCCCCTAAACCTGCAAACACCATTCTTGGTTGTCCCACAATCACCAACTTATCACCTATCAACAAGATAGGTGATAAATCTCTAATCACTGGAAGCCCCACTGACATGGAGAATGGGGGTCCTGTGTCCCCCATTTGAACGGAGTGGTAGTTAAGGATGTGCACCGCTGCTTATTTTTATTTCTATAGGGCTGACAAGGATAACCAAGTACAATGCTCAGCTGGCTTTGTAGAATTTAAATGGAGCTGTTACGATCACACTGCTGATGCAGGAGACAGGTCCAGTGTTCTTTTCAATGGTTGGGTTTCTAGTGGTGGGAGCCCCCAGAGATCAAACACTTATCAATTATTATGTGGATAGGTGATAAATTGTGATTGTGAGCCAACCCCTTTGACAGCAATATCACTGACTTTGACTAACCCAGGGACCGTTTATAGCTGTTTCCTAACTTTACAATTGGTATGTAGACACAGGGACATGAAAGTGGGATTCTTACTGCAGTGTCTTCGTATCATTGCTAGATGGAACATTGATTACTATTTTAGTAATAGAATTTTACTATGAATATTGTGGTAGGGGTCTGTATTGGATTTTACATCACTCAGTTCATATATATATTTCATTGTATTCATTCGGCTGTGTCACACATAGTATGCATGTATCCACATATGATATCAAGTGTAGAATACAATATACTAAAATGACTATTCTTTCCTACAGGTAATGGGTCTCCTTACTAATCATGGTGGAGTGCCTCACCAACCTCAGACTGACTATGCCTTATCACCATTAACTGGAGGTCTTGAACCTAGTACTGCTGTGTCAGCAAGCTGCAGCCAGAGACTAGAACACATGAAGACGTTGGATAGTCTATCAACATCTCAGTCATACTGCCCACCAACCTATAGCACATCAGGATACAGTATGGAGCCTGTAACGGGATATCAATACAGCCAGTATGGACAGAGTAAGTATACTTAATAAGTCAGTAATCTGTGCCATATAGTCAGGCTTTTACTCACTAAATTCTCAGAAGCAGGAAGTCTTTAGCAATCTTCAGCATCAAATTTGGAAGGTCACAGATTATCTCCTAAGCTTGAAGTATAGTTTAACTGTTTCCATTCATGCAGGGGACTCGCTCCCTTGCTATGAGTTGACTTTTTTCTATCAGATAAAGTACAAAACAAGAAACATTGTGGCTTCCAACAGAAGGTTGATGACTCTCCCTTTCTCACTGAGTCTCTTTTGTCTCCGGTGCCCGTTGATTGTTCTCTGAAAAACATCTGTTGCATAATTATTTGCTTAAGTGATGTCAAAGACATCTTGAGGTGATTACGTGCCGAGACATGAGACCTGACCGCCATTAGGTAAAACAGAAGGTTTTGCCCGACATGCAGTAACCACGGGCATGCCCCATATTAAAAACACATGTCTTTAATCAAGTCAGTTCAAGAGTCATTAAAGTATATGATCACATATTCTGAAGAGTTTGTCAAACTTGTCCCGGGAATAAAAATATTAGCCCTATTCTTTGATATCCCAGTATTACATGTGACAGTGTCAACCTATGGTTCAGGCTGGCTTTTAAAGTGAATTGATCTTAAGTCTTCTAAACCTCTCTCTCTATTTCCTACAGGTGCCTTTCATTATCTGAAGCCAGATATTGCATAGAGTGACTGTCTCTCCGATGGTGTTAGAACCGGAGGTTTGGACTAGATGGATATTCTCATCAATTAGCAGCACCAACTGGAGCTTGACAAATAAGTAGATGATAAGGACTTCTTTTATGGAAGCGAAGAGGATAATGAGAAATATTATAATTCAGCTGGCTGTGTAGGGAAAAAGTTTGACATCCTACCATCCTCCAGGAATGACTTATCTAAAGACTGGGCAACTGTTCCAAGTGTATTGCTCAACAGAGTTCTGCCTTGGAAGTTAGAGCTTTCCCAGGTTCCTACAAGAAGACGAACTCAAGCCGATTGAAAGAGCTGACCGAGAAGAAGGAAAAGTTGAGGAGTTCATTTAAAGAGATTATTTTTTATTTTGTACCCCGGTTAGTAGAAAATTGATAAGACAGCTGTTAAAGAGGAGCCTTTCTATGTCAGACCCAGCCTCATAAGAAGCACAGAGCAGGGAATATACAGAATTTTGTGCCACATGGGCTCGGCCGTGGTGAAATGCTCTCACTTTACAGCTCAATTTGACTGTATAGATAACATTCCACGTTACAGATACAAGCTTCATCATCCTGTTGTTATTTAGGGTTGACGTAAATAGACAAAGTCCAATGTTTATTAAGACTTTTACTAGGATTAACACCCAGCATTTAAGAACTGGCAAATACATTTGGCGTGAGAAATAAATAACTCAGAGGGGGAACGCCCAGCGCCAAATTCTGACTGAAAGACATTGATTTCATGGCTGTCAATCAACGTGCAATAACATACCTCACTTCAACATCCCTTTCATGTCTTGCAAATACAATGGAATTGTATTTTTCTGCAAGTATATTCATTTTCAAAGAAATTTCTGAACCTCAATTTGACATTTTCTACAAGAGAGCCACTCTTTCTATTTTATAATACAGTAAAAAGGCATTCCACCATTTTGTCTGTTGTATGTTTCTATAATCCAGTGGTATGCCGTCTGTTTTTTCTTTCCAGTTCTTTGATCTGAAAACTCAGCATGTCTTTGCAGGGAACACTAGGCAAGGCATGGTGGGGCCTGTAGTTGAAACTACAATTCAAGGGGCTTTATCTTGCTTTAAGTTATTTTGTTTTTTTTTGACCGATCGGTTTATATGGTTATATAAATTGGTAGCGTCAGGTCAGCCTCTAAGCTACAACCAATACTGATCTTTGGGATAATTGGAAATTTTACTTAACTTTGT
The DNA here is from genome assembly GCA_947044405.1 of Leptodactylus fallax. NCBI lineage: Eukaryota > Metazoa > Chordata > Amphibia > Anura > Leptodactylidae > Leptodactylus > Leptodactylus fallax. The sequence continues at coordinate 3,474,861 of CAMRHE010000209.1, forward strand.
ACAAAGCTCCCTTTATATTGCCCTCTTTAATCAATGAAGGTATTTATCTGATGTCTGAGCCCCCATACACATAAGAGAAAATTGGCCAACTCCACCAACTTTTGTAGGATTGGTGAACTATCTTCTGTGTATGGGGGCCTCCTGGCTTTCCCCTAACAAATAATATAAGGGTAAGAAAGGAGTGGGCATAATAACTCTGTTCATGTCCAATCCTTTGTTCCCTGAGTGGAGGTGTCTGGCAGTGACTTGTTCTCCATTTCCCATTGAGAGTACTGCAAACACGTGGGACAGGTAAAATAGCTGTTTGCCAAACGACTATTCAGCCAAAAGCTATTAGAAGTTTATGGGCATCTTAAGCTGAGTAGTTAACCTATACACTTTGTTAAGCCTGTGCAGGACATGAGGGGGCAGTACAGTCATGGCCAAAAGTTTTGAGAATGATACAAATATTAATTTTTACAAAGTCTACTGCTTCAGTTTTTCTAATGGCAATTTGCATATACTCCAGAATGTTATAAAGAGTGATCAGCTTAACAGCAATTACTTGCAAAGTCAATATTTGCCTAGAAAATGAACTTTATCCCCCAAAATACATTTCAACATCATTGCAGCCCTGCCTTAAAAGGACCACCTAACATCGTTTCAGTGATTGCTCCATTAACACAGGTGTGGGTGTTGATGAGGACAGGGCTGGAGATCAATCTGTCATGATTAAGTAAGAATGACACCACTGGACACTTTAAAAGGAGGCTGGTGCTTGCCATCATTGTTTCTCTTCTGTTAACCATGGTTATCTCTAAAGAAACACGTGCAGTCATCATTGCACTGCACAAAAATGGCCCAACTGAGAAGAGTATTGCAGCTAGAAAGATTGCACCTCAGTCAACAATCTATCGCATCATCAAGAACTTCAAGGAGAGAGGTTCCATTGGTGCCAAAAAGGCGCCAGGGCGCCCAAGAAAGACCAGCAAGCGGCAGGACCGTCTCTTAAAAGTGTTTCAGCTGCGGGATCGGGCTACCAGCAGTGCAGAGCTTGCTGAGGAATGGCAGCAGGCAGGTGTGAGTGCATCTGCACGCACTGTGAGGCGGAGACTCTTGGAGCAAGGCCTGGTCTCAAGGAGGGCAGCAAAGAAGCCACTTCTCTCCAGAAAAAACATCAGGGACAGACTGATATTCTGCAAAAGGTACAGGGAGTGGACTGCTGAGGACTGGGGTAAAGTCATTTTCTCTGATGAATCCCCTTTTCGATTGTTTGGAACATCTGGAAAACAGCTTATTCGGAGAAGAAGAGGTGAGCGCTACCACCAGTCTTGTCTCATGCCAACTGTAAAGCATCCTGAAACCATTCATGTGTGGGGTTGCTTCTCAGCCAAGGGAATCGGCTCTCTCACAGTCTTGCCTAAAAACACAGCCATAAATAAAGAATGGTACCAGAATGTCCTCCAAGAGCAACTTCTCCCAACCGTCCAAGAGCAGTTTGGCGCTCAACAATGCCTTTTCCAGCATGATGGAGCACCTTGCCATAAAGCAAAGGTGATAACTAAATGGCTCAGGGAACAAAACATAGAGATTTTGGGTCCATGGCCTGGAAACTCCCCAGATCTTAATCCCATTGAGAACTTGTGGTCAATCATCAAGAGACGGGTGGACAAACAAAAACCAACAAATTCAGACAAAATTAAAGCATTGATTCTGCAAGAATGGACTGCTATCAGTCAGGATTTGGTCCAGAAGTTGATTGAGAGCATGCCAGGGAGAATTGCAGAGGTCCTGAAGAAGAAGGGTCAACACTGCAAATATTGACTTGCTGCATTAACTCATTCTAACTGTCAATATAAGCTTCTGTTACTCATAATATGAATGCAATTATATTTCTGTATGTGATAAAAACATCTGACAAACACACATAAAAACCATAGGGCAGCAGATCATGTGAAAATATAATATTTGTGTCATTCTCAAAACTTTTGGCCATGACTGTACATAGGAATTTTACAGAACACCAAAGATAGAATCCCTGTGTCATGCTCCATCTCCTCCATGCAAAACACAGTCTATACGTTTTGCCTGTAGGACCCCTTTTAGAGGCGGTATTCATAATACACAGGATTTACCACAGAGAATTTTCTTTTCAACATCATTTACACATTGCCCATCTGAGAGGCAACAGAAGCCTGTCCTGCCATTCTAGAAATGCCATATTTATCAGGAATTAGTATAAATAAAACTTTTAGAAAAATAAAAATAAGAAAACATGGGTTAGCCTATGATGAACTGCTTTCATTGCTAGATGGGAATGCAATAAAAAGGGTTACATGATTGTCTTATATTGAAAATGTAAAAAAAAAAAAATGCTAGGTGGTTGAAAAAAATTTACAATCTTATTTATTTCTTCGTTTTCTTGACAAGTGAAGCGAGGTAGAGCACAAAATACATTCCTTCAAGAATGATGGGTAATTCATTAGGGATCTAGCTAGGATATGGTTAGTGATGAGATCACGCTTTCGTCTTAGAGGTGATGGAAGAAGTTAAATTTTATCTGTGTGTAGTCGGTATTTCCGGCAACAGATGCTGCAATATGTTTCATGTAATAAAGTGCAGTAAATATTTACTATTTATAATAAAACCATTATAAATACATACGATGAGAAGTTGTGTTATTACTGACCATGGCGATGTCAAGATATCAAAAGCTTATTATTATTTTGGTTTCTCTAATGTGCATGGATAATACACAAAGTGATATTACAGCACATAGACAATACACAAAGTAATCCCACAGAACATGGATAATAAATACAGTGATGTCACAGTACAAAGATAATGCACACAGTGATGTCATACCACAGAGATAATGCACACAGTGATGTCACAGTACAGAGATAATACATATAGTGATGTCACAGTACAGGGATAATGGACAAAGTGATGACACAGTACAGTGATAATACACACTGTGATGTCACAATATAGAGATAATGTGCACAGTAATGTCATAGTACAGAGGTAATAAACACAGCGATGTCACAGTACAGGGATAATACATACAGTGATGTCACAATACAGTAATAATGCACACAGTGAAGTCACAGTACAGGGATAATACATACAGTGATGTCACAGTACAGGAATAATGCACACAGTGATGTCACAGTACATGGATAATACATACAGTGATGTCACAGTACAGAGATAATACAGTACACAGAGTAATGTCACATTACAAGGATAATACACACTGTGTACTGCACAGCTTTCTCTTAGTACATACAGTGCTGGCCAAAAGTTTTGGCACCCCTGCAATTCTGTCAGATAATACTCAATTTCTACCAGAAAATGATTGCAATCACAAATGCTTTGGTAATAATATCTTCATTTAATTTGTCGTCAATGGAAAACCACAAAAAGAATTGTCAAAAAGCCAAATTGGATATAATTCCACACCAAACATAAAAAAGGGGGTGAACAAAAGTATTGGCACCCTTTGAAAAATCATGTGATGCTTCTCTAATTTGTGTAATTAACAGCACCTGTTACTTACCTGTGGCACATAACAGGTGGTGGCAATAACTAAATCACACTTGCAGTCAGCTGAAATGGATTAAAGTTGACTCAACCTCTGTCCTGTGTCCTTATGTGTACCATATTGAGCATGGAGAAAAGAAAGAAGACCAAAGAACTGTCTGAGGACTTGAGAAGCAAAATTGTGAGGAAGCATGAGCAATCTCAAGGCTAGAAGTCCATCTCCAAAGACCTGAATGTTCCTGTGTCTACTGTGCGCAGTGTCATCAAGAAGTTTAAAGCCCATGGTACTGTGGCTAACCTCCCTAGATGTGGACGGAAAAGAAAAATTGACGAGAGATTTCAATGAAAGAATTGTGCGGATGGTGGCTAAAGAACCTTGACTAACATCCAAACAAGTTCTAGCTGCCCTGCAGTCTGAGGGTACAACAGTGTCAACCCATACTATCCGTCGGCGTCTGAATGAAAAGGGACTCTATGGTAGGATACCCAGGAAGACCCCACTTCTGACCCAGAGACATAAAAAAGCCAGGCTGGAGTTTGTCAAAACTTACCTGAGAAAGCCAAAAACTTTTTGGAAGAATGTTCTCTGGTCAGATGAGACAAAAGTAGAGCTTTTTGGGAAAAGGCATCAACATAGAGTTTACAGGAAAAAAAAAGAGGCCTACAGTCAAACATGGCGGAGGTTCCCTGATGTTTTGGGGTTGCTTTGCTGCCTCTGGCACTGGACTGCTTGACCGTGTGCATGGCATTATGAAGTCTGAAGACTACCAACAAATTTTGCAGCATAATGTAGGGCCCAGTGTGAGAAAGCTGGGTCTCCCTCAGAGGTCATGGGTCTTCCAGCAGGACAATGACCCAAAACACACTTCAAAAAGCACTAGAAAATGGTTTGAAAGAAAGCACTGGAGACTTCTAAAGTGGCCAGCAATGAGTCCAGACCTGAATCCCACAGAACACCTGTGGAGAGATGTCAAAATGGCAGTTTGGAGAAGGCACCCTTCAAATCTCAGGGACCTGGAGAAATTTGCCAAAGAAGAATGGTCTAAAATTCCAGCAGAGCATTGTAAGAAACTCATTGATGATTACCGGAAGCGGTTGTTCGCATTTATTTTGTCTAAAGGTTGTGCTACCAAGTATTAGGCTGAGGGTCCCAATACTTTTGTCCGGCCCATTTTTGGAGTTTTGTGTAAAATGATCAATAATTTGACTTTTTTTTCATTCTCTTTTGTGTTTTTTCATTGCAAGCAAAATAAATGAAGATCTTATTACCAAAGCATTTGTGATTGCAATCATTTTCTGGAAGAAATTGAGTATTATCTGACAGAATTGCAGGGGTGCCAATACTTTTGGCCAGCACTGTAGCTGTCTATTTTGTTATGTAAACACATTGACATTATGTAGCCCATGTGGATAGAGTTATCTTATAATGTCTTCTGTAGATGAACAGTATACTTTTCAGGACAGATACGAGACAAATACAGATTACACATGTACAATTTACTTACTAAGAATCCAGGATCTGTTCACAAATAAATTAAATTTATTTTGGATTTGATAATGGCAACTTTATTTCAGTATCTTGTAGAAAATCTTATAGGCAAGACAGACAGCAAACCTTCAACAAGCCTTTACCTGCAGAGACAACTCGCATGATGGTTACTGTCACACTAGAGGCAACAGGCTAAGGGTAGGTTCACACTTGCGCCCGGAGTCCGTCCGCCATGAATCCGACCTAAATGTCGGAAAAAAGGATTGGGAAAGGTTTGAGACGCATTGTTTAAAAACACATTCACTTCAATGGGTTTTTAAAGCAATGCGCGGGTGTGCGTTTGCACCCTCTGCACCGCGAAGCCGTTTTTTTTGTCAGACCCAAAGTACTGCATGTTCGACTTTGTTTCCGACGAAAAAAACTGGCTTTGCGGCACAGAGGATGCAATCGCAAACCCACGCATTGCTTTAAAAACCCATTGAAGTGAATGGGTTTTTAAGCAAACCTTTTCCTTTCCTTTCCCAATACTTTTTTCCGACATTTAGGTTGGATTCACGGCATATGGACTCCGGGCGCAAGTGTGAACCCACCCTTAGTAGTTACTCAAGTTAACAAGAAAAGGGTGGCTTGGTGGTTATTGAACAGTATCTCAAAAAAGCCTGTGCAGATGCCTACATAGTTGTAATCCACTGGGTCGATGCCCATAGTTACTTGTAATCCACAAGGTGAATATCAACAAAGTTGTACTACACTGGGCAAATGCCCACAGTCAAAACAAGTCACAACACAAACAACACTGCTTCTCAGTATATCCCTTTGCTCTCTCTTTAGCAGCAGGCTCACATGTGGCGTTAAATCTAGCTCTGTATTGCTAGTTGCTTAGGTCATGGCTTGTACATAGACTTAGTCACATTTACTAGTTTGCCCATAACTTGTACAGTGTCATTTCAATATGGGACAGTAAAGTCATCTACAAAATGCAGATGCTACATGGACCATGTTTCCTGGACCAGACAAGGTAATTTAAAAGAAGATTTATGTGGGTCTCCCATGGATGTTGCTCACTGGTCTCACAGGACACAGTCATTATCTCTCATTGGTCCAATCAGCTTCTCTTGAGTCTAGGCGTCAACTTTATGGGTCCTACCAAATGTCATCTTCTCTATGGATTCAGGTGATGTGTCCTATGCTACTCATCCATAGGGAGGTGTGCCAATTTGTGAACACCACTCTCCAGCACTTCTATCTAGCTACTGCCACCATGGGTGCCAGCCCAGCCATGCACCCACCACCCTAAAACAAGCAGTATCTATAATACATGTGTGTTTCACAAATCATATAGGAGCTCCTTCTCCCACAGCTACCTGGATTAAGGGCATATATTACTGTGCATAATAGACATTGTATCAATACTGTAAAGCCCCACATTGTGAAAATTCTGCATTTTACAGTACCTGCAAAGTGGATGGGATTCTGGCTAATCCCAACCACACATTGCAGAAAAAAATCTGCAGTGGAAAAGCTGTGTTTTCAAAAACACCCGCATTTTTGAAAATTGCAGCATGGCAATTATACCTGCAGAAATGCAGGATTAAAATATCAATGGACTACAATAAAGGTAGATCAACAATATGAGAAAGGTGGGGGGTCTGATACCCTGCACCACCATAAATCAGCTGTTCTCAGCAGATGATGCACAGAGAATGGAGCAGAAAGCAGACAACACTGTTCTACTTATAGTGGTCAGACAAGGTACTGCAGATCAGCTGCCATCTGCTTGAATAGGAGCTAAGCTGCAGTGACTCAGTTCAGCCACTACACAAGAATGGAGCTGTCCGTTTCATGCTGAAAACAGCTGATATTGATGACAGAGCCATAGGAGAGGCCATCAATATTTTTAGCTCAGAAAACCTCTTTAAAACCGGGGCCCCATGTTTCGAACAAAAAAAAAGTAAAGTTTTACATTACCTGCAGAGTGGATGGGATTCTGGCTAATCCTATCCACACATTGCATCAAAAAATTAGCAGTAGAAATGCTGCGATTTCAAAATACTCGGGTTTTTGTAAATCGTAGCATATCAATTATACCTACGGAAACGCTGGCATTTTACGTATAGGTATAATAGAAGCAGAAAGTCCGCAGAGGAGAACTCTGTGGACTTTCTGTGAAAAACACTGCGAAAAAAAACACAATGTATCTCTGCCATGGTCTTTTCCGCAGCGTTTTTTGGCTGTGGCTCGCTACGTGGAGCCTTAGCCACAACATTACTTCTGACATACCATCAGAATATCTAGCAACGTAACAGGTGCCTCAATACATATATACATCAAGAACATACCATGGGCAACAAAATAAATGCAACAGACCCAACAGTAACCGTCGACAGTTCAGATATGGGAGAAAAAGCTCCATGTAATAGACTGTGTAATTGTACAGGTTACATCCTGAATTTTCCATATTTATGTGCTCTAAGACAAACAAGTACAGTTTTTTGCTTGAATGAATCAATGAATTTATCAACTTTCTATTTATTCTTTAATAAATTAAAAATATCAGTGGGCATATGAAAGACGAAAATCCTGAACCAACCTCAGGTGTAATGACCTTAACCTGAATTTTGCCTATGTAACACTGAATAAAGGAAGGAAATCTTAACACTTCAAATTTTTTAGCTTAAAGTTTTTTTGATTCAATTAAGTTTTACCTAAAATGCTATGCACAAATAAAAAATGCAACCTAAAGCGTAACTATAATTAGCTAAAATGTGTTCCCTAAAAAGAAAGATCTACATCTACACAACTAGTAAATCTATATTTCTTCTTTTGTCCTATAGCAAGTGAAATCACGAGTAGGGCTAATACAATAATGTATAGAAAAAGCACAATTATAAGCTGGAGAATAGAAACCACAGAGACGTTCATGGAGAAGTAAACAAGGGAAACTGCTATACAGACATTGAAACATAATACAGTAAGTGTCGTCCCCAACGTATCCTTAAGCAACCCCAAAAGCATTTTGGCTAGAATTTATTAAACCATATTTGTTATTACAACATAGTTGTTCTGCAGGATTACAATAAATCTGTGTTACACAGAGAAGCTATTTTCCTGGTCGGGGAAGGGCAGTCACTGTAGATGACCCTGTATCCAGGTTGCAAAGTAAGTTGAAAAGGTTGATCAATTTGTAAAATATTATTCCTTTGATTGGTCCCCTGAAATTAAATTGATCACAAGATGTCCAGCTTCTTATCCATGGGGGATTCCAGCAGTAAGTGTCAACTTTCCTGCAGTGCCACCACAGGTAAAATATGGCATTACACAGTTCTTATCTAAATCAATGGGCTGTCTAACTTAATTCACAGAATTGCCCAGTCCTCCAGAATTTATTTTGAATTAAAATGATCAATTTTTCAATTCATTTTTTTCATGTTGACTAACAATTCCATAGTTTATATGTAGAGTATTAACAAAGCATGTACTGTAATGTGGAGACTGGTCAATACTGACAAACAGGAATATCTTCAGAAATGAATCAGGAATTAATTGAGAGTTTTCTACTAGAATATCACACATAAGTAATGATAAATCTGACTTCTAATGAAATGTAAACAGGATGCTATGTAGAAATACGGTACATAGGATGCAAGTGATAGTCCTCATGGAAATGCATAGAGGTCTGCAGTAAAAGCCTCCTAGGGTTTTGCATTTTCAGCATTTTTGGTTTTCTTTGGTTCTGCTGCTAATTTATGCTGCTGGGAGTGATCTCTGAGTTGAATCAGTCTCCCTCCCCTTTTGGCATCTGCCAATATATTGCTTTTTTATTTCTCATTTTAAAATGAGCTTTCCCATCTACATTGAAATAATACTACAGAGGCTTGGCTACTTCCCTAACCAGCAGAAATCTATTTCTAGTGGCTGCTCTGCAGTGAATGGAGGATCACTATGCAGAGACCTGCCTGTGAGGAAGTTGACTGAGCATGTGCGTCCATATAGTTTATTAGGTGGATGTGCACAGTGCTATACATTTTGAACACTAGAAGGTGCAATACTATGAAAGCATAGTATGCCCATAAATCCTTACCACATATTTTTTTACAATATCTAAATGACAACATTCTTAGTTCCTTATGATCTATACAATGAATATGGTGGGACAACCCCTTTAAGTATTGTCTCTATTTAATTTATCAACTAGCAGAAACATGAAACAGCCTCACCATGTATCTTTGGCATTAAGTGTTATTTAGAGGAAAAGGTGTCTGCTCAACATAATATCTTGGGAAGTTATTCCAGTCAAGTATGTAAGATGAAAAGTAATCACTAATGGATATCCTGTAATGTAAGGGAAAACTGTACAGTAGGTAGTTGCACAATGCTATGGCCTGTAAAAACCTAAGGATGTGTCTCTTAAGCTGCCTGTGGTTTGATAGATGCTGGGAAAATGTGTACTGATAGTGCAGAACATTTATGGAGTCATTATCTGTTAATACAGTCTTTTGATCTTTCACTAGTGGTATGTGTGTGCTTAGATTTCAGTTTTATTGTAGCAGGTGTTTATGTGGGATTTTGTAGTATTCGGTTTACAACTTTTCTGCGCTGTCAGAAATCTATAGGTGATCATCATATGTTCATCTATGATGGCTACAATTAGGTTCACTCCATAAATAAGGCTAACCTGTGCATAGACTTGTACATTTTTATGTTTACTTGTTGTACTTTTAGTTATTATATCACTATTTGGGAAATTAAGTAATTTGCCAAACTAATTTATTGCTTAAGTCTTCATGCACACAACTGAGAATGTAGTCCGAGGGTGTTGCAATGCTCCGTTCTGTTCCACTATATTATAGGATCTGCATTATAAATATCATAATCGAAAGAGATCCGTTTAATTGCTTAAAGTTAATTGTTTAATTGTTTCCAGACCCAAATTGACTTTTCATACTGATGACCTATCCACAGGATAGGTCGTCAGTGTGTGGTCTGTAGGGGTCCAACACATGGGTCCCGGAAGCCACTAATGGATATGCAGCACTTGCAGCATTTAAGTAATAGTGCTGCAGTTCCCCACTCTTATGGTCCTATGATAGACCTGAAAACAAAGAAATGATGCAGATGTGAACACACCCTTACTTTACTATTGCTTCCTTACAAAATAAACAATAATGCTGTTTTTATATGAGTGTACAGATTTAGCAAATGATAACTTGACTAAACAAATGTTAAATTGACATTAACATGTTGCATACCATTTAATCCAATGGCATGTAATGCGTTACATGTCAAGTTAACATTTGCTACATCCAGAATATGGGTACATAATGTGGAACCTGATCATTTATAATACTGTCTTCTGATGAGGTAGATGGGCACTGGTGATCGGATGCGACTGCTACCTCTGTACCCCCTATAACTCTAGGAGAAAAGCAGCACAACACTGATCCATGACCATAGCCACTGTGTAACCCTATTCTGAATCTTACCGAATGATTTTAAGACGTTTCCTGAGACGTTTTAATCCAAGTTGATATGATATCATAGAGTTGCAACAGATTTGTCTGCTGTAGTCTTGCTGTGAATCTCTCTTTATTATATTGTCACTAATCTAAGGTGGGTCAAGAAAACCTTTACCATGAAAATAACCTAAATCACTGAGGCAGATTTGCTACTCACCATGCAGCACAATTCCATTGCGAGTAAGTGGTGCAATTTTGCCCTAAAAATTGTTCCACTTTTTAGATTTTTCTAGCTGTAAATGACAAAACATTAAATATTTGCACTAAATTTCCTTCTGCTAGGCTTCTAAAGCCTGTTTAGTGTGTGTGTGTGTGTGTGTGTGTGTATCCTCATGTAGTTATTTCTTCCAACACCTCCTAATAGCTAAGTTAGAACGGCCTAGATGGCAGGCAAATCTTCGAAATGACCATCCTGTTTCTCTAAGTTCAGTGATGTGCCCCTATCGAAGTCTGTCTGCTGAGCAAAATGTCTTTGAGTACATCATAGAGGCATATCTAAAAGTCAGCAATCACTCACCAAGAACTACACTACCCAAAAGTAGCCTCTTATAGCTTTTCATAGGTCAAAGCACTTTTATGCCCTATTGAGGCAAGAACTAGTCTTGTTTATTTAGTCAGTGAGCGTATATACAGTGCCTTGCAAAAGTATTTGGCCCCCTTGAACTTTTCAACCTTTTGCCACATTTCAGGCTTCAAACATAAGGATATAAAATTTTTATTTTTTGGTGAAGAATCAACAACAAGTGGGACACAATTGTGAAGTGGAACGAAATTTATTGGATATTTTAAACTTTTGTAAAAAATAAAAAACTGAAAAGTGGGGCGTGCCAAATTATTCAGCCCCCTTAAGTTAATACTTTGTAGCGCCACCTTTTGCTGCGATTACAGCTGCAAGTCGCTTGGGGTATGTCTCTATCAGTTTTGCACATCGAGAGACTGAAATTCTTGCCCATTCTTCCTTGGAAAACAGCTCGAGCTCAGTGAGGTTGGATGGAGAGCGTTTGTGAACAGCAGTTTTCAGCTCTTTCCACAGATTCTCGATTGGATTCAGGCCTGGACTTTGACTTGGCCATTCTAACACCTGGATACGTTTATTTGTGAACCATTCCATTGTAGATTTTGCTTTATGTTTGGGATCATTGTCTTGTTGGAAGATAAATCTCCATCCCAGTCTCAGGTCTTTTGCAGACTCCAACAGGTTTTCTTCCAGAATGGTCCTGTATTTGGCTCCATCCATCTTCCCATCAATTTTAACCATCTTCCCTGTCCCTGCTGAAGAAAAGTAGGCCCAAACCATGATGCTGCCACCACCATGTGTGACAATGGGGATGGTGTGTTCAGGGTGATGAGCTGTGTTGCTTTTACGCCAAACATATCGTTTTGCATTGTGGCCAAAAAGTTCGATTTTGGTTTCATCTGGCCAGAGCACCTTCTTCCACATGTTTGGTGTGTCTTCCAGGTGGCTTGTGGCAAACTTTAAACAAGACTTTTTATGGATATCTTTGAGAAATGGCTTTCTTCTTGCCACTCTTCCATAAAGGCCAGATTTGTGCAATGTACGACTGACTGTTTTCCTATGGACAGACTCTCCCACCTCAGCTGTAGATCTCTGCAGTTCATCCAGAGTGATCATGGGCCTCTTGGCTGCATCTCTGATCAGTCTTCTCCTTGTTTGAGATGAAAGTTTAGAGGGATGGCCGGGTCTTGGTAGATTTGCAGTGGTCTGATACTCCTTCCATTTCAATATGATTGCTTGCACAGTGCTCCTTGGGATGTTTAAAGTTTGAGAAATCTTTTTGTATCCAAATCCGGCTTTAAACTTCTCCACAACAGTATCACAGACCTGCCTGGTGTGTTCCTTGGTCTTCATGATGCTCTCTGCACTTTAAACAGAACCCTGAGACTATCACAGAGCAGGTGCATTTATACGGAGACTTGATTACACACAGGTGGATTATATTTATCATCATCAGTCATTTAGGACAACATTGGATCATTCAGAGATCCTCACTGAACTTCTGGAGTGAGTTTGCTGCACTGAAAGTAAAGGGGCCAAATAATATTGCACGCCCCACTTTTCAGTTTTTTATTTTTTACAAAAGTTTAAAATAACCAATAAATTTCGTTCCACTTCACAATTGTGTCCCACTTGTTGTTGATTCTTCACCAAAAAATTTAAATTTTATATCCTTATGTTTGAAGCCTGAAATGTGGCAAAAGGTTGAAAAGTTCAAGGGGGCCGAATACTTTCGCAAGGCACTGTATATGCCAGTAAATTAGTTATTAAAATAATGATGTAGAAACCCCATTAATGACTTGTACATTACAGTTAGGCGGGGGGAGGGGGGAATGTTGTTTAGAAAAAAAGAAAAATAAATGACAGGAAAATGTATTTGTCATTTAAAAAAATAAAAAAGAGAAAAATGAGAGGAAAAAAACAATAAAAAGGGATATAACTGCATGCTGAGTTTTGCAGCTCTCTGATCTTTCTATGTAGGTGTGTTAGGCATTAATATTATATGCATGTATACAGGTGTAATTGAGAACCTGGTCACTCAGTTATGTATAGTTATTAGTTAGTTATGTTTTTACAGGAAATGCTCTTCAATAGACAGTCACATCCATGAAGTAAATATGTAAGAAACTTTCACCTACTTTATAAAAGCAAATGTTTCTGATTTTATCAGTTTCCCAAAGGGGACCAATATGGAGAACATCACAAAATCTATTATGCAAAATGTAGCCACAGGCACAAGTTCAATGTAGTATGTAAATGGAAAAGGAAAAAACACACCAAATTCATTTAGATATAACTCCATATGAGCTAGAAATGACATGGATAGGTTGTTCTATATATATGTGTGTGTACAGATCAGAGTAGAGATAGACTAAAAACCTATAAAAGTTAACAATATAATAAATCATAAAAAATGTATAAAACTAAATTATCAACAGATAATTATTTATAGATAAAAGTACTATGTATAATGTTGGTTCTTGTTTTGTCCATTATTATACTTTGGTGACAGGGGATACTGTGTCTCCAAAAAACTGCAAATGGGTCTTTTTCCTTTTAGTGGAAAAATCCTTGTTTAATTCCTTAATTCCAGATCATGTCACTAGTGCACTAATCTATAGGGTGCTACCTTCCAAAATATTGTGCTAGGGCAAGTTTCCCTTGTTTTACCAAGGAGAATTTAAAGGGATTGTCCAGGAATTGGGGCAACCTGTGGGACAGCTGGGGAAGGTTGTCCATACAGAATTATGCTGGGGCCTCTTTGTCAGAGATCCAGCACCCCATGTGACAATATGCCATTAGCAGATTTGTCAAGCTGCATATTTTTTGCCGGCTCTTGGCCAAAAATATCAATCTCTGGCATGATCGGCACTTTTGTAGTTTAGTGGTTCAGTTGTTAATGTTGATGGTGGGATCCTTCACACAAACAATCTTATCATCGATCCAAAATCTAATGAGTATGGCAAGCTTAAAGGGGCATTCCCATGAACATAATTATATCTATATTTGTAGATAATTAAAACTTAAACATTTTTGCAAATATAATTGGTTAAAAATTCTGCAGTGTTTTAAAAATTTTCTCTATTCATCGTAGTGGTGACATCTTTTGTCTTGATCAGTTGCCAATGGATACGACCACGAGTGCAGAAACTTTCTATGGTCTGGGAGTTGTCAAGAACCAAGCCATGATTTCCTTAATGTGGACAGGTTATCAGGCAGGGACACTACATGTATCAGAAGATAACCCGACACAATAGCTGATTTTCTTACCTTAGAAAGGTCCTGCATTCATGGTCGTATCCACTGTCAACCGATCAAGACAACAACTTGTGACCACAAGATATTTAGAGAAAATCTTTAAAAAGCTGCAAAATGTTTTATTACTTATATTTGCAAAAATGTTTAACTTTTAATTATCTACTAATTTAAAAATGGTTATGGTCATGGCAATACCCCTTTAAGTGTCTTTACTTTAAAGTAACCATTACTAACCAGGACTGAAGGGCGTTGTGGCCAGTCCTGTGAACACATGTTAAGTCTCACCTGGCACCTAGCCTTCCGTTTTCATAGGATCTATGATGACATGACATAACCTGTTGACTTATCATTGGTCTTTTGCCTTTTTCCAGACAAAAGGACACACCAGCGGACCCCCCGAATGAAAACCCGTACGCCGGTGTGAACCTAGCGTAATAAAATCCTTTCCATTTCAGTAAAAAATAATGTAAACAAAAAAGTTAAACAAACAAATTAGGTCCAGACTATCCAAATATAATATTATTTATCTCATATGCTGAATACTGTAAAAAAAAAAAAAAGAAAATTCCGCAATGCACAAATTAATGTGTTTTAGTCACCTTGCCTCCCACAAAAAAAGCAATATAAAGTGATCAAAAAGTACATAACAGAAAATGGTACAACTTGCCCCACAAAGAAAGTGCCCTCACACAACTCTGTCAACGAAGAAGCAAAAAGTAATGGACGTGAAAAGATGGTGCCAGCTAGCAAGTCGTTTACTTTCACCTCTTGGTGTTTTATTCAGTAACAGTGGTAGAAGATAATAAAAATGATATAAATATGGCATCACCATAATCATAATGACCTGTGAAAAAAGTAGTCATATCATTTTTAATGCAGAATGAATACCTTAAAAAAAATACAGAATTGTAAGTTTTTTTCATGGAGTCCCCCTAAAATGTTAATAAAAGCTAATCAAAACATTATATATACCCCGAAATGGTACAATTTGTTGCACAAAGAATAAGCCCTCATGTGGCTGCATCGACAGAAAAATTTCATAAATCAAGTCATTAACCACTTCCGGACCGCCAATTAGGTACAATTGTGTCCCACTTGTTGTTGATTCTTCACCAAAAAATTAAAATTTTATATCCTTATGTTTGAAGTCTGAAATGTGGCAAAAGGTTGAAAAGTTCAAGGGGGCCGAATACTTTTGCAAGGCCTTGTTAGGCAAGTATGTACCGGTACGTTCAAGCAGAACTCAGCAGCTGCACGAAATCCTGCAGCTGCTGGAACGGGGAGCCAGCTATAACTTCAGCTGGAGCTCTCAGAGAGAAGACAGGGAAGGTTTATTATCTTCCCTGCCTTCCCGATCACTGTGTATACAGTGCTGAATGAGCGCTGTATACAGCGCTAAGGGCACCGCCATCTTGCGGCTCCCCTCTGATCCGGCGGTCATGTGATCCGCCAGGATCAGCGTCTATTAGAGTTGCTGGGTCCTACAGGACCCAGATCAGCTCTATAAGCTATATAGTAAAGTACAGGAGGCTGTATTCCTCCTGCAACTGGGATAAATGTACCAGCCCCAGTTACAGGGGAAATCAGCCAACTCCCCCAACCCAAAAAAAAAGTGCTGTCATTCATTCTACTTACCTCTAGTGGATAAAATTCTGACCATGGTCATGTAATGGACACACAGGACAGGTGCACAGCTCGTTACCAGGCAGATGTCTGATTACTGTGCTGTAACTATAACTAGCGGTGCACCCAGTGTCGGACTGGGATGTCTAGGGCCCACCAGTGGAATTGTTTCTAGGGGTCCACCATCAGGACCCCTGCAGATCAGCGGTACCGAGACAGGGCGGCTAAAGGTAATAACATGTTGGGAGCCACGCTGCTCAACCACTATACCATGTGCACCACTGCACTACCTAAACCTACTGCTACACCTTGTATGGCAAGTAAGCAGTGTGGCTCCAAGAATTGTTACCTTTACCTGTAGCCGCACTGTCCTGGAAAAGCTGATCTGCAGAGGTCCTGGTTGTTGTATCATCGCAGATCTAATATTGATGGCCTATCCTAAGGACAGGACATCAATATTAGAAAGATGGATAAATCCTTTAAAGAGGTTGTCCAGGCATTGGAGCAACCAATGTAGCTGGCGGGAGGTGTAAAGTAAAAAATAAGTAAATTAAAAAGCATACCCACCTGTCCCCGGCGCTCCGTTGTCCGCTGTCAGTGTCCATTCAGTCTCGTGCCGGCGACTCCTTGCTGGAGTCCTGCACCTCATGTGATCGCTAAGACCAATTAGGTACAGGATTTCCAGAAATGAGGCGCCGCCATGAGACCAAACAGACACAGGCAGGGGACAACGGGGTGCTGGGGACAGGTGAGTATGCTTTTTTTTTTTTTTAAATTTTCTTCGTTTTACACCTCCCTGGCGACCGACACAGTGGTCGCTCCAGTTTATGGACAACGTATTTTAAGGGGTTGTCTGGGCCAAATATTTTTATGGTCACTTCACTGGTCCCCCCACATAGTGGCCTCCTCACTGGTCCCCCATACTGTATTGGGAACAGTGATGGGTCATTATATTGTGTGGTAGCAGTGATGGGGGCTGACATCCTGTGGGGGGGACATTAAACTGTGTGGGGCATATTAAAGGGGTTGTCCAGGGTTAATCTTTTTTATGGCCTATGCTCAGGATAGGCCATAAATACCTGATCAGTATGGGGCTGACACACGGCCCCATCAGCTGTTCAGAGCCACTTCCGGAGCCCGTTCTGTACACAACACAGGGCAGGAAGCAGAAAGCTCCATCCGCTGTATAGCAGCCCGGCGCCTTCACTGCAGCTCAGCTCCTACTGACTTCAATAAGTGCTGAGATGCAGTGAAGGTGCCCGGCTAATATACAGTGGACAGAGCTTTCTGCTTCTGGCCCTGTATTGTGTACAGGACGGCACCAGAAGTTGCTCCGTACAGCTGATCAGTCCATGGTCAGCCCCCTACAGATCAGGTATCTATGGCCTATCCTGAGGATAAACCATAACAAATTATGCCTGGACAACCCCTTTAATATACCCCCAGGGCCCCCCTAATGCGCCACACTTTAAAGAGGTTGTCCAGTATAATTTTTTTCTTTTTTAATAATTAGTCCGGGGGGAGGTGAATCCCCCCTACTCCCCCCCCCCAAAAAAAAAACAAACAAAAAAAACACACTAAACATATTCACCTGTCTCTGGTGCTCCGGTGTCCTCCCAGCACGGTTTAGTCCTGCAGCTCCGCTGTCTTCTTTTACGGGAAGTCCTCACTGGCTGTGACATCCCAGGTCCCTTCCCTTAGGCCGCTGATTGGCCTCAGGGGTGACATCACAGGTAGTCATGTGCAGAGGGAACTTCAGCTGGAAGAAAACAACAGAACTGCAGGACCGAACCACGCTGGGAGACACTGGGGACAGGAAAGAAAGTTTGGGGTTTTTTTTGTTTTGTTTTTTTCACCTGCCCCGGCATAATTTAAAAAAAAATGAAGGAGCCACTGTATGGAGTATAAACTCCACAGTGGCCCCCACCCAGTATTATAAGCTCCACAGTGGCCCCCACCCAGTATTATAAGCTCCACAGTGGCCCCCACACAGTATTATAAGCTCCACAGTGGCCCCCACACAGTATTATATGCCCCACACTGGCCCCCACCCAGTATTATAAGCTCCACAGTGGCCCCCACACAGTATTATATGCTCTACAGTGGCCCCCACCCAGTATTATATGCTATCTACAGGGGCCCCCATCCAGTATTATAAGCTCCACAGTGGCCCCCACCCAGTATTATATGCACCCAACAGCCCCCCTCCGCTTCGGTGCTATTATTATACTGTGGGGTCTCCTCAGACCCCAGAGTATAATAATCGGAGGCCCAGGGGAAGTGATTAAAAATAACAAACATTCATACTCACCTTGCCTTACCTTTCCTTGGCATCCTCGCTCCATCCTGCCGTCTTCAGCGTCTTCAGGCCCTTTTCCGACGTCGCTGCTGAGGCCTGTGATTGGGCCTCAGCGGTCATGTGGGGGCGCACTGATGTCATTACGTGGCTGCGCCCCATGTGACCGCCGGGGCCTAATCACAGGCCTCAGTCACATGATGGAAGAGCGTCGGAGAGAAGGCTGCG
Source organism: Leptodactylus fallax (assembly GCA_947044405.1). Classification (NCBI taxonomy): domain Eukaryota; kingdom Metazoa; phylum Chordata; class Amphibia; order Anura; family Leptodactylidae; genus Leptodactylus; species Leptodactylus fallax. The sequence goes on from CAMRHE010000209.1 coordinate 3,493,313, forward strand.
CCCAGGAGAGGTGAGAATATGTGTTTATTATTTTCAGTCACCTCCCCTGCCCTGCCATCTATTGGAAAGGGGCCTGCAATATGCCAGGGCCCCTTTCCAATAACAGTATGTATAGCGGTCAGGGAACCAGGCTTTCCCCGACCGCTATCATAATGGTCCGGGGCCCCGGCCATCTCCAGCTGGCCGCGGGTCCCATACCCCGCTGAGCCCGGTCGCGGTCGCACCCCTTGCGACCGTGATCGTTACGCCTCTGGTCAGGGGCCCGATCGGGATGGTCAGGATCCCGATCGGGCCCCCATGACATGAGGACTAATAGTTGGGGTTTGGAGCCCACCGGTGGATTCACCGGTTCCCCGGAGGGCCAGTCCGACCCTGGGTGCACCTGTGTGTATATCACATGACCATGGTCAGAATTTCATCCACTAGAGGTAAGCAGAATGAATGACAGCAAGCAGAGGTCTAGACAACTGTGAGGAGTTGATACAGAAAGTATATTGATAATTGTACAACTTTTTTTTAAACAAACAATAACATTTGTCTCTCGATATTGGTCTGAAAGTGGCCAAACCCTTTAACCACTTCATTACTAGGCCAATTTCTCTGGTTCAGGACAAGATACATTTTCGGGTTTTTTGTATGTGCAGTTTTGAGGGCTATCACATTTTTATAATTTGGGTTATTCAACTAATTTTTGTGTCTTTTTCGGTGACACATAGGGCTTTATTTTTATGTTGTTTTTATTTTTGCATGTTTTAATTTTCATATCTGGGAAAATATAAACAAAAGAGGAGGGAAAACGTGTCTGTTTTTCACTTTTTTTACAAAGTGCTACTAAAAATCTTATTAAAATAGTTTTCCTCTCCGTTACGGTAATTTTTATTTTGTATTGTGTCATCGGGGGTGGTGCTAGAACCTGTGATGAGGGTGTGTTATTGGTGTATTTTTTATTTATTTTTTTAAATTATTTTACTTAATTTTTTTTTTTTTACATTTATATTTATTTTTTTATTTATTTATTTATTTATTTATTTATGTATTTTTTTTTTACATTGTGCCCCCATAAGGTCATAATAGACCTTTGGGGGCATCTGAATACTATTGTTTTTGAGGGAGGAGCTGATTTTCCCTATAACTGGGGCCGCTAAACATATCCCCAGTTACAGGAGGAATACAGCCTCCTGCCCATGACTGCAGAGCTGATCTGGGTCCAGTTTGTGATCCCCCGCGGATCACATGACCGCTGGGTTAGAGGGGAGCTGCATCATAGCGGCTCCCATAGCTGTTTATACAGCGCTCATTGGGCGCTGTGTACACAGCGATCGGGAAGGCAGGGATGGTAATAAACTGTCCCTGCCTTCTCTAGGGGGAGCTCCAGCTGTAGTAACAGCCAGCTCCCTGTTTCTGAAGCTGCAAGATTTCGTGCAGCTGCTTAAAACTACCAAAAAAAATAAGACAACCACTCTCCGGACGTAAAAACCCAATTGGTAGTCCAGAAGTGGTTAAGGAGAACCTCAATCATAGAATATTGTCAATGCTATCCTTACAACCAGGTAAAGCAAATCATTATTTAAAGTGGGGAAAAAAAGTATTTAGTCAGCCACCAATTGTGCAAGTTCTGCCACTTAAAAAGCTGAGGCCGGCCTGTAATTGACATCATAGGTAGACCTCAACTGTGAGAGACGAAATGAGAAAACAAATCCAGAAAATCACATTGTCTGATTTTTAGAGAATTTATTTGCAAATTATGGTGGAAAATAAGTATTTGGTCAATAACAAAAGTTAATCTCAATACTTTGTTATATATCCTTTGTTGGCAATGACAGAGGTCAAACGTTTTCTGTAAGTCTTCACAAGGTTGGCACACACTGTTGCTGGTATGTTGGCCCATTCCTCCATGCAGATCTCCTCTAGAGCAGTGATGTTTTGGGGCTGTCGCTGGGCAACACGGACTTTCAACTCCCTCCAAAGATTTTCTATGGGGTTGAGATCTGGAGACTGGCTAGGCCACTCCAGGACCTTGAAATGCTTCTTACGAAGCCACTCCTTCATTGCCCTGGTGGTGTGCTTGGGATCATTGTCATGCTGAAAGACCCAGCCACATTTCATCTTCAATGCCCTTGCTGATGGAAGGAGGTTTGCACTCAAAATCTCACAATCCATGGCCCCATTCATTCTTTCATGTACACGGATCAGTCGTCCTGGTCCCTTTGCAGATAAACAGCATGATGTTGCCACCCCCTTGCTTCACAGTAGGTATGGTGTTCTTTGGATGCAACTCAGCATTCACTCTCCTCCAAACACAACGAGTTGTGTTTCTACCAAACAGTTCTACTTTGGTTTCATCTGACCATATGACATTCTCCCAATACTCTTCTGGAACATCCAAATGCTCTCTAGCAAACTTCAGACGGGCCCGGATATGTACTGGCTTAAGCAGGGAGACACGTCTGGCACAGCAGGATCTGAGTCCCTGGCGGCGTAGTGTGTTACTGACGGTAGCCTTTGTTATGTTAGTCCCAGCTTTCTGCAGGTCATTCACTAGGTCCCCCCGTGTGGTTCTGGGATTTTTTCTCACCGTTCTTGTGATCATTTTGACCCACCGGGGTGAGATCTTGTGTGGAGCCCCTGATCGAGGGAGATCAGTGGTCTTGTATGTCTTCTATTTTCTAATTTGGAGTGTGACTGTTTGAGGTTGTGGACAGGTATCTTTTATACTGATAACATGTTCAAACAGGTGCCATTACTACAGGTAATGAGTGGAGGACAGAGGAGCCTTTTAAAGAAGAAGTTACAGGTCTGTGAGAGCCAGAAATCTTGCTTGTTTGTAGGTGACCAAATACTTATTTTCCACCATAATTTGCAAATAAATTCTTAAAAAATCAGACAATGTGATTTTCGAGATATGTTTTCTCATTTTGTCTCTCATAGTTGAGGTCTACCTATGATGTCAATTACAGGCCTTTCTCATCTTTTTAAGTGGGAGAACTTGCACAATTGGTGGCTGACTAAATACTTTTTTTTCCCCACTGTATACATCACTGATATATTCCACAGAGCTATATAAATTAGGTTTCAGCTGTGTTTTAGCTGTGTGCTTAGGGTCATTGTCTTGTTGGAAGGTGAAACTTCGGCCCAGTCTGAGGTCCAGAGCACTCTGGAAGAGTTTTTCTTCCAGGATATCTCTGTACTTGGCCGCATTCATCTTTCCTTCAATTGCAACCAGTCGTCCTGTCCCTGCAGCTGAAAAACACCCCCATAGCATGATGCTGCCACCACCATGTTTCACTGTTGGGATTGTATTGGGCAGGTGATGAGCAGTGCCTGGTTTTCTCCACACATACCGCTTAGAATTAACGCCAAAAAGTTCAATATTCGTCTCATCAGACCAGAGAATCTTATTTCTCATAGTCTGGGAGTCCTTCATGTGTTTTTTTTGGCAAACTCTATCCGGGCTTTCATATGTCTTGCACTGAGGAGAGGCTTCCTTCGGGCCACTCTGCCATAAAGCCCCGACTGGTGGAGGGCTGCAGTGATAGTTGACTTTGTGGAACTTTCTCCCATCTCCCTGCTGCATCTCTGGAGCTCAGCCACAGTGATCTTTGGGTTCTTCTTTACCTCTCTCACCAAGGCTCTTCTCCCACGATTGCTCAGTTTGGTTGACGGCCAGGTCTAGGAAGAGTTCTAGTCTTCCCAAACTTCTTCCATTTAAGGATTATGGAGGCCACTGTGCTCTTAGGAACCTTGAGTGCTGCAGAAATTCTTTTGTAACCTTGGCCAGATCTGTGCCTTGCCACAATTCTGTCTCTGAGCATCTTGGGCAGTTCCTTGGACCTCATGGTTCTCATTTGCTCTGACATGCACGGTGAGCTGTGAGGTCTTATATAGACAGGTGTGTGCCTTTCCTAATCAAGTCCAATCAGTTTAATTAAACACAGCTGGACTCCAATGAGTAGAACCATCTCAAGGAGGATCAGAAGGAAATGGACAACATGTGAGTTAAATACTGTCACAGCAAAGGGTATGAATACTTAGGACCATGTGATATTTCAGTTTTTCTTTTTTAATAAATTTGCAAAAATATCTACATTTCAGTTTTTTTCTGTCAAGATGGGGTGCTGAGTGTACATTAATGAGAAATAAAATGAACTTTTTTGCTTTTAGCAAATGGCTGCAATGAAACAAAGAGTGAAAAATTTAAAGGGGTCTGAATACTTTCCGTATCCACTGTACATTAGAGAATAACAAACTAATCAAATCACACAATAGGTATGAAGGCGCTGCTCACAAGAGAACACAATCTTTGAGGAAATAGATAAAAGAGGTAAAAGTGATCTTTTTGTACAATAGTCCAGCCATCTTTTATAAAAACCGGGTAGTATATTTAAAGTTGCATGACCCAGTCACCAGTTGGTGTCTATGTGTACTGATATGAAGATCATTTAGGTGCATAGAGTTTAGAGGTTGCTGTTGGATAAAGCTAACTAGCTCTAAAGAATAGTATAGTAGTAATAGTAGAGAGGGGTTTATAAAAAGAAGAGAATAGGGACTGTGATAGGCTTACCCAAAAAAGGCAATTTCATGGACATTGGGAATTACCCTAACTGTAGTGCATTCCAGATCACTGGTGCAGCTCACGAAAAGTCTTGGATTATGTAAAATGTTAGCCTTTTATCATTTTTAAATCTGAGATGATAGGTAGCGGTAGGGTGGTGAAGGGAAACCAAGGACGAGGTGTAGGATGATGCAGCACTATTGAGAGCATTTTGGGTAAGAAGTATAAGTCTAAGTTGTATTCTGAAGTGAATTGGCAACCAGTTCAGTGTTTGGCAGAGGGTAGAGTTATTAGTATAGTGGTTGGACAGAAATATGAGCTTTGCTGCTGCGTTTGCGATAGATTGGAGAGGGGAGAGTATAGTAAATGGAGGACCGGCTAGTGGTGACTTACAGTAATTGTAGTACCTCATCGTATGTCATGATGTACGACATGAGGTATAATTGGGTTTTATTAGTATGGAGATGGTATTAAAAGTCAATTTTGCTGATGGTTTGCCTAGTTGGGGCTGTGTAGACAGAAAGAGGACAGAAGATAGGACTGATCCCTAAGAGACCACAGCAGCATGGAGAACGTGAAAATAAGTGGAGCCAGAAAATATAATACAATATGTGTGGTCAGAGACATAGGAAGAATATTAAAGGGGTTTTCCCATGAACATACAGTACAGACCAAAAGTTTGGACACACCTTCTCATTCCAAGAGTTTTCTGTATTTTCATGACTATAAAAATTGTAGATTTACACTGAAGGCATCAAAACTATGAATTAACACATGTGGAATTATATACTTAACAAAAAAGTGTGAAACAACTGAAAATATGTCTTATATTCTAGGTTCTTCAAAGTAGCCACCTTTTGCTTTGATTACTGCTTTGCACACTCTTGGCATTCTCTTGATGAGTTTCAAGAGGTAGTCACCTGAAATGGTTTTTACTTCACAGGTGTACCCTGTCAGGTTTAACAAGTGGGATTTCTTGCCTTATAAATGGGGTTGGGACCATCAGTTGTGTTATTCAGAAGTCAGGTGGATACACAGCTGATAGTCCTACTGAATGGAGTGTTAGAATTTGTATTATGGCAAGAAAAAAGCAGCTAAGTAAAGAAAAACGAGTGGCCATCATTACTTTAAGAAATGAAGGTCAGGCTGTCCGAAAAATTGGGAAAACTTTGAAAGTGTCCCCAAGTGCAGTGGCCAAAACCATCAAGTGCTACAAAGAAACTGGCTCACATGAGGACCGCCCCAGGAAAGGAAGACCAAGAGTCACCTCTGCTGCGGAGCATAAGTTCATCCGAGTCACCTGCCTCAGAAATCGCAGGTTAACAGCAGCTCAGATTAGAGACCAGGTCAATGCCACACAGATTTCTAGCAGCAGACACATCTCTACAACAACTGTTAAGAGGAGACTGTGTGCAGCAGGCCTTCATGGTAAAATAGCTGCTAGGAAACCACTGCTAAGGACAGGCAACAAGCAGAAGAGACTTGTTTGGGCTAAAGAACGCAAGGAATGGACATTAGACCTGTGGAAATCTGTGCTTTGGTCTGATGAGTCCAAATCTGAGATCTTTGGTTCCAACCACCATATCTTTGTGCGACGCAGAAAAGGTGAACGAATGGACTCTACATACCTGGTTCCCACCGTGAAGCATGGAGGAGGAGGTGTGATGGTGTGGGGGTGCTTTGCTGGTGACACTGTTGGGGATTTATTCAAAATTTAAGGAATACTGAACCAGCATGGTTACCACAGCATCTTGCAGCGGCATGTTATTCCATCCGATTTGCGTTTAGTTGGACCATCATTTATTTTTCAACAGGACAATGACCCCAAACACACCTCCAGACTGTGTAAGGGCTATTTGACCAAGAAGGAGAGTTATGGGGTGCTACGCCAGATGACCTGGCCTCCACAGTCACCAGACCTGAACCCAATCGAGATGGTTTGGGGTGAGCTGGACCGCAGAGTGAAGGCAAAAGGGCCAACAAGTGCTAAGCATCTCTGGGAACTCCTTCAAGATTGTTGGAAGACCATTTCAGGTGACTACCTCTTGAAGCTCATCAAGAGAATGCCAAGAGTGTGCAAAGCAGTAATCAAAGCAAAAGGTGGCTACTTTGAAGAACCTAGAATATAAGACATATTTTCAGTTGTTTCACACTTTTTTGTTAAGTATATAATTCCACATGTGTTAATTCATAGTTCTGATGCCTTCAGTGTGAATCTACAATTTTTATAGTCGTGAAAATACAGAAAACTCTTGGAATGAGAAGGTGTGTCCAAACTTTTGGTCTGTACTGTAAATATATTGAAATTTGCAGACAATTAAAAGTTAAGCAAAAGTTAAGTTTAAGTAATTAAAAATTTTGTAAGAGTTGTAAAGATTTTCCCTAAGCATCTTAGTAGTAACAATCCTTTTGTGTTGATCGGTTGCCAATGGATGGATACAAGTATAACTACAGCAACTTTCTGCCGTTTGGGACTTGTCAAAAACCCAGCCATTATTTCCTTATTGTGGACAGGTTATCAGGCAGGGTCACTACATGTATGAGAAAATAACCTGGCCACAATAACTGAGTTTCTGACAAATTCCAGACCATAGAACATTCCTGCATTCATGGTCGTTTCCATTGGCAACCAATCAAGAAAACAGACTTTTATCACTAAGATGGTTAGAGAAAATCTTTAAAACTCTGCAAACTTTGTAATTACATATATTTGAAAAAATGTTTAACTTTTAATTGTCTACAAATTTAAAGATGGTTATGTTCATGGGAAAACCCCTTAAAGAGAGAGAAGAAAAAGCATTGCAGTGGTTGCCCATTTTTGTAAAAAAGAGTCAGAATAGCATCAAACTAAAATAATTTATACTCATCACACCAATTTCTGCTGCTTCCTTTCAGATGTTTCCAGGGTCGCCTTCTGCACTTTTATTCCTGGACCATCTTGACACACAGCAAATGAATGTTCAGCCAATCTCTAGCTGAGGCTTGTCACTGCTGCTGCCAATAATTGGCTAAGTGGTCACTTCCTGTCTTGTCAAGAAGGACCAGTGGCCAGGGAGGAAGCATCGGAATTGGAGCATAGGTGGATCAGTGAGGTATCAGTTGTTTCGTTTGTTAATGCCATTCTGACACTAGGTTCACACTTGCACTCGGGTTTCCGTTCTTCTCGGTCCACCGGGTTTCTGCCCGAAAAATGTGGTGAGAAAAGTCCTGCTTGCAGGACGGAATCCCTGAACAAAATTAAAGTTCTAGTGTGAACCAAGCCTTACCCTTACTTTTTCCCTTTTTTATATTTTTTTTTAAATGATGTACTCTATGCTAATAAAAATACTGTGTTTGTGATCTTTCTGAATTTACATACCTAACAAAAAAGTTAAATTCTGAAATACATTTGGCTCTGTGCTGTGTGTGGTGAAAATATAGATGTATATACAATAGAAGTCTATACGGAAGGCAATTGAAGTCCTATATAGCAGTGATGTGGTTAAAGGATTTGACTGGAAGGAAAGGAGATGAAAACAGTATCCAAATCCTGGGCTAATCTGAACATGGGATAATGTTTGCTTCCTACCCCTGCCTGACTTCTGATTTCTCTCAAGTTTGCAGCACACAATTACGTTTGGCAGCTGCCTGGGCACACAGATCTTGATATATAGGTTTAATGCAGAACATGACTGCACAAATTCCTCTTTTTCCCTTTTTGCAGATGCCTTTTATTCCTCACATTTCTCATGCAAGCGGATATATGATCTAGGCAAAGCAGCTATTATAATTATCATATTCTTCCTGGTCCAAACAAAACCAATTATAAAATACAACAAGCCGTTTTCTTGTAGTTTCTACAATTTAGCATTAACCTTTACATTCCTATGTGCAAGAGGTTTCTATAAGCCATAAAGACTTCCATTGATTTGGTAAAGATTGCTATTTTTAGTTATAGATTGTGTACTAAAATATTATTGATGCAGGAGAACAATCATTTGTACAATTTATTGTAGTTTTATCACATGAAAGTTATATATTGGTGACACATATTTGGATAGGGTTGCTTCTAGCCTTTTTGCCCCCTCTATTTTACAAAATTATAAATTAGAAAAAGGTCCAGTACATATGATATGTGCAGCATGCAGCATGTTTTTAGATGCCAGTCCTCCTGGTTATACTCTAAAGACAATACCCATAGTTCTAGCCTTACAATAAAGTTTGCAATGTCTGCATTATAAATTGTCGTACTGTAAGGGAATTGCCAGTTGAGCAATTCCCCAGTGCTGCTGCAGAACCCTGTGGGGAGGGGCACAACAAGACAGTGAGCCCTAAAGCTGAACCCCCCACTGTCTCTGGCTAACTTGCCTATCTGTCCTAGGCGACAGCAGCAACTGGTCGACAGGCCCTACCTAATATAGATGACAACACAGAACGCAGACAGGACAAACAACAAAGTGAGGTCAGCTAGCCAAGGGGTCGGTAACAGTCGAGCAATGCAGTACAAAATCACAATCCAAAAGAATAGTCACAGACAAAACCAGAGATCAGGAATAGGAATACAGAAAATAGCAGAATAGAAGCTAGCAGGGACAAGTCAAAAGACAGAATCAATAGCCAGCGAGCATGTGAGGGTTGACAACCTGTTTATAGAAAGACAGGACCTGCCCCAGACTGGATTGGTAGACAGACTGTCAATCACACAGGCAAGGCTGAGGTTAACTATTAGAGTAGCAGAGAGAAACAAAGATGCAGAGATGGATGTGGCAGAAATTCAATTACAGACAGGAGGTATTAGGACAGTGTTCAGACTGAGCAACAAAAAATCTACGCAAGGAATCAAACTGAACATGCCTCCTTCACCGCAGCGTGCGAGCAGAGGGTGGCACAGAGACCCAAACAGGCAGAGACGTTACACGTACTCATTGCACATTTTTCTGTCCTGCTGTCTGCACCACTCTCTCCATCCATTGAAGGCAGCCAGTAAATTACATTTACAGTTCCGGAAGTTTATTATTGATGATCTATCCCTAGGATAAGTCATCACTATTAGATCAGCAGGGGTTCGAAACACGGCACCCAACTCTTTCCACTTCACAGGTCTGTGAAGTTACATTCATGAGTTACATGGCTGGTTTGCAGTTCAGTCCCATTCAAATGCAGTAAAGAGGTTGCTGCACTTATGTTGAGTGTCAGACTCCAACCAATCTGATATTGATGATATTGATGGAAAGGCCACCCATGTCTTAGCATTCGAAAATCCCTTTAAAATAACCTATTAGTGGAAAATTCCTTTAAAATATCCTATAAGTTGCTCTTAGGAAAAATAACCCCCAATGCAATTTCTCATTCAATAAGCATCTAGCCCCTTTTTAAATGCTGTCATAGTATCTGTCATGACTACCTCTTTGGGTTGGGGTATGGTATTCAATAGTTTGAAAAATATAATATATATATATATATATATATGTACACACACACACACACACATTATATATATTGAACACCCCCCTCCATTTTTCTAGTCTCTTAATATATGAGAGGAGAAGGATGCCTACAGCAGTAGTACTATATTATCGAACTCTTTTGTTGAGACAAAAGAAAGGAGAGGAAAGGAAAGGAAAGGAAAGGAGTGGATAGTGGATAGTGGATAGTGTAGGGACAGAAGACTTATTTACCTAGCTACTATCATCATTCAGTCAATGGTAAGCACCAATCCAGAACACTATACACACTGATTCAGGTTTTTTTCATGCAAAACTCCTGACAGTGCTATGAGGCTATGAGGATGGTCATGCTGTTGCATAAGCATTAAAAAGAGGTTTCAATTCATCTTTTGTTCTCCTGGGTATTCCCTAACTGTGAAGTGTCCTGGACTCTCTGCACTAAATACTCCTCAACCCACTCAAGCACAGAGGGGAGGTGTTGGCTAGCATTCACCACCTCCCCCAAATACAACTGTTTCCATCATTTCGGTAGTCAGGTGGGTAGTCCTCAGCTGGGGCAGACAGCCTGTTGGTTGGACAGTGCCAGGCAGTCTGCTCCCGCTGAGAACCATCTAATTAAAGGGAAGTCTTTCTTGTAGGGCAGCTTGTACACTTTCCAAAGATGTCTTTATTATACTGCATTGCAGCTCCATTTTCAAATAAAATCAGGGTTTTATTTTTATGCAGATTAACTGAAAGGAGCGTTTCTTCTCCTGCTGGAGCTTCCTCTTCATTCTAGATAACTGCCCCTAACTGTGACAGAGTAGGAGATGTCACTCAATCAATTGGGGACAGAGCTGAGTGGCAGTTAGGATAGGTTATCTAGAGCAGAGAAGAAATGCCCCTAAAGCCTTTTGCAGCAAATTTGCATAAGAATAAAATACTGATTTTCATGAAAATGAAGCTGCAATACAGAACAAGAAAGGCATCTTTAAAACGTGTAGAAGCTGCTCTACAAGGTACTGTCATTAGTCTGATACTGATTTTCCTGCTGACAGACTCCCTTTAACATATTGGTTGCTGAAATTAACAGCGCTGATTGCTCAGAAATAGTTGGGGCTAGAGAATAATTTCCAACTGTGCTGGAATCAATGGAGCGGTGGAGATGGTGAAAGGTCCTCTTTAGCTGAAGAGAGACCGGGACACTTCACAGTTGGACAAACCCATAGGACACTTTGCATCATAGCACAAGACAAATTAAGGCTTCTTTCTATCACTTACGAAACTAGTGTGACATCCATATATGTACGTTTTAACTGCTCTTCACCTGAGGTCAAAACTCCAGACATACTCCCTCTAATGTCCTTATAAGAGTGACAATTTGAGAGTAGCCACCACTTTTCAAGGTACAGTTCATAGCTTGGCTTACATGGAAACCACACTTTACATAGCGGAGCTAGGTGTCAACAGCACTATTCGAGTATAAAGTTGCTGACAATATCTGAATTTTTATGTCAAAAAGTCACAAAATGATTAATAACCCAAAAGTCATCTTTCAGCCTTAGCCTAAAGAGTAGTTTAAAAGTCAAAATAGCCTAAAGTAAATCCTCAGGATTCAATATGGTAACAAAATAAATTATGAAAATGTCCAACGTTTCTGTTTTTGGGGGTGCTACATTTTATATAGGCTGGATGCTCTTTAGTTGTATCTACTTTTTCTTAAGTTCTTAAACCGTATCATGCTGACTACAGCTGTCGGGAAAAGAACTAGAATAAAGTTTATATATCCTACAATTATCTCCATATTTGTTCTCATAATAAGTATACATCCCTTGTAATGGTGGCATGGATTACTCATTCACGAGCAGGTCACTGGAGGTGGTTACTGTTGATTTGTAGTATTTGGTAGGCGCCATTGAGAAGTGAAAAGGTTAAGACTGGTGTATTTGTTTTTTAAGCCTTAGCAGGGCCCTTCTATACGTCCGTCTTGTCCTCCTGTATAACGTTTCACCTTTGCGTTTTCATCTTTGTTTTCGCTTGGAAAGTGTAATAGAACAGGACAGCTCAGTGATATGGATACAGCACATATGAAAGAGTCATCATACACCCAGTTCAGAGGTCACGTTTGGAGCTATAGGACTGATAAGTAGGTAAAGTACTGATTGGCTGAGGTGCCCTCCACATCAAAGTCTTTGGTCCAGTCGTGGAATCAGAGCTACAAGCAGCTGTTTTTCTCGTTTGCTCAGACTTTACCATCTCTCTCTATCCAGGAAAGGGATAAGGTTTCAGGTCTCCCTATGACTATATGTAGTAGAGTTCAGCATTCTCGTGAACTCTGCTGTGATCATGTAGTGGTCATGACATCACACAACTTGACCCCGGATCATTGTTTAGGAAGGTGCAGGACAATTCCCACTTGTTGCTGACACTCATCACTCTTCCGCATCTCAGTTTAGTTTTTTACAGAATTGATCATTTATTAAGTTGACTTTCTGTTTTTCATTTTACTAACAGAAAAAATATTCCGCAAAAACATGAGAACAAAGTCTATGGGAAACCAAAAACAGGTAAGAATCTAGAAGATAGCTAATTTATAGTTTTATATAAATAGAATATGCTTTTGGAATCCTAAAAACCATCAGTACCACTTTTTAATGACTTGTCTTAGAAATTGTCACATTTTGTCTATATGTAAAAAAGTATATAAGATTACAAAAAAGGAAGTGCAAACAAAATTGTGATCACTGATCATCCTAACCCAGCAAGTACTTAGGTCTTGAATCACTGTGATCACTCATTAATTTAAGGAGTTTCTGTAATAATTCATAATTCCTTGCTTATTGCTATTCAAATAAAAAGATAAAAAAATATACCATATTTTTCAGATGATCATATGTGTCTGACTATAAGACACATCCCAAGTTTCGGAAAAAAAAATTAGGAAAAATTATTTAATATTAATTTAACCTTTAAGCCTCCACACAAAATAATGCAGCATTATAATGAGTGGGGGAACTAATGGGTATAATGCTGTGTGGAAGACAATAAAAAGCATTATACTGAGTGGGGGCAATATGGAGCATTATACTATGTGAGCGCACCAACATGGCATTATACTGTGTGGGGGCAGTAATGGTGCATTTTACTGCATGGGGAGCAATAAGAAGCATTATATTGTGTGTCAGGCACTTATGAGCATTATAATTTGTAGGGACACTAAGGAGGATTATACTGTGTTGGGGCACTAAGGAGGATTATACTGTGTTGGGGCACTAAGGAGGATTATACTGTGTTGGGGCACTAAGGAGAATTATACTGTGTTGGGGCACTAAGGAACATTATATTGTGTGTGGGGGACTCACCATAGAATTATACTGTGTTGGGGTCACTGAGGAGCATTATACTGTATGGGGGGGCACTAATGGGACAGTCAGCTGGAGAATATATGAATATATCACAAATTAATCGGTAAACTAGGCCCTGTTGTTCTGTTATATGTATCTACATCTGGCTCATGGGACCACATATGATTATCATGAGAAAATTGTCTGTGGCCACCAAGTTATTGGTGGACTTCTCTGAGCAGCTCTGTATAAACTTAATGGGGTGCTATTCAGAAGGACAGTGAAATATTCAGGTTTGTAAGATTATGACAATGATGGTTGAATCAAGTTTCAGATATTCATGAAATATTGTTGCCCTTTACATTAGAGCCCTGGCTAAGTGGTCTGAGATAGTGAAGGGCCTATGTACTGCTAATAGCTTATCTATGGACATTGACAGTCACTAAGCCAAATTCCTTACCAAAAGAGGCAGCGCTCAGTGTTCCCTTTTCATTTGATTTTGTTATCTACAGGAGCCCGGAGCAAGCAGCAACATGAATGCCAGCTTCATAGCTTCCATTGTAACTAATTGTGTCCTTCAGATTCTAGAAAAGACTGAAGAGAAAGCTGAAAATGTCACTGCTGAGGAACCACAACCTTATGACAATGCCTACTTCTTTATACTGTTTGTGATGCTCTTCTATTCCTTCCTGGCCCTGACAGTTTTCTTTGGTTACATGCGCTCCAAGAAGGAAGTCCAGAAAAAGGATCCTTATGAAGAATTTATTGAAGGAAAGAACAAGGCGAAGAAATGGAGAGCAGAACGACAAGTCGAGAAATTTGATTTTGAAGAAGAAAGCATACCTTAGGACAACTCTTCTTAAGGTTCTACCATTATTCCAAATATCCAGCACATACTATATTGGTGACTTATGGAAATAAACACAATTTGCATTTCTCAAAGGTCAGTATCTTTAACAATGACTTTATGGGACCACATTTTGACTGGAGTTTATTGCTGTAGACCACATAGGATGTTGGCTAATTCTTGGCTTTCTTGAAGAAGAGACAAGTATTCCCAGACACAATAATGATTTTGTCTGTGCTCTCAGCAATCCACACTGGTGTCATAATGGAAGGAAACCATGGTTATGCAGGTAAAATAGTTGGACTGTGGATTTTTTTAACCAGTATATGCAACAAATAGAGTAAAGCCACTATATCCACACATCCCAGACATGCAAAGCGGCCCATCGGATTAACTGTTACAACATTCCTGGATTGCAATATTATCTTCTGTTCCTGAAGCAACAACATAATCTGCTGTACTATGTGTCAAGGAGGGAAAGTAAATAATTACAGGCACTAAAATACAGAGTGAAATCCAAAACTCACTGGGAGTTTACAATCTGGAAATATGGACAAAGGCTGCCGTCAATGTTGTGACCTACAACGGGACATAATATCTGGGATATCTGCAAAATCTCCCAAAATCTACACAAACCGCAGACTGAGCCCTCAATAGGATGACCCATCTTATTAATATTCCTTTAAAATGTTTCTAATCCTTGAACATAAGCACAAATTCTTCACGTTTGTGATGTTATAATAAAATATGGTGATAATCTCCTATCTAAGCAAAACACTACTATAACCAACATGAGGTATTATTACTAAATGCCCTAGGGCGATGCTGTACAATATAAGATAGCCACATATAAAATGTTCCAATTACTATGTAGACTGTCCCTTAGTGCAAACGTATTAGAGATCAAATCCTCGTCACATACCGCACATTCCCTGTCTACCACAGCACAGCATGGAATCGACTTCAATCACACATACTGAGTTGTGAAGATGGCTGTTATCCATAAACTGCCTGACCGACAGTATTTTAGAGTTCAGCTGAGTTTTTTGGGGTACTAATATATAGATATTTTTTCTTGTGAATTAGATGTCTGTGTAGCTGATGTCTATAGGTCTAATTTTCATATTATTATTGCTTTTTGTCATTGTATAGATCACAAAATATATAAAGTGGATTATTGTTTGCTATTGTTTATGGTTTTATATAAAATGTAACACTCAAAGTTGATGATATAATTTCCATGTTCTCTGATTTTTAATTTATAAGACAGCTAATAATAATGATAACTCATAAGAAAATAATATCAGAGGCACTGCTGGTAATGGCAGAGGATGAGTATAGGGTACATACATAAATCTTTATGTAGTACAAGTCAGAAAGTAATGCTGGCCATAGATATTTTTTGAGTCAACAAATCCCAATGATTAGCCCACAATTCAATGTCTCTGGGTCTTGGGAGATGGATATTCAAAGTAGGCCATTGGGGGAAACAGTGATCTGACATGTTGAATATTCACATGACAATGATCCTGTGTTTCTTCAATATACAGTTATAAACCCCACAAACATATGTCTCACCCTCCTTCAAATAACATTAATGCTGAGCCAAGCAAAACCTGTATGTTAATTTGGAAGTTAAGCAAGACAGAGGCTTATCAAAAAGCCCTTTTACATGGCTTGATAACCTCCAAACGTGTTCATAGGAACTCTAGTTTCAGAGAAATGAAGTGTGTAAATACACCTCTTATGCCAAACCAAAAATGATCATTTGTCAGCAGCACATTACCCTGTATAAGCAGAGGATGTGCTTCTGCCATAAGGTATCTGTATAGTACATGAATGATGAGGACTCTAACTAGAGGTCGGTCATGCGACTCCAATTACATCATGAAATTGCTCCACAATCCAAATGGCGCAACTAAAAGGAATTGTACAAGAGTCATGTAGAATCTCGAAATGTTGGAAATATCTGGAATAATTGCAAGTTGTATGTGATTTCTATTCCTCCTCATGTGTTTAGTGCAGGTATGACTGGGACACCCACAGAAAACAAGAACATAGGGTGTGTGTCACTCAGTAGAGTACCATGTGCTTCAGCTTTTACCCAACACAGTGTCACCATCATCAACTGTGCAGTGGTAGCAGACACAAGAGGTGCAGCAGTCAGACTTATGGCTAACTTTTATTGATGGCCTACCCTATAGATAATCCCAGACCTTATTATTAATAAGAAACCCTTCTAAGTGAAGGGTTCAGGATCACAATGAAGAGATTATAGTAGGAAAAGGGACCGAAATATAAAGGATTGTGCAGGATTAGAAAACATGACTAATGTTTTCTTCTCCTCAGGAAGAGACATCACATCCTTTGGTTAGATGGCCGTGCCGCTGCTGCACAACTCCTTTAAATCACTTATATGTTTATCAGCCCTATTGCATCACTCCTTCTAGAGTTTGCTCTAAACTGGGTGTTGAAGGGTTACATTTTTGTTTGCCTGAAACTAGTAGACATGCTTTATATTTGTTTTTGTAAGAAAACAGTGGAAGGAAGTTTTCTTCTGTGTTTTCACCACATACCACATAATATTGAACATGTCACTTCAGATTAGTATTATATGTGTGCGTCTGGCATCAGAACAATTTCCGGACTGGCGCAGTGTGGTACGGACTCACGGACTACACCAGAAAACTACGACCTGCCTTGTGTCTAGCGTGTTCTGTGGTTCTATAAAGAAGATCTTTGATGTATCTGTAACCGGAGCTGCTGCTAATTGAAGGTGAATACAGGCCTGGTTTTAGTGGGTGGCAAACTGGGCAACTTACCATGGACCCTGTTCACTAAGGAAACCCACATACAGTAACCCAAGAAGCAAACAAAAGTGGTGCCAGATGTGCTTAGCACCTCCATATAAATAACATACCGCATTTCATGTGAATGTTAATGGGTGAGGCAGCAGTGGTAATCATTTGGTCACAACTATCTTATATCTATGCCAGGCTTCAGTATATGCCATCAGTCATATTTCATAAATATAACTATATTGTAAAACTGCAGGTTGTGAAATCGGAGCCGCACAGACAAGGAAAATATTTAACCAGGCGTGTCTACAGTCAAACCTGTGTGACTTGGTGTCTGCACACAGAATATTTAGCTGCGTGTCATCACTGACAGTACGTGTAGGGACAGTTTATCTTGTGGGACATTCCTCAGCTGTACTCACTTATCACATTATAATGCTATATATAACTGGCAGGACCTGACCAACTTTGTAATGACATGCAAACTGGAAGAACTATCATGTCTAATATTCCAGTTTCTAAATTCAAGGTTTAAAGGGGTTGGCCAGGATTAGGATATAAATATGTGATCAGTGGGGGCAACAGCCGGCCCCTGCATAGATCAGTTGTTTTGGGTCGCTTCTAAACTCTGTACTACACACTGCACATAGCCAAAAGCAGTTGTGCCTTGTATAGTGGCCAGGTGCCGATACTGCAGCTCACCTCCTATTGAAGTCAATGGGAGCCAAGCTGAAGTGATTCTGCCTGTCACACGGAAAATACAGTGTTATCTGCAGGCGCCAGGCAGCATGTTATAGAGCAGGAGGAACAGAGCAGATTCATATATAGGTATGCATAGGATTTTGTTCATTTACAGCTTTGCATTGGAGGTGGTCCTACATAATGATTGACAACCCTCCATCTACAATTGCACATACAGAGATAGCTGTCAATCACTGATAGGACCGCCCCAATGACTAAAAGGACTGCTTCTAAGCACAGAAGGAGTAGAGATATAAATCTATAGATCTATAAATCTATCTATTTATTTATCAAGTGAAAGAAAGTCCAAAGGAGCACTGTATCAAATGCAAAAGGGGGTGCACGCTGTATGAGACCCTGAAGTCCTTATAAGTAGAAGCCAAAAAACTACACCTAGCTATCAAACACTGGATGATCTATCACTTGTCTCCTGGGCAGAACTGAATAATAATATGGAATTTCATAAGATTAGAAGCAGTAGACTAAGCAGAGATATTACAGTCAGAGTATATTCTACTGGCTGAACAGTTTAGTAGAATATAATGCATTAAAAATACAAACACGCCTGAGATTGTGTCCATTTACTTCTTACTTGGTGTTGCTGGTAGAAGTGAATGTGACCTATGCCAGTACATGATATAATGGGTAACATCATTAATAATAACATATTTATCAATGCTGTATACAGCGGCAAATATAGACATTTCCCACAAGAAGGAATAGACTATAAATGACCTCTGTAGTGATGTGATATAGGAACTTTGAGTGCCTCAGAAATTCTTTTGTAACCTTGGCCAGATCTGTGCCTTGCCACAATTCTGTCTCTGAGCTCCTTGGGCAGTTCCTTTGACCTCATGATTCTCATTTGCTCTGACATGCACTGTGAGCTGTGAGGTCTTATATAGACAGGTGTGTGCCTTTCCTAATCAAGTCCAATCAGTTTAATTAAACACATCTGGACTCCAATGATGGAGTAGAACCATCTCAAGGAGGAGCAGAAGGAAATGGACAGCATGTGAGTTAAATATGAGTGTCACAGCAAAGGGTCTGAATACTTATGACCATGTGATATTTCAGTTTTTCTTTTTTAAAAAATTAGCAAAAATATCTACATATCTGTTTTTTTGATGGGCTGCTGAGTGTACATTAATGAGAAATAAAATGAACTTTTTTGTTTTTAGCAAATGGCTGCAATGAAACAAAGAGTGAAAAATTTAAAAGGGGTTTGAATGCTTTCAGTAGTCTCTGTATTTTGTTGCTTGACCAGTGGATACAGGCACATTATCAGTATATTGCTGAATAGCTTGTGGATTTGGTAATACCAGTAAATTGTTACACTGACTGGCCACTTGCCATATGATCTCTTGCTCCAGCAATGGGGGGAAGTTTAATGTGCTTTCCTACAGTGTACCACATATGTTTGTAATATTACCCACTGTCCATTATAACGCCATATGCTTCCATGAGAGACATAAAGTTTTTTTCACAGTTGTTACACACTCCATCATATGCCATATTATAAAGGTACTCTCCCCTGGAAGTATTGTATCAAGAGAAGAACACAATTCACAAAGGCACTGTCCATTGGCACATAGGATGCCGATAGATTTCTAATACACACTCACATAGGGACTTGGTACTGTATGTGCATGAGCCCCATCATCCTAGATACTGGAATTAGCTTTGACAATAAAAAGAGGGCATCATAAATTGAGTATCTGATCAGCTATGAGGGATAATCTTATTATAATGGATGAGAAGTAGAATATCACCCCTATACAGTATATAATGGGACAAATCCTTGCTAGGATTCATGTCTTCATTATCATTAATGATATGGCATATTGGATAGCCTGTTCTCTCTGCCCCTAGTGCAGCCACAGTTCTGCCCCTCAATAATCCTATATGTCCTCAGCTTTGGTATAGGTGACTGCTATTTTCACTGCAGGACCATCAATTACTAGTTGTGGGTTATGATAATATTTGTAGGAGACTAATTGTGGAAGGGACTGGAGGGTATAGGAAAGGGTTAGTTATTTTTACCTTTTTTTTGGAAGACAGATTCCTCCTGTTTCTCTCTTTGCAATGTATTACTCTGTGCGCTGCTGTGTTGGGGTAAAGGTTATATTGCTTTTGTATGTGCCTTCGAAAACTGGAAAATGGTATGTGTTTTGTTTAATAAAATTGATCTGATCTGAAAAATTATATTGCATGTAAAATCAAATGTGCATTAAAATGAAGGTGTATCTACGATAAATGTAATGCTTCAGGCTCCATATTTGTGCTCTTAAAGTGTAACTCCCATTTTATAAATTTTTTCTATTGTGTTGGGGGGAAGGTGTTGCGAACATTTTTGCAATATACTTTATTAACCCATCAAATGGAGACTCTGTCTGTACACCTGTACTCAATGCAGCATCTTGAGCTGAAGCATTTACCAAAGGGGGGGGGGGGTTGGTGGTCATGTCAAATGGCTGTATCTATGGTTTTATAACATGTAGAAAAATTGTTCTGCTATTACAAGAAAGCTGAGATTCAAGTTCTAGCTATAAACGAATTACATATATCACTAGTTAAAAACACAGTTGAGAATGTGATTTTATTTGCAGCATGAATTGTGCATATTAAGTTTAAATCCTTGACTGTGTTTTTAACTAGTCATATCCCAAATTCTGTTACAGCTAGTACTACAATCCTGGCAGAGAGAATCTCAGCTTTCATGTGATACCAGAAAGATTTTCTAGGTGGTATAAAACCAAAGATACAACCATTTGAAGTGACCATCCCCCTTTGTTAAATGCTTCAGCTCTGCATTTTCACAGTACAATTATGTACGGACTTTCCTTAGTAACAGCTCAGTTAGAGGATTGCTAAGGAGAATGTTACGGCTTGTTTTCTAATAAAAAGGAAGTTAGGTTAATAAAGTTTATTATAAAAATGGTCACCAAACACCCCGCCACAATAGCAAAAAAGAAAAATGGGAGCAACACTTTAAAGGAGTTTATAAAAATAAGACAGCACCAAGCTTGTCCATTGGCTATTGCCCTTTTCTAGTGGACATGGTTTAGCTGCAATACCAGCCACAGTCAAATGACAAGAGTGCCACTGTTAGGCTACAAGCCCATGTAGGAAAATGGCACAGATGTCACATGGATGAGATCTATGTGCCTTCCATGACTTCTACAGACCCATAGATTTTTACTTATGAGCTCTAGCCGCAAAACGGACAGGAAGAGAAACCATCTTTTTTCCCGGGCTCACAGCCCCATACATAGACTGTGATAATACACAGTGGTGTGTACGGGCCCATTAGAATATAATGGGACAGTGTGCTTGCCATGAAACACATGGCTAGCACACTGATGCAGATTCTTTTTCTAATTCTAGACAGCCCCTTTAACAATTTTTTAATTTGAGTATCACTAGTCGTGGTTTAAAAAGTTGTGGCGTGACAGCGCACCTGTACATGTATAGTAAGAGTATACTGAGAGTCAAAGGCAAAAATAGTTCAATGCTTAAGTCAGCTGCTGTGTAATAGAAAGTGTGAGGTTCTGGGATTAGTCAGTGCAAGGGATTTTGCTATTGTTGAGCAGAATAGTGTAAAATAATAGACATGCCATCCATTCCAGACGCTGAGACTTAAGACAGCAGACATAAAAGAAATATGTAATTATATTCTTGTAGAGGCAGGGGAGATTGGATGACAATAGAAAAATGAGAATACTGGTGTATGTATATGAATGGAGGTGGCTGCTGGCTTCTCAGGTAAGGATAGCTATTCTCTGTAAGTCAGACATTACATGTATAACAAAGGTAGCATTGTGTTCACAGGTGAATGTCGTTGACTTCATTTTGCTAGACAAAACTGAAATTCAGGTTATATCTTCCTCCTGTATTCAATAAATATCTGAAGTGTTGAATGCATTCCAATATAGTAAGATATTGGTGGTGTCAGGAGGCAAGGATTAAGTTACCAACAATCAGGTTCTTGCAATGCTGATCCTCCTTAAGGAGATCCAGTTAATAAGGAGTCTTTAGGGCAATGCTTACTGGTAAAGACTCTACTGACAAAAAGACCTTCAACTAAAGGTGGCAACCAGTTTTATAATACTGAACTGCAGTTAGCCATATTCCTTACGTTCTCATGTTTCAAGTATTTGTTGTAGAATATGACCAAATATACCATGGTGTTTTCTTTGGTACCCTAGAAACTGATAGCAATAGGTGTTAACAGAACTTGTAATTCATTCCCTGGTGTCCAGTAATTTGTTGTCCCAGGTTCTGATTTTTAGAGTTATTGTGCCCCAGCCCCTTGTGTACAGCAGTTTCATGTCCAGTCACTGGTGTCCAGCAGTTTCATGTCCAGTCACTGGTGTCCATCGGTTTCATGTCCAGTCACTGGTGTCCAGCAGTTTCATGTCCAGTCACTGGTGTCCAGCAGTTTCATGTCCAGTCACTGGTGTCCATCGGTTTCATGTCCAGTCACTGGTGTCCAGCAGTTTCATGTCCAGTCACTGGTGTCCAGCAGATTCATGTCCAGTCACTGGTGTCCATCGGTTTCATGTCCAGTCACTGGTGTCCAGCAGATTCATGTCCAGTCACTGGTGTCCATCGGTTTCATGTCCAGTCACTGGTGTCCAGCAGTTTCATGTCCAGTCACTGGTGTCCAGCAGATTCATGTCCAGTCACTGGTGTCCATCGGTTTCATGTCCAGTCACTGGTGTCCAGCAGTTTCATGTCCAGTCACTGGTGTCCACGTGCCCCAGTCTTCTATATTTCAAGCTGTTTTGTGTCCCAGTCCTTGGGTTCCAATGGTTTTATATCCATTCCTGGTGTCCAGCGATCCACCAGATAGTGTCCTGTAATTTCAATCTCTTGAGTTTGTAAGAAACCATAATCGATCAGAAATTTGCAAAAAGTTTAGTTTCCGACAAAACCAAAACTTTTCTGATTAATTTTGGACAAACCAAAATGACCAACCACCATGGTAAACATGCAGAAATGAAGAGGATTACATAATCTGTCAACCAGACGGGCTTTCCATTAATCCCTTGCATCAGCCTCTCAGCCAATCATGAGAGGTTATGGGTGTAGAGGTTATTGATGATGTCATAAGTACTATAGAAGAGAATACTTATATTACTTATATTTTATGATGAAGAAGGCACGGGGGGGGGGGGGGGTAGGCATAGACTTCCGCTAGTAGGGACAGTTCAAAAGTAAAGAAAAATATAATTTCTACAGAAAATACAGATAAGAGATAGTGGAGAGTGGGGACCATAGAAGTCAGCGACTCTGACCCAGGCTCTGTCTGGGTATAAGAAGTGACAAATTCTGTGAAATCACACAGCACCGTCTATTTGTGCTACCCTTTTGGTGCTTTGTCTGTGTAAAAGAAGTGACAAATTTTGTGAAATAGCACAACACTGTTTTTTAACATACAGTTTGCCATGGGGGACATGTCACCCTTCCTTTGTTCCGTTTGTTTAAAAGAAGTGATAAATTTTGTAAAATTGGACAGCAGTTTTTTTTTTTTGTGTTTTTACATATTCGGCGACATAGTGCGACTCCCTTTCTGTGCCAAAGTGTAATTTTATTCACCATTTTTTTACATTGTTTACCACATAGGTGCATTTAATTATTTCTTGTGCTATTCTCACCCAAGTTCTAAACTGCTTACATTACCAAATTTAGCAAATGTCAGCGGTGCTTTTATTAATTTCTTGTGCTACTGCCAGCCCAGGCCCGTTCTAAACCATATTCATTACTAAATTTAGCAAATGTCAGTGGTGCTTTTATTAATTTCTTGTGCTACTACCAGCCCAGTTCTAAACCATATTCATTACCAAATTTACCATACAAGTCATGATATAACAAAAACAGTAAAACATCTGGAAAACGAGAGGGACAATGAAGGGGATAAAGTACAGGAGGAGGAGGAGGAAACACTTGTGCCACAGCTACACCATCTAATGTTGCAGTGGGTGACAACAGCAGCACTTCTATTGGTTCAGGCAGCACCTGCAGTAGCCACAGAATTGTATTTTCTGAGACTGAAGAAGAAATTTTAGACTACTTGACTTGCTATTTCATCCACAGCTGGATGTTACATCTGACAGTGGCATCATAACTTTGAGGGAGGGTTCAACGTGTTTTCCTCTTCTGTCTTAACACTTTATTTCCTTAGTGCCCTTCTACTCCATTAACTCTGTCTTCATCTTTACTGACGCTGATCCCTAAGTAAGACACCTTCCTTGCCCAAAAGAGACAACACTTGGGCTGCTAAGAAAGACCCCCCCTCCCCTCCTATTCATCCTGTTCTTGATGAGCTGGATGAGTTTGATACCTTTTTTTGTTGTTGTGGAGGAGGAAGAGGTGGAAGACATGACTGTTGGTGGTGCTAGTAGTATTTGCAGGGGATGGGGTACTGGTAGCTGTGCTTGGGGAAAATATGTGGTGGGAATTATGAGGGAGTGTAAGAATTCGCTGATCACGATAATGAGTCTAGAAAAAGTGGTGCTGAAGATGTTGAGTCCATTGGAGATCCAGATCCTGATACAGATAGAACCTGGAAATCTGGAGGAAGGGAGTGACATTGAAGGAAGAAAGTGCTGGAAGTGGTGATAATAACAAGCCAAAAAAACCTGCCAGAGCAGACCTAAAACAAGCTTGGTTGGTGGTTGTGATGGCACTGGCAGATACGTTTCCAGTGTTGATGATGATGGTGGTTGTGGTTATGTACACATCTCCCATGTGGGAATTTTTCTGTACATTATAAAATCATAAATCAATGCCATTGTGCAAAATCTGAAAGCAGAAATTAAGAGAAGGATATGTCTGTATGGGGAAAGGTGTACGCCGCCGTCCACATATGGCACAGCAATTTTAGGTAGGGAAAAAATTCCTGGTTGTTATGGCCTACTGAGTCAATATTTAGAGTGGCAGTGGCAACAGTCCACAAAAACAACAAGGCCATGTGCTAGTACTGACACCAACCAATTTGTGCAGGCCCAGTTCCAACACCAGACTGTGCGTATCCACCTCCTCCAGTGCCTCCTCACTGGCCACTTCTTGCCCACAAATTTACCAGAGCAAGCCATTGCTTCCACTCCCTCTCTCTCCTTTTATGGGTGTAAGGTGAAGCGCTATCATACAACAGCTAATGAGCTTAGATCAGGGAAGCCAAACAGTGGAGGACCAGCAACTCTCTATCCAGCAGGAAATGTCCCGCTAGATGTTTTCCCTGCATAGTGCATGTGCTAAGCGTTGCACCACTTTATAAACACATACAGTGGCTTAAAGGAGATGCTATTCATGGCCAGAAAAATGACTGCACATGTAGCTACCAACATGCAACAACAAAATGACTTTCCCTTGCACTGCCTCATCTGTGACATTCCAACTCACTGGAATTTCACATTGCACATGCTGGACATCTGTGTGAACAGCAAAAGGCAGTGAATGACTACTGCATGCAGCATCTCTAAATCGGGCACTTTTTTGGAGCATTTATAATGATAGAAAAGTGTAAAACATGTGTGCAGGGTATGGTTAAACAAGCTAAAAGGGCTTACATTTTTAGAATGGCTGAATAAATTTGGATTAGCAAAACACCAAGATGCTCAGGGTGACAGCGCCATCAGATGATGTATATCATTGGGCTTTTCAGATCTGGCGAGATGGTCCTCTAAGAAAAATACACTAAAAACGGCATATGTTACGTGGCTGTATGTACACCATAAACTATACATGTATTAGCTACTAATAAATACAAGAACAACAAGGGAACATTAGATTAATACTATCTGCAAGAAACAGAAATCAATGTATTAGGGTTATGATGCTGGCTATAAATATATCAGGCCTGAAGTGTCTTCTCCCACGGCCGTAGTGCTGGATTGTACTTTGTGCTTAGTTCACACAGTCATCAATTTGCTGTTTACATTATGTCACAAAGAAGTTGTCATGGGATCTACAGCTATCTAACCAGTGGTGGCATCGGCTATAACCGGTATTCCTATTAATACAGACTGCTGGCTCCTTGAGGCTGATTTTTTCTGCCCATATGTAGGAATTCCCAGCCACCAGCCAGTGAATATACTATGAACATTATGACCTTTGAAAAGGCTCCCCCTGCACCCCCTACCCCTTTTAACATTATTCACAAAGCCTCAGTAACCACACAGATTAATTTCAGACAGTGGTATCCTTTCATGTGACTCACGCAGCACATGATGAAAAACATAAAAAAGAATGAAAATGTAGACTTGGAATTGGCTTGCAGGAATTGCTGCTGGTTCACAATACACTTTTTTCTAATATGTTTTATAGATGAGCATTATTACATGTATTCCTTCACATTGTGTTACATTTGATCTGACATTAGTGACCTTCATCATTCTTATTTGCTAAGTAGACTCTTATTTTATGAGAACATTACTGTATTACAAGAAAAAGAAAACCTTAGGATTGCCAAAGGCTTGTACCTATTGGTAGCGTGAATAGTAATATGGGTTTATAGAAAGGGGTTTCCAAGAGTGGCAAGGAATCACCCAGAGAACACTTTCTCCCCATGCCTACCTTGTTTTCAGACCCTGGGGAGATTTATAAAGACTGGCATTTCCTACGGTCATGATGTCCATGGCAGAATGAATCTTCTAACTGATCCTTTTTAACTCATTCATATTGGAAAATTCCATTTAGTGGGGCTTTCAATCCATTCCTAGCAAGTAATCTTCTAGACCTTGGCCTAAAAATTGCTTCTTTTTCTAATAAAACCTGGTGGGTGCTTTCCAGTAACATCTGGTAAATTTTGGTAAGCCTGATCCCATGAAGGGTATATGTTGTGTGAGAATGGATATGTGCTCTTATGTAATTGAACCTTACCATGTAGACATATAACTGTAAGGTGCACATAGTACACTGCGGTACTCTAGCTCTATTTCTGCACATACCTGAAAATTGTGTAACCTCAAGCAGCAGACTCAGAACAGGCCAACTCATGTTTTTTTCATATATATTTTAACAATTTATCTCATGGCTTTCAGCACTTGGTGCTTTTTCCTGCCAAGTTTCCTTCCAGCCCTAGGAGTACCTTTGTTGGCATAGGTGTTTTTCCCCTCACTTAGCATTTCACATACTTTTCTTGGTGACTCAGTTTAGACTGCAGGGTACAATAAGGATTGTTATCATACTTGCCTTTGTTAAAACCAAAGATACACCTGTTGCCTACAGAGGGCATATTTTTTCAGTGCTTTGCCATGTCTATGAGATCTCCTGCAGAAATGACGTAATTCTCCTGACTCCTAGCATGAGCATTTAACATGTCACAAATCATTCCAATGACCATACTCCCATATATTAGTATGGACATTGGTAAAACTGTAGTGTTAATCCTGAGCCATCATGCCTCTGTATTATAGCAACTATGATAACTTTGAGCCTGACTTTTATGCAGGTTCACGTCTCCCTAGAAATGCGGATGAGTAGGCACCTGAAGTAATAAAATAAGAGTTAGAAGGGCAGGTGAAACCCTGAGATGGGAAGACCTCCTTAAGGATGCAGACAGTTTGACAATTTTTTCTTGTCAATATTCAGAAAGTCATAACTGTTTTATTACTACACCAGTGTAGTTATATGAGGCCATGTATTTTTGGGAGATGATCTTTACTTTTTCTTGATACCATTTTGGCATACATATGACTTTTTTTTTTTTTTTTTAAGAGATGAGGAGAGATGATCAAAAAGAAAAATACATTTCTATGTACATTTTTAGCTTTATTTTTTACATCATTCACCATGTTGGTTAAATAATGCATGGTTTTTATGTATGACTCACTACTAAATATGTGTTTATATTGTTTATCATTTGTTTATATCAGGGGTCCCCAAACTTTTTACACAGGGGGCCGGTTCACTGTCCCTCAGACCGTTGGAGGGCCGGACTATAAGAAAAACTATGAAAATCCCTATGCACACTACACGTATCTCATTTTAAAGTAAAACAAAAAGGGAACAAATACAACATTCAAAATAAAGAAATAGTAAATTTAAGTCAACAAACTCACCATTATTTCAATGTGAAGTATGGGCCTGCTTTTGGCTAATGAGATAGTCAATGTCCGGTTCCATATTTGCAAATAGGTCCAGCACTCTGCCCCCATATAAGTCCAGCTCTCTCCCCCATATAGGTCCAGCTCTTTCCCTCATATAGGTCCCATGCAGTCTCCCCCATATAGGTCCCATGCAGTCTCCCTCATATAGGGCCAGCTCTTTCCCCCATAT
This sequence comes from Leptodactylus fallax, assembly GCA_947044405.1. Taxonomy (NCBI): domain Eukaryota; kingdom Metazoa; phylum Chordata; class Amphibia; order Anura; family Leptodactylidae; genus Leptodactylus; species Leptodactylus fallax. Next base: position 3,521,284 of record CAMRHE010000209.1, read on the forward strand.
AGGTCCCATGCCTCCCCCATATAGGTCCCATGCCTCCCCCATATAGGTCCCATGCAGTCTCCCTCATATAGGGCCAGCTCTTTCTCCCATATAGGTCCCATGCCCCCCCATATAGGTTCCATGCAGTCTCCCCCATATAGGGCCAGCTCTCTCCCCCATATAGGTCCCATCAATCCCCCATATAGATCCAGTTCTCTGATCCTCCTCCATGCCCAGTAAAAAAAAAAAGTGAAAATATACTTTACCTAGCACTGCAGCCGCTCCCGCGCTGTGGTCCCGGCTCCTCTGTCTTCGGCTGTAAGGCCTAGATGAGCACGTCGTGCGTCATGACGTGCTCATTCTAGGTCCCGGACGACGAGCGCCGAGCGTCTACACGGGAACAAGACTTCCCGTGTAGCGCTCGGCGGGTTATTTCAATTGTAAGCGCCTGTGCCCTCACAACTGAAATAACACAAGGAAATTGCGACGCGGGCTGGGTAAATGGCCTCCGGGGGCCGGATGCGGCCCGCGGGCCGTAGTTTGGGGACCCCTGGTTTATATAATAAACTAGCAGAAGGACCCGGCTTCGCACAGGTATATTTCATTTTTTGTTTGTGTAGTGGCCCCATAAGAATTGGCCAGTTTTGCACTTGACATCCAGTATGGCAGTCCAGTATAGGTATAGTCTATTTATGGCTATGTTGTTATGGAAACCTGATAAATGAAATGTGATCTTATATTGGCTGATACACGTGATATGACTGAATATATATAATATATATAAGGACCTTTGAACTGCTATTGACTCATAGAGGTCATAAATAGCTTGGTTGCTATGGAAACCTGGTGTAAAGCTGTGTGTATGTCAAGACTGAAGAATCTGCAATTTTCCATTGGTCCATAAGCGTCATGTGATCAATTTGGACATCCGTGTGGTTTCCGCTCGGTCTCCACATGAAACATGCGACAACATGCGGAGAGAAAAGTGCTGCAAGCAGCACTTTCCTCTCTGCATGTTTCAGTGCGAAAGATGCGGAAACCACACGGACCCCATTAGAGTCTATGGGGTCCGCAGATTTCCTTATATAAACCACTTCTCTCTGCGTATAGATTTCATAACTGTTCATAACTGTTTTTAACAATGAAAATGTTTTTATTTTGTTTAAACTTTTTTTTTCTAGTCTTATTAGAGAGACTAGATCACGGGATTTTCTGACCCTGATACAATGCACAGCAGTATTATTATTCTGCAGTGAATTTTGGTTGTAAGTATGTGGTAGGTCCTGCCTTGCACTGGAATTAATAGACAAGTAAAGATATCAAACCTGGGAACCTTGATCAGGACCTGTGTTGCCATGCACAATGGTTTCCCCGACTGCAGCACAGGGAAGCCAATGAGGGAGGCCAGAACCAACTGCTTAGATGTCGTGGTCGCAAAGGACTATCTTGGATAGCAGTTGCAATGTTAGAGGCTAAGCTACGTCTCCTTGTCAAGCAAGGTGTAAAAAGTGTGTACAATACATAATAAATGTGGTGAAAAGCATGTATATCAATTTTTTTAGGGAAAATTAAGCTAGAATTTTGGTGTATTTAGTATAGAAAATCTTTCCCCTCTAAATGAAACACTCATTCTTATGAACAGAAAAAGTATACCCCAAAAAGATATCCCCAAAAATACCCACTGTGAAATACAAAGAAAAAAAAACAACAACAAAAAAAAAGACAAAGCACTCCTTACTGCGGAGAGCGGTATTTATTTTACGACAGACAGTTTCATCTGACTTCCTTCACTGCCCTGGATGAGGCCGGTTACTGGTATTAATTCCCGATACATAAATGTAAGTAATATACGTTCAGTATTTTCACAAGTCTAGCTCTTTTTGTGATGTGGTGAAGAAATGACTCCATATTCACTCTTGGCACCCCTTGCACATGACCATCAAGCTCCTCGCCTGCGGTCACACTAAACATTATCACACACTCTGAACACATGACTCTGTGATTCTATTTGTTGAGATGTAATCTAATTTTACCTTGAGCTGGGATATCCTGCTTCATAGGCAAGTGTCTGACCTGCACCTCTTCAACATTATAATCTATTCTTCAATCTCCCTTCAGGGGGTTTGAGTTCCTGCACATCAAGTCTGTCTTTAAGCTGTCCACAAATCAGTCCCACGGTACTGGGGCAAATTAAAGACATGTATGTTTGAGATTAAGGGTGTGATGAATATCAATTTTAGAATTTTGGCGAACTTATTAGCTGGAAAGGTATTTGGCTGAAGGACTATATTAGTTAGAAGAAGAACGAAACATGTGAAACAGTTTGAGAAGTGACAGCTTTTCTTTGTATCTTTAGGCAAGGCAATTCATCAATGTATGTCCCAGGTGTCAGAGTTAGATTGTAAGCTCTTCCGGACAGGTATTGCTGGATTCTGCAGAGTGAGTGGCAAGACTAATGAAATGTCATACATTTTCTAAAACATGGTAATCTGCTATTGTCCATTGAGATATTATGTTGTTCCAAGATCAGCTCCAATAACAGTTATACAGTGTGCTAAGAAAAGAATGGTATATTCCTATTTACTCCTGCAATGCTGGCATACTGGAAGCTCAGCACAGATTTGTTGCAATAAGGTCCATTGTAGTGTTGGTCTGATAGGTCATGATTTTAGTATATGACCACTAGCTCAGGGGTGGGATTCAGTCGCATCTGTTCTTAAGATCAACACCAGTTTGCAGAACCTGGGAGAAGAAGAACCCAGACCTGGTCCTGCAGATAAATGTGATGACATCATCACCTGCACTTGGTCAAAGACTGCTTAGGCCACAGACTTCTTCTGGTCTATAGGTAGAGGTGCCTTTGGCCTGGCGACAGTGGACACATTGATGTCATTGTGTTGTCTGTGCCAAAGCTGAAGAAGGGAAGTATTATCTTTTGTTTTTTAAACCTTTTTTTATAGGACACAGGGGACACTGTAAGGGATAGACAAGTACTGTAGGGATGAGAGTAGGTACTGTGGGGGACAGAGGGTACAGTGGGGGACCCATTGTATTTTTAACATGTTGGTACATAATAAAGGAGGTACTAATACTAACAATACCCGCTTTCAGTACTTACACATTATAAATACCCACCTATTATCATTATATTATGTTCTAGCAGGTACAGAAATGGGGATAGCAGGCAGATGGGGTGTTTGTGTAGGCAACAAAAAAACAAAGTGACATGCTTTGTATTATAGGATCCAAAACAGGCACGAACACATGATCAATTTTGCAAGCACAGCGTAAAACGTTAAAAAAGGGACACAATTAGAAGAAAATAGACACAAGGGGCTTGGTACATGCCCTACATTGTCTTTAATAACACTGTAATCACTGATATAGTCTGCACACAATAGTCTGTGTAAACTGGTATCTACATCACAAAAAAGGGACTGGGCTGATACATTGTGAACCCAAGTCACTAAAAGGAGGCAAGGCTTTGTTAAAGGGGCATGGCCACTTTCAAAATTTTCACCATGGACTCTGTGCGCCAAAACTGTACAAGGGCAAATCTATTAAGAATGAGAAAGTTGTGCCAGTTTTATGGGGCAAGTTATAGTAACTTTGTTGGGCCAAGGTGTCCCTGCCCTTGCCCAGCTTGATCATTGCATGCTGTGTTTCCACAACGTGGGGCCTAAGGCCAAGCCTAGCAGAAACACAGCTTTCTTGGCCACTGCAGAAACCGAACTGTCAAAAATGTGGCATTTTACAGTCCCAGCAAACAAATGAAATTTCGTTTAATCTCATCACCACATTGCAGAAAGAAAACTTTGTGGACAACAAATTGGATTGTGTTTTTGAAAAACACATAATGTTAATCCTACAGTGGCTTTCAAAAGTATTCATACCCCTTGAACTTTTTCACATTTTGTCACCTTAGGCCCGGTTCACATCTGCGTATGGGTTTCCGTTCGGGGTGTGCGCTTGGGGACTCCCTGAAAGGAAACCTATACTTATAAAAAAGCTGTTTACCTGGGAATCCCGCAGACCCCATAGACTATAATGGGGTCTGTGTGGTTTTCACTCGGTTTCCACACAAAACATGCGGAGAGAAAAGAGCGGACTCCCAGAATGGAAACCCGAACGCAGATGTGAACCGGGCCTTACACCCACAAACTTAAATGTATTTTATTGAGCTTTTAAGTGATAGACTAACAGAAAGTAGCAGATAATTGTGAAGTAGAAAGAAAATGACACATGGTTTTCAGGATTTTAATCAAATAAAAATCTGAAAAGTGTGACATGTAGAGCCATCTTTTGCTGTAGTTACAGCTCCAAGTCTTTTGGGGTATGTCTCTACCAGCTTTGCGCATCTAGAGTCTGAGATTTTTGCCCATTCTTCTTTGCAAAATAGCTCAAGCTCAGCCAGATTGGATGGAGAGCGTCTGTGAACAGCAATTTTCATGTCTTGCCACAGATGCTCAATGGGATTTAGGTCTGGACTTTGACTGGGCCATTCTAACACATGAATATTCTTTGATCTAAACTATTCCACTGTAGCTCTGGCTGTATGTTTAGGGTCATTGTCTTGCTGGAAGGTGAATCTCCTTTCCAGTCTCAAGTCTTTTGCAGCCTCCAACAGGTTTTCTTCCAGGATTACCCTGTATTTAGCTCCATCCATCTTTCCATCAACTCAGACCAGCTTCCCTGTCCCTGCTGAAGAAAAGCCTCCCCACAGCATGATACTGCCACCACCATGTGTCACAGTGGGGATGGTATGTTCAGGGTGATGAGTAGAGTTACTTTTCTGCCACACAGACCAAAAAGTTCAACTTTGGTTGACCAGAGCACCTTCTTCCACATGTTTCCTGTGTCCCCTATATGGCTTGTGGCAAACTGCAAACAGCACTTCTTATGTCTTTCTATCAACAAAGGTTTTCTTCTTGCCACTCTTCCATAAAGGCCAGATTTGGGGAGTGCACGACTTATAGTTGTCCTGTGGACAGATTCTCCCACCTGAGCTGTGGATTTCTGCAGCTCCTCCAGAGTGACCATGGGCCTCTTGGCTGCTTCTGTGACCAGTGCTCTCCTTGCTCTATCTGTTAGTTTAGGTGGACGGCCATGTCTTGGTAGGTTTGCAGTTGTAGAATACGTTTCCATTTTTGGATGATGGATTGAACAGTTCTCCTTGGGATGTTCAAAGCTTGGGATATGTTTTTATAACCTAACCTTGCTTTAAACTTCTCCACAACTTTATCTCTGACCTGTCTGGTGAGTTCCTTGGTCTTCATGAAGATGTTTGTTCACTAGTGTTCTCTAACAAACCACTTAGGCCTTCACAGAACAGGTGTATTTATACTGAGACTAAATTACACACAGCTGGACTCTATTAACTAATTAAGTGACTTCTGAAGGCAATTGATTGCAGTGGAGTATTATTTAGGGGTATCAGAGTACATGGGGATGAATACATTTGCAAGTCACACTTTTCAGATTTTTAATTGATTCAAATCTTAAAAACCATGTATCATTTTTGTTCTACCTCACAATTATCTGCTACTTTGTGTTGGTCTATCACTTAAAATCGCAATAAAATACATTTAACTTTGTGGTTGTAAGGTGACAAAATGTGAAAAAGTTCAAGGGGCATGAATACTTTTGCGAGAAACTGTAACTGCTTCTAACTTCTAAATGCAGTGTTTTTTACCCACAGAGTTAAAAAAAAAAAAACACAGCAGGAAATGGAGCTCAATTTCCTCAGCAGAAAATGGCACAATGCAATAAAGAAAACAATTCAAGATGGGTTTTTTAAGCGCTTTTCCTATGCCTTTCTGCAATGTTTGACCATAGCCTAATTTTGGTTTTCCTAGCAAAAATCCAGAAACTTATCATTTATTATACAATGATTTTTCTTCGAAAAATGTCTATTTAATCTCCTTTGTCTTTTGAGGTTTGTAACTTTAGTTCTTACAATTTATACTAAGCCTATCTTTATCCCATGTGAGTGATAACTTATTTTGTAATTACACTTGAATTCCTCCTATGTCGAGGGCTCACACCAGAGGCTGTGGAACTGGTTTTACACAGACAGTTTTGACACCCACAAACTTGCACGAGTTGAGAACTGCAGCAACTTGGCCAGCTTAAAGGGTGTCTCCCTCGGGGGAGCCAGAAACCATTATCCAGTTCTCTCCACCCAGATGCAAGACTCATTAAAGTTGTCCCAGAATTCACCTTTCTTAGCTGTCGGTACTATTTGTTTGGCTTTGTTTTCCTCTAGAACTAATCCTACTGAGAGATAAATTGTTTTGCACACCTTCTTGAACTCTTCAGAGAATGCCATATTTATTCAGTAAGGGAGATGAGGAGACCAGATAGAGTATTACATGATGCCAGGACCAAGTTCATATATTTGCTCAGAATTTCCATACCTGCAGTGCAAACAAATATAGATGTGGCGTTTAATACACGGTTTTAAATCTAGGGTCCGCTGATGTCATATGCTCCAGCACTGGCCTCTTAGTAAATGTGGTGGATCTCAGGAAGTACATGTGCCAGGAAGTGAAATCTACTGTATCTAGCAAGAAGCTCAATTTCAGGTGTTACTTACACTGTTCTTTGTATAAGTACACTTAAATATGTTGGTTATAAAGGCCCCACCCCTCTCACCAAGCCCCACCCACAACCAGTATATTTTACACAGTGGTGTGAGTCGCAAAAAAAGAACAAATTTTTGATGCAAAACTGACATGTGTTTACTTAGATCTTCATGGGCATCCCATGCTTAGTAGGCTTTGCTCTTGCCTCGGTTCTCCTGGTGCTGATGCCAGTCCTATATTGAATAATATATTGCTTTTTAGAATTATTTCTGAACTAAGTTTTATAAATGTATTATATATATGTATATATCATTGTAAACCCCATCTCTATACTAATACAATTGCAGTTATGATGGTGGTAAATGCTCCAGTGTTTAATATCTATGTATCATTTGATACGATTTGGCATTTTCCACATTTTTATCCTACAGAATAGGTAGTCGTCTTGGAAAAGACTGCTTTTCTGAAGATTGCCGACTGCAATTATGTGGTAGGATTTACTTAATGCCGATGGTGTAAACTTTGTAATGTAATACAAGCAAAAATCTTTGTAAATGGAAAGGGATTTATATGGTGGAATGATTTCTCTCATGGTCTCTGAAGTGAGAACAGATACATTCACGTCTTAACACTGTGTCAAGCTGTTGACAAAGGAGTTTTAGCACAGGATAACATATATGGGGGCTGGTGGAAGCTTAAGCATTTTTGGCCAGGAGAAGAAATGATTATTATACTTAACACCTTAATGGGTATTGCAGGCCTTAATGGCCAACTACTTGGATGATTCCTGTGATATGTGCTAGTTAAAAAGCTACAGGACTAGTATGAGTTGTACTAGTGAATTCTACTGGATGTATTTTATTTAAAGACTAAGCTTTTGTAACATTATTAAATTAATACTAACTTGTTTATAGCTTTTATCCAGAGCAAAAATAACAAAAGAGCAAAAATAACAAAAAGAGCAAAAAACCTGTTAAAAATTTAACACTGTCTATATTTAGCTTAACATTTTTAGCATAAAATAGTTAGTATAAATTGTCAAAATCCTATTACTATTGTTATTACCTATTTACAAGCAAGGCTCCATGGGAAAAAAGTTGCAAATTAGCTCATGTCAGCCAATCCAAAAACTTCTTGAAAGGAAACAGAAACTCATCATGGTATTCATCGGACTTGCTGAGTGGAGTGCTTTAGTAACTGAGAATCGCTTGTGGCCTTAAAAGGCAGAGCTTAGGATTGCAGCCTCTCTCCACCTGCCCTAAAGTGGTGACTTTGTAGTACTTTATCTATACATAGCTTGCAGACTCAATTGTGTAACATTAACTGTTTTTTTTTTTTCCACAACGAAATAATAATAAGAGCAGCAAATACAAGTGAGCTAAGGCAGGATTCACACATCTGGTAAGAGACTCTTGCAGTTTCCGCCTAAAATCACCAGACACAAAAGTCCTGCATGCACAACTTTTTCGTCTGGTGTATTCAATTAAAAAAAACGAACACCCGATGGGCCCTATCATAGCCAATGGGGTCCGTAGGGCTCTGTATGTGTTCAGTATGTTAGTGGTCCCTAGTCTGACACTAGTGTAAAGGCTATGGTGCCATGTTGGTGTTTTCTGTGGAAGACAGAAGAAAATGCTGGTTGTTGTAGTGCCACATAAGTTAACTGTGTGAATACAGGTGACTGCAGAAGATAGCAAAAAGTTGCTGCCGGTTGAACCCAAGGTTGCTGTGGAATATTGTGTAATCTTGTTAGTAAACCATGGGCAAGAAAAAGAGAATTTCAGCTTGTAAAAAAGCAGAGAAGTTATGCACTGGTTTATTAGTGCAGCAGTCTGAATGCAGAGAGATACAAAACCCGGAACAGATCATGTTGAGTGCAAGTAAAGATAAAGGGTTGCATGATGGTGACTCAATTTTTCTAAAGCACCTCTGTTCTATGATGGAATATGTCCCTGCTGAGTGTGTGTCTCATAATGGAGTGCAAAGCGCTAAAGATGAAAATGTTAGGGTGCAGCAGCTTCAAGATGAGAATAAAACCATCAGGTTCATGTATGAGAATGAAATATCTGATTGGAAATGGCAACTTTTGGTATCAGAAAGAGAGAACCTTAAGTTGAAGGCAGAGAAAATGAAATGTGCTCTTTCTAATGAAGTTATACAGAGTGTAGAGCAAAAGCAAGTGCTTGAGAAGCAATTGCAGGATTTAAAGGAGCAGCATGTTCAAGACTCCATTGCCAAAGAGAGTGTCATTGAAAAATTAAGAGATGACCTTGAAACTGCTAAACATAAGAGAAGTGAATTTTTGCAGAGACAGTCAGAATGTCTGGATGACCAAGTTAGGATGTGTGTAAACCTTTCGGCTGCCGTAATTGACAAAGAAAATGAAATTGCAGAGCTGAGGAAGCATGTGTCTGACCGAGAGAGTGATTTAGAATCTGTGGTGCAGACATTGCAGTCAGAGCAAAACTTGCATCAGGTTCGCCTAAAGGGTGAAATCCACGAATGGCGAAGTAAAGCTGGAGTTCTGGAACAAAGAGAAAGTGAACTCAAAGCTAGAATATGTAGCCTGGAGAGGGCGCTGTCAGGATCTTGTGAAGATAATGAGAAGTTGTCTGTTTTGGTGCAAAATAAAGACAAAGATTTGATGGAAATGTCGTCTGTCCATGCTCAGAAAGTGCAAGCCTTACAGGAGAGTCATAAAAAAGTAGAGACTCAACTTCAAGTGATGCAACTAAAAGTCACAGAAGGGGACAGATTTCAAGCAGAGCTGCTAGACAAGGCAAATAGACTACAGGTGGAATTGAATAATGTCACAGGGCTTCTTTTTCAAGAAGACAGCAAGTTTATCAAACTTTCCAAAGATTTTTCTACACTAGAATCTCAGCTTCAGGACACTCAGGAACTTTTGCAAGAAGAAACTTGTCAGAAGCTTGACCTTAGTACAAAACTAAAACAAATGGAAGATGAGAAAAATGGTTTCCTTGAGCAACTAGAGGAAGAGGAGATAGCAAAAAGAGATTTGACAAAGCAGATTTCAACACTACACGCTCAGGCGACTGATATGAAGAAAAAAAATGCAAGATAGTATTGGGTCCTTGGACTCTGTTGAAGAACTAAAGGAAAGGTTGCAAAAGGAGCTAGAAGCTACAAATCAACGGTTTGAGGAGAAGATTGCTGCTTATGACAAACTTGAGAAGACGAAAATTAGACTGCAGCAGGAACTAGAAGATGTAGGTGTAGACCTTGATCATCAATGTCGGATGGTGTCAAATTTGGAAAGGAAGCAGAAAAAGTTTGATCAGCTGCTTGGTGAAGAGAAGACTCTTTCTGCTAGATATGCAGAAGAACGTGACCGTGCTGAAGCAGAGGCCCTTGAATTGAAGGCCGAGTTAGAGAGGCTCAACAAGCAACTGTGCACTGAAATGGAGAATTTGGTTAGCTCCAAGGATGAAGTTGAGAAAAACCTGGAATCTGTGCAGATATTGTATGAGAACAAAGCTAATGCTTATGACAAGCTGGAAAAGGCCAAGAGAGAACTGGACCTCCAGATAGAAGACAGGAAGATTCAGTTTGAGGGAAACCTGTCTAATTTGTCTGCTGAGATTGTAGATCTAAAACTGCTTGTTGCTAAACTAAAGGTGCAAGTGAACCAGCAGGAGGAAATTGCACGCATCAAGAAACAGCTGGAGTTTCAGATGGATCACGTGAAGCGCGAGTCAGAAATAAAGTTGGAAGAGCGCACTGTTCAGATAGCACAGTTAAAAACCGAAGAGGAATCTAAAAGAGAAGAATTGGATCGATTGCAGCAGTCTCTATCCAATACGGAACAGTCGGCATCTGCCCTATCTTCAAAGTTGTTAGCACTAGAAGCTGAGAAGGATTCGCTGCAGAACCTGTTAACCTCTAAAGAATCAGAGCTGCAAGGTGCACTAGTAAAGACTGAGATGGAAGCGGCGCAGAAAAATGTCGCAGTGAAGAAAGTTCTGGAGCTGGAATCAGAGATTTGTGCGCTACAGAAGGCGTTAGAATTGGAAAAAGCTGCCAGCATAGAGGCAGAGAAAGGAGAATCATTAAGTCAGACAGACATGAGTGACCTGTCCAATGATGTGACAGTTGTTAAAGACATGCCAGAAAATGTAGTTCAGCGTGAGCTATTTTGTGAGGGTGTACGGTATGGCCCTCGTGCAGAAGGAGAAGATATTGCAGTACAGAGATTGTGTATCTCAAACAAAGAGGAGAGCAAGCAGCCTATGTCTCCTAAACTTCTAAGCCTTGATGGTGATGGCAAAGTTTGTTTTGAGATGAAGGTTACGGAAAAAGTACCCGTGAAACAGTTATACTCTAAAGATATTGATGTGCATGAAGTACGTGTTAGTTGGTCTCTGAGCTCTTGTGGATTCAGGATAGGAGAAGATGAAGATTCTTACGGCTATTCACTAAAGGAATCAAAGTCCTGCAATGGGATAGCTGAAGACTATGGCGAGAAATGTGATGAAAATGATGTGATCCCCTGTATGGCGAATTGTGAAGGTGATGAAGAAAAACTTGCCTTTGCACAGAATGGCCAGGATCTTGACGTAGCAGTTAAAGTGATGAGAAACCGGAAGTGTCGAGTAACCGGAATCTGGAAGAAGAGACCCCCAGATTGGGAATTCTGGAGAGACACTGGACAGGCCTACTTGGTTGAAGAGGGACTTCGTCATAGGATGTCTCGTCCCATTGTAGCTCACCCCATGGGTAGTGAGCTGAGGGGGAGGGTATGTAAGTATGTGAGCCAGAGGGCGCTGTTGAGCGACCCAGGCCAGACCAGAAAAGGCTCTCAGCCACGCCTTTGGGTGGTGGCACGTAACTCCAGGAGGGCTGGAGTGTCCTGCAGGAAGCAGGAAGTGGTGGACCAGCCAGGACAGAGAGAGAGAGGCTCTGTCCCAGAGGGCTGGCGTCCACAGGAGTGGACCAGCTAGGACGGAGAGAGAGGCTCTGTCCCAGAGGGCTGGCGTCCACAGGAGTGGACCAGCGAGGACAGAGAGATAGGCTCTGTCCCAGAGGGCTGGCATCCACAGGGGACTGTTGCTAGAGCTGAGCAACAGTCAGGACAGTTAGGGGCTCAAGGAGTGAGTTAGGCCCTAACTGTGGCATAGGTTTTTTTGTTGTTTTGCTGTGTTGCAGTTATCTGAATAAAGGCACTTTGATTTTACACTTGGACCGTCTGAAAGCTATCTTTCCGGCGCCCAGTACCATGAACCACCGCTGTCCGGACCAGGAAAAGCCGCCATTTTTGAGTTTAATTCCCCAAGTTGTCACACTATGTATAGACAAGGCAGGTCTACATAGGGCTTGAGAAAGTTTAGACAACCATCCGTTTGTGAAGATGCTGCATCAAAGAGAGGAGAGTTTGCTGTAATTGGTATTATGGTTGGTATTGAACATATCCGCCAGGAAAAATTTGTCCTGACATTTGTCTCTATTCTGAAGGACAGATAAGGTGCCCATACACATTACACTGGCTGGCCTGGACATTTGTCTGCCAAAATTTCAGATGATTATTGGTTTGTATGGCATGATTGGTCACTTTTGGCTAATCTTAAGCTAATTTGCACAAGCTTAGAGAATTTATTAAAAAAAAAACAAAAAAAACCCAACATCACAAAAAATTAAACTAGACTAGACTAACTTAGTATTAACAACTATACTATACCCTGATCAGACAGTTAAGTTGTTTATGTTGATGGTGGAATTGTTAGTACGAATGATGTCACCATCAAACAGCCAAATCATGGCCGTCTAAAAACTACCATCTATGGCCAGCTTTACCTTAACAATGGCAGAATCTGTGGAGCCAAAGTGTGCTGACTCTCCCCTGATAGGTGATTCTACATGCCTGATCATTTTGTTCTCAGTGGAGGTTGACCACTGCAAGACATATATAATAATATTAAGATGTTATAACAGATATAGATGCAACAGATCAATGCTGTTAGTGGTGTCATCCACAGAGAGTGCTAGTGTAACATGCTGTATTATACTGCTTTTTTATTATTATTTATCTTTAGCGCACCATTAATTCCAAAGCACTATACATGTGAAAAGAGGTTTACATTATACAATACATAAACTAGTACAATATGCAAACTAACTTAGCGACTAACTGGTACAGAGCAAGAAAGGACCCTGCCCGTGAGGGCTTACAATCTATCAAATCACTGAGAACATTGGACTAAGGTTTGTGCTTCATTCTTTAGTTCTCCAATTCTCACATTACATAACAAGCCAGTGTTACCACTCTACCCATAAACTGTTTATAATATCCGGCATCAGCAGCAGGAGCTGTTCCCCAGCTGCCAGAGATACAGTCTGGGAAGAGGGACAAGAAGAACAGAAGTAAGGAAACCCTCAAAATAGCACCATAACCGTTTACAGTAGCCAAATAATCTGCTCAAATATTCTTAAAATATAGTGACTTGTTAAAATGTGACATATAGTAAAAGGTTGTGTACACTTTTACAACCATATTTTTGTTCTTATTGCTCAAAGACATACTGATAGGGAATATAGATTGTGAGCCCTATATGGGACAGTGACCACAATGTCTGTAAAGTGCTGTGGAATATGGTGGCGCTATATAAGTAAGCAAAATAAATAAATAAATAATACACGTTGAGTAAAATGTGAAAAAACCCTCACAGTGAGGAAACCCTCACAGTAGCGACTAGTAGCACAAGTTCAACTAGTGTGGACACTTGAGGACGTGTGGATGTATTGTCAGAGAAAGAAAGCGGAGACCTGTTGGGTAAGCATGTTAAGCCTCAGACAGGCCGTTGCAGAGATTCATGTGGAAGACACCATCTTGCCTCAGCATGGCAAGCAGGCTATGTCTCAGGAGTCAGCAGGTGAAGGAACAGAACTGCTGGTGGCCAGAGAAGAAGTCAGACTTATCTTAAGGCTTGTATGGTAGTCACACTGACAGCCTTTGCTGGAAAGTTGTTGACATTCTAAAGCCTGTTCAATAGGTGGCACACCAGTAATAAGTGTGTTACTGACTGTTTTCAGAGATATTTTCTTGTTCCTCCTGTTACTATTTCTCAGAGATATTAATTGTGTTGTACTGTATGTAATGCTGGCCTCCATGCAGACAAGGCCAGCAATAGATACCCAGGAGATCTCTGTGTGATGATGAGACCCTCAATTTATGTATCTTTCTTGGACATGTATCATTCTTCATTCGTATCAGTCTCACATATCTGTAGGAATGTAGAGCTGTGTTTACATTGGTGGTCAATTCGCTCCAGTGGTTTTATGTGCATACCATGGAGAGAGAGCCTTCCTGACCCATCAGTGTGATAACCCAGGCACCCACCTTTCCTTCTAACTGGCATAGATTCCTCGTTTCGTGAGGAGAGGGCTGGTTGGGGGGGGGGGGGAAGGGGTGAAGGGTGGGGCTGAACAGGGTCTTCATACAGACGTGGGGTGAGGTTTTTTGGTCTGTGTGTGGAGCCTGGAAGAGACACAGCTAAGAGAGAGCTGTGCTCAAGTATTACTCTATACTTTATTCCCATTTTTGTTTTATGTGCTGTATCATCGCACTTTTGCTCGTATATTTATGCTTGATCATATTAATATTGTATATTTCTGTATATGCTATTAATTAGTACCGACCCACTTGGGATATTAAATATATAAAATTTATAAAGCTCGTTTCATTCTATCCTACTAATCCGGTCCGCTTACGGGTTGTGAGTGGATGGTTAAGAAGGGTGATCGCAGGTAGGCCAAGGGGCTTGGCAAGGTGATATTCTTCACAGTGGTGGCAGCGTTGTGGGATCTTAGGATAACAGTGCGTGGGTGTGGTATCACTCAGACACTGAGGATTGTGGCAATCCTATGGCACGAGCTCGGTATGAGATCAAGCTTAAAATACGGTGAAAGTTTGGTACAGTACTGTTCCCTCCCTTCTTTTTTTTTCTGTCCTATCTTTTATTTGGCAACGGCTTCTAGTGGATGTCTTGGTCTCTGAGAAGTGGAGCCAGGGGACGTCGGCAACTGACTGATACAAACACTGAGCAAATGGCTGATATGGAAGGTGCTGCAGCCGGGCAGGACGAGGAGCAAAGTCCTGAGAGGCTGGCACAAGAAAACATCACCATGCCAGACGGTTCAGCAGGTGCCCTTACCCCAGAGGTAACTTTGCCTGGAGGGACCAGTAGCCCCAGTTCTGTGGGGGTAACGGACTTATACTTGCAAATGGCCTTACAGCAGCTAGACGCCGGTGACTCTGACACCCGTCTGCAGGTGATTCTCCAGTACCAAGCTGCTGCAGAGCGCCGGAAGGAGAGAGAAGCTGCAGAGCGCCGGGCAGAGAGAGAGGCCGCTGCCGCTGCTGCAGAGCATCGGGCTGAGAGAGAGGCTGAGCGAGAGGCCCGTGAATGCCAGGCGGAGAGGGAGCATCAGTTTGAGCTAAAAAAGCTGGAACTTCCCCAGCGGGTGCAACCTTCCTTTGCACAAACTCCAGGAGCCCAAGCACTAAAGATCCGATCCGAGGACTTTCCAGTCTTGGAAGATAACGGGGACTTGGACTCGTTCTTGCGGGGATTTGAGAGGGCGTGTAAACAGCATCATATGCCCCAGGCAG
Source organism: Leptodactylus fallax (assembly GCA_947044405.1). NCBI lineage: Eukaryota > Metazoa > Chordata > Amphibia > Anura > Leptodactylidae > Leptodactylus > Leptodactylus fallax. Next base: position 3,536,473 of record CAMRHE010000209.1, read on the forward strand.
AATGGGCCCGTTACCTGTCTCCCCGGCTGAAGGGAAAAGGCCTGGATGTTTCCACGAGCTTACCAGAGGACGCAGACTATGAGACCATCAAAGTGGCGCTGATCCGGAGATACCGGCTCACGCCGGAGGTGTACCACAAAAAGTTCCGGAATATACAGCAGGGTCCCACAGAGAGCTATGCGGATGTTCTGCACCACTTACAGGCTACATTCTGGCAGTGGATCAAAGGACTTACTGTCACCACATTTGAGGAACTTGGGGACAATATGATAAAGGAACAATTTCTCCAGGTGTGCCCTCTGGAGGTCCGCCAGTTCGTGTGTGATCGGAAACCCAAGACAGCAGACCAGGCTGCAGAGATTGCTGACGACTATGTGTCCACCAGGGAGCAAGGGACCAAGAGAGGAGCCACACTGCAGAGACCCCCAAGCAGGAAGGAGGGGCAAAGCTGGAGTTCACCACAGCCTGCGGTCTCCAAGTGGGGTAAGACAAACTCTGTCCCGGGTGCCCCCTCTACTTCCCCTGTCCCAAGAACTCTGGGCGCCCCGGCGACCACCTCCAAGTCCCAAGGAGAGGTCCGGCGGTGTCACACCTTTAACCAGCCAGGACATTTCAAGGCGGAGTGCCCCAACCGCTCTAAGAACCCCCCCTGTTTCCCCAGCCACGGCAGCTGGCTCATCTGTATACTTGGTGGGGAGGGAGGGGTTGCAATCCAATGCCAACCGTCAACAGGTCACTGTGGGGGATAAAGTGGTCATGGGATTTCGGGACACTGGGGCGGATGTTACTCTGTTGCAACCTGACTTGGTCCCTCCGGACAGTATTATCCCTGGAAAAACTCTGACCCTGAGGGGTATTGGACAAGAACGCTTAACTGTGCCCATGGCTTGCGTCCATTTGGACTGGGGAGCGGGAAAAGGAATGCGTGATGTGGGGCTAATGTCTGATCTGCCTTCCAATGTATCCTGGGAACAGATTTGGGGCCCTTGGTGTCCCAATATGGGGTGGGAGTAGCCCCACCTCGCTGTGACAAAATGTCTGTACTGAAGGATGATTTTAATGTGGTGTTGAAGCCTGTCACACAGGCAGAGGGAGGGGTCATCTGCCTGCTTCCCCCTGCTGTGTGCCCAGCTAAAGGAATCAGTGAGCATGTGAATGAGGGGCTGTGGAATGTTAACCTGGCTGTAGCCCCGCCCACATCTACAGGTGGTGATAGCCCCTGGCTGAGCCATTCACCCATGCAGTTCACTGTGAATCAATGAATGAATGCAATGTCAATGTAATTGCTAATTCTTGCCTTGCAGATTTCCAGGGTAGCTCTTCTGAGATGCTGGGGGGCAACCTCAACTCCTTCACCCAGTACCCCAGATCAGCACCCAACTGATGACAATGTGCCAGGTGGTCAGGTGGGTCATGGGGATCTCAGGGCTGATCCGGATGAGGAACGGACTGCTGGTGTTGCGGTGGTAACCCGCAGCCAGAGCGCTAGAGGGGTGGAAGGCGCTACGATCCCTCAGCCGTTCCCTCTGTCACCCGGAGATGGCACTGAGACCGCCATGACTAGCCTCCCCGCACTGGAGCCGGAGGAGTCTGGCGGGTATGTGACATGCACATCTCTTCTGTCTGGTTCCAGTCAGGAGTTCAGGGTCGCTGTCCAAGCTGACCGCAGTCTGGATGCATTGAAGGGGCATGCTGCTCAACCTCCCTTGGAGTCAGACAAGGACCGCGTGTACTCGGAGCAAGGGAGGTTGTACCGGGAAACGATCCCCACAAGGGGAAAAGAAAGTCGGCTCAGGGAGAAACATTTGGTGGTACCCCAACCCTATCGGGTGGAGTTGTTGCGGATTGCTCATGATATTCCACTGCCAGGCCACCTGGGGATCGCTAAGACCAAGGCTCGCCTCAGCCACTTATTCTACCGGCCTAAAATGGGGACAGATGTAGCTAAATACTGCCGTTCATGTGACATTTGTCAGAGGATGGGCAAGGCGGGGCAAGGCTCAAAAGCCCCAATGATACCTATGCCCATCATAACCGAACCTTTCCAGCGGGTGGCTGTGGATCTCCTTGGACCCCTGTCCATTCCCAGTCGCACCGGGAAACATTTCATATTAACGGTAGTAGACTACGCTACTAGGTACCCGGAAGCTGTCGCTCTGTCTTCCACCCGGGCTGATGTAGTGGCCAAGGCTCTGGTAGGCATCTTCTCCCGTGTTGGATTTCCCAGAGAGATGCTCACAGACCAAGGTACCCAGTTCATGTCTGCCTTGATGCAAGGCCTGTGTAAGGTAACAGAGGTGCAACATCTGGTGTCCAGCCCGTATCACCCACAGACCAATGGCCTGTGTGAACGGTTCAATGGCACCCTGAAGCAGATGCTCAGGATGTTAGTCGAGTCCCACGGGCGCAACTGGGAGCCTTATCTCCCGCACCTGCTGTTCGCTTACCGGGAGGTGCCTCAAGCCTCAACGGGGTTCTCCCCCTTTGAGCTCTTGTACGGGAGACGTGTACGTGGGCCCCTAACTCTTGTGAAAGAGTCCTGGGAAGGAGAAACGGCCATCCAAGGTGTGCCAGTCGTGGAGTATGTCCTGCGATTCCGTGACCAAATGCAGGCTATGGCGCAGCTGGTGCATGACAACATGGTCCAGGCTCAGGCTGACCAGAAGCACTGGTATGATCAGAATGCCCGTAAGAGAACATACCAGCCGGGGAAGAAAGTATGGATCCTAGTCCCTGAGCCCCAGGACAAGCTTCAGGCGAAATGGATCGGTCCATACGTCGTGCACCAGCAGGTCAACAGCGTCAGCTACCTGGTCACTGTTGATCCAGGCCGGAACAGGATCATCATGATCGGGAAGCTAGTGCCTTTCTGGTATGCAGTCTGCTAGAGGAGGGGGAAGAAGAAGACCTTGTTGACTTGCTTGCTCATTTTCAGGAGGATGGGTCCAACAAGAAGGCACAGGTGAACCCCCTGCTGGCTGAGGCCCAGCTGTCCCAGCTGGATGAAGTTGTGCACTCCCTACCTGGTCTGTTCTCCGCGAAGCCCGGGAGAACTGACCAGGCCATTCACCATGTGGATACCGGGAATCATGTCCCTATCCGGCGGTCGCCATATCGCGTCTCCTCGGAGGTAGAGGTCCGGATGCGCAAGAAGATTGACGAGATGCTGGAACTGGGGGTGATTCAGCCTTCTCACAGTGCATGGGCTTCACCTGTGGTTCTTGTGCCCAAAAAGGACCGGACCACCCAGTTCTGTGTAGACTACAGGGAACTTAATGCTGTTACAGTCGACGACGTGTACCCCATGCCGTGCATCGACGACCTGCTTGACTGGTTAGGTAAGGCCCAGTACTTGTCCATCATGGACTTGAGTCGGGGATACTGGCAGATCCCCCCTGTCCCCGCAGGCACAGGAGCGATCGGCCTTTATCACCCCTTTCGAACTGTACGAGTCCACTGTCATGCCATTCGGCATGAAGAATGCCCCTGCTACTTTCCAGCGGATGGTCAACTCCCTGCTGACAGGATGCAAAGGGTTTGCCACTGCGTACCTGGATGACATTGCCGTCTTCAGCTCCACTTGGGAGGAACACCTACAGCACCTGGCGCAGGTGCTGGGGCGGATCCACAGTGCGGGCTTGACCATCAAACCAGAAAAGTGTCAGCTGGGCATGCGCGAGGTCCAATACCTGGGACACCGGGTAGGTGGGGGAACCCTGAAACCAGAACCTGAAAAGCTGGATGTAATCACGTCCTGGCCAACCCTCCGGACCAAGCGACAGGTGATGTCTTTCCTGGGTACGGCAGGGTACTATAGGAAGTTCGTACCGAACTATAGTGCTCTGGCTGCCCCCTTGACGGACCTCACCAAGAAGAAGTTGCCGCAAACTGTCCAGTGAACGGATGCTTGCGAGCACCCCTTCCAGGCCCTGAAAGCGGCCCTGGCGATCGCCGCTGTACTTCAGGAGTACGATGAGTCACGTCCGCTTGTGCTACAGACAGACGCCAGCACCTACGGACTCGGTGCCGTACTGAGCCAGCTTGACTCAGCGGGGCAAGAGCACCCGGTGCAGTACCTCAGCCGAAAGCTTCTGCCGTGGGAGATGGCCTACGCCACAGTGGAGAACGAATGCCTAGCAATTGTTTGGGCCTTGCAGCATCTGCAGCCTTACTTGTATGGGCGCCACTTCACCGTGGTGACGGATCACAACCCTCTGATCTGGATCAAACGTGTTGCAGGTCAGAATGGACGATTGTTACGTTGGAGCCTGGTGCTGCAGCAATACAACTATGACATCCGGCACAAGCCTGGCCAGGCCCATGGCAATGTCGATCGCCTGTCCCGGCGGGGTGAGACTGCGGCGGTGCGGGTGGAAGAGGAACGGAGGCTCCTCCTTCCTCCCAACATGCTCTAAAAAGGGGAGGTGTGATGATGAGACCCTCAATTTATGTATCTTTCTCGGACATGTATCATTCTTCATTCGTATCAGTCTCACATATCTGTAGGAATGTAGAGCTGTGTTTACATTGGTGGTCAATTCGCTCCAGTGGTTTTATGTGCATACCATGGAAAGAGAGCCTTCCTGACCCATCAGTGTGATAACCCAGGCACCCACCTTTCCTTCTAACCGGCATAGATTCCTCTTTTCGTGAGGAGAGGGCTGGGGCGGGGGGGGGTGAAGGGTGGGGCTGAACAGGGTCTTCATACGGAGGTGGGGTGAGATTTTTTGGTCTTTGTGTGGAGTCTGGAAGAGACATAGCTAAGAGAGAGCTGTGCTCAGGTATTACTCTATACTTTATTCCCATTTTTGTTTTATGTGCTGTATCATCGCACTTTTGCTCGTATATTTATGCTTGATCATATTAATAGTGTATATTTCTGTATATGCTATTAATTAGTACTGACCCACTTGGGTTATTAAATATATAAAATTTATAAAGCTCGTTTCATTCTATCCTAGGAATCCGGTCAGCTTACGGGTTGTGAGTGGATGGTTAAGAAGGGTGATCGCAGGTAGGCCAAGGGGCTTGGCAAGGCGATATTCTTCACACCCTGGGAGACTATGTGTGGGAGGAGAGGGAGACTCCCTCCTCAATGGTGTCCTGCTAAAGACGGGGAAGCTATGTAGTGCAAATTACTTCCTGTTTGTGTTGATTGGCAGGTTTAGCTTTACTCTGTATGCTTTGGAAGATGTTCTAGTAAAAAAGTTACTTTAAGCAGCTTATAGTGAATATAGTCTGTTGCCACAATTACACAACCTTACATCATCATAGATGCCAGAATTTAAAGGGGTATTCCCATTTTAAGGATCCTATCTAAATTACTAGCTTTTGTAAATTCAAGAGTTTTCCTAAATACATTGCTTTAGAAATGCTGCTTAATTTATCTGCTATGTTAGATTATATCTCCCCATTGTTTATACAACATTGCTAAGGTATCCATCTTGGTATCTCTCCCTAGCTACCATTGTAGGTCGGATGAGGTGACCCACTGCTCTTTGGAGGGGAGGGGGCTGAGTTCTCAGATTACTTGCTCTCAGAGCTGTTATTTCCTGCTCTTAGGTCAGCTAATTGGAGTTTGCTGATAAAAGCTCGGGCAGTATCTGTGTGTAAGCACAAAGATACCATTGCATTTACTGCAAGTCTGTTGTCTGTCCTGGCAGCATGTAAGTTTTTTTCTCTCTAAACCAGTGTAATATAATATATATTTACTGTGCATATTATTTGATCTGCATTTATATTAGGTTTCTAGGAATCATAATAAATCTTTCATGGTAAAGGAAAAATCTATATATCTACTGAGGTACTTCATAGTGTCCTGACCATCATACAGTCAAAGCCCACCCATCAGCTTGTTGAAGAATACAGGAAGTGAGAAGAAGAGAGAGCAGGCAAACTGTTGAGGCAGGGAGTTGGGAAAATCAATTTAATGTCAGTCCATGTAATACATGGATGAGTGGAGTCTACCAGAATGGTGCTTATAGAGCAGGACCTTCTCTGATGTCCATAAGCCCGAATAGGGTATATGGAGATAAGTTGTTGTGATGCATCAAAACTATAAAGGTGTAGGATGTAGGATAGATGAAAGACCCTGAAGTTCAGCATCAAGACCCAGAAGCTTTAGATTATGCCAATAACCCTCACTCCTTATGCTGTTACAAATTAGGGCACATTCTTGAACAGAAACTTGTGTAAAAAGGCACAATTTTTGGCACTTGACAATTTTGTTACAAAATATGTGTCCTTTTTTGCCTCTCATGGAACTTTACAATACAAGCTTATTGTTGGAGTAGATTTCAGTTTCTGGTTCACAAACTTCTTGAGCATGTGTGGTCTGTAAAACTCGCCACACCAATAGGTGGTCTGCAAAGGTAGACTCTTTAAGAATACAAAGCACCCCTTCTGACAATTCAGCTATAAAATAAACAGTACAGTACAGTGCCTAACAGCTTAAAGGGATCCAGACCCAAATTGAGTTGTTATATTGATGACCTATCCATTGCATATTGGTGGAGCTGGGTTGCATGTGCCGCTGGTCCACTAGCAGCTTCTGGCTCCCGAAGGCTGCTGGAATAGATGGATCTGTGCGAGGTCTGGGTGTCGGATAAATATGAAAACTCGACTTTTGTCCGGAAAACATCTTTAATATAATGGGAAAAAATGGCACCATAAAACAAATAAAGTGCTCAAATATTATATGCTTTTACAGCCATATTTTTGTTTTTATTGCTAATACATATTGAGTAAAGTGTAAAATAACTTTACAAATAAAGTAAAGTTATCTTAGGCTGTGTTCACACGTAGTTTTTTGGCAGCTGATTTTGACGCGAAATCTGCCTGAAAAAACTCCTCCCATTCATTTCAATGAGAGTCAGTGGTGTTTTTTTTTCCTCTAGCGGCTTTTTTCCGCTAGCGGGAAAAAAAAGCAACATGACCTATCTTGCCGCGGATTCCGCCCGCGGTGTCCGCGGCTCGAGCCGCGCTCCTGATTAGGTTCATTCATTTGGGCTTAGTCAGGAGCGGTTAGCCGCTAAGGAATGTTGATGCACGGCATCAGAATCCCGTCGCGGCTGACCACGGTGAAAACTCCGGGGGCGGAAAATTTTCCGCCATGTGAACACAGCCTTACAAGATTTATATAGTTCTGATGCAAATGTATGTGTCTCTAGTGCAGATCCATGGTTATTGACCACAAATGAACCCTCTGCAGTCTAATCCTGCAGTCATATGTTAGCCTCCATCAGCCCCCTGTTCTTGCTAACCCACTGTCTGTAAACTAGTATGGGTCCAGACCTACAACTCCCCTCCATTACTGACATCTATTTCACCAGGGAAAAATAATGTGAACTTGTGACTGGTTATTGATCCTGTGAAAGTTGGGCAAGACTCACTTTGGTAACTTCAATACAGTGATATCAGACATTTTTAGTTGTTACCAAACCTTCAAATAAGTAGATCTAACTAAAGAAAAGCTGGACTTAGCATAGAGCTGGCATGAGCTGCACATACTTTCTGGGTCACCTCCAAGAACTTCACACAAGGATAAGTCATGGCTTCCAATGAAGTTGGCATTAGGTTATTTGTAGAGAAATCTTACTCAGGGCCAACAAATTCTGTGCAGTTACAGTAATGTGTTGATAATATTTTACCAGGTGTGCAAAAAGTGCTACAAAGTAAGAATGAACTCTGTATGTAGGCACTATAATAACAGTAAATAGTAATAATGAATTCACTGCTAATGGCATTGGTTAAAGTCAGCGTCTTTGTCTTTACCATAGAGTCAAATCCATGGTGACAGAATACAACATATCCATCACACAGCACAAAAGAGCCTATACACGTTTTCACGACTCTTAGACCAATCCCCTTCCACCCTTCTCTTGTTTGCTCACAATGCTATTGATAGGGGAGTGTTACACAGGTATTCACCACCTATAAGTGGAGGAGGGGACTCTCCATACCATAATACACCATAACATATTACATTACTTTATTACACACAAAGTTATATCACATGTAGTTTTATGCTATTAACGCATTACATGCACTTTGTATTTCCCTTTAATACTCAGGCCCTTTAGTGCATCTCCTTATTCTGTCATATTTATCTCACAAAATTAGAAAAAGACAACGCAAAAAAATTTGTGTTGAACTTTGCTTTAGTGCAGGATACTTAACGTGTATGTTTGGGTAAGATAATAGACATCCACTTTCTGTGACTCTTCTGAACTCTGTAATTGTATAATTGACAATACCATAATTGGTATCTTTAAAGCCCCTTAGTTTGTTTTACTTGTATCACACCATGTTTATATAGTAGTATGTAACATGGGTCAGACTTAGCACACCAGGCCACAACCTAAATAACACTGGAAATATTCATCTATCATCATTCTAGATCAAGAAACAGGTCCCCTTGGACTTCTACTACTGCTGAGCTCCTGGATATCCCTTAAGGATTTGACTTGGCATTACAAACATAATAACCACATTCCTCTACTGCTTGCAGGTAAACCCAGAGAAAAAGCGCTAAATGTAATTGAAAATCCCATGTATAGGCTAATCCATAGGATTCAACTTGCAAGTGTATCTATTATTTGACCTGATTTTTCTACCGATCTTCATAAGAATGACATGTCTTTTTGTTTTTTACTATTGCTTCTACTGGGACAATTTTTTGTTTAGCCTCGTCCTTGGTCCATGTTTCCTGGCCTGAAACATCAGATATGTTTTTGAACGTATAAAAATAAAAAATAATAATACAATGAGACCAGATGAATTTGTACTCATCAGAAGAATAAAACTGTAAATAAAATACTTATTAGGAGCTACATACTTCCAGAACTTTTCCTTACCAGAGATACACTAAAGACACATATTGTTGCCCTGATTCACTCTCGCCTTGACTACTGTAACTCCTTACTAATCGGTCTTCCCCTTACTAAACTCTCCCCTCTACAATCTATTCTGAATGCGGCGGCCAGGCTCATCTATCAGTCTAGACGCTACAGCGATGCCTCCGGTCTGTGCCGGTCACTACATTGGCTGCCTAATCAATACAGAATACAATATAAACTTATCACCCTCATCCACAAGGCTCTCCATAATGCTGCACCTCCCTACATTTCCTCCCTCATCTCTGTCTATCGCCCAACCCGTGCTCTCCGTTCACTCAAAGACCTAAGACTAACATCCTCTATTATCAGAACCTCCCATGCTCGTATACAAGACTTCTCCCGAGTTGCATCACTTCTCTGCAATGTTCTACCCCAGACTATCAGATTAACTCACAACTTCTACAGCTTCAAGCGCAAACTAAAGACATATCTTTTCAGACAGGCCTATCACAATTTCTAATCTAATCGGACTGTAACTTTATATGTCCAGGCACCATCTGCACATTAAAAGACAGTGACTGGTGATGGTTCATACAGCTTTATTTATTTGTAATGAAAGTAACCTCTATCACAAAAACAGTAGGACCACTGCATAGGTAATGCAACCTCCGATGCCGCCCCTGCTATCTCTGTCACCCCCTCTACCTCATAGATTGTAAGCTCTTGCAAGCAGGGCCCTCAGTCCCAGTGTGTGAATTGACTATTAGTCTGTAATTTTCTCATTTTGTCTGTACTTGAACCCTACAATTTGTAAAGTCCTGCGGAATATGTTGGCTCTATACAAATAAAATGTATAATGTATTATATACTGAATGTATTTGTCCAATCTACATACAGCATATTATAGAACAGTAGGAGCTGAGCAGATTGATGTATTGTTGTGTAGAAAAAATTCAGTAGAACTTGTCATGGACATTGAAATTCCTGCTCTTGCTATCCTTAGGAGTCCAGTGGGTGGAGTTGAGTCACTCAATGATTAGCAGGTCCCCTGTGTGATTGTAAATGCAGCCACTGAGTAGGGCCACCCACTGGACTCCTAAACCCAGAATAATCAGGAATGTAGATGAATAAAAAGTTATATTAAATCTATATAACTATATATTAATCTGCTCAGCTCCTCCTGCTTTATAACATGCTGTCTGCCATTTTAACTGCATGTTCCTTTAAAGTATGTTTTCACTGTAGCCATTTTCATTTCCGCATTTTTGCTTTTTTTCTCCACACCTTCCAAAAGCCATGACTTTTTTATTTTTCTGTTCACAGAGCTGTATGACAGTTTATTTTTTGAGGGGCAAATTATACTTCATAATTTAATGTAATATTCCGTCAAAGTACTGGGAACCTGGAAAAAAAATTCAGAATGGGATGAAATTAGAAAAAAAAAACTACATTGGTGCATTTTCTTTTGGTTTTTATTCTTAAGGCACTCACTTTGCAGCAAAAATGACATGTTACCTACCGGTATATTCTTCAAGGTGATATGATCACAGTGATATCAAAGGAGTGATTTGAAATTTTATATCTTTATGTTTTTTTTAGTAGTTTTTTTTTAAACTTTTCCATATTTTTTTCTTTTATTTTTAGACATTTCTTAACTTTTATTTTTAGATCTCAATCCAGGGGACAGAGACTGGAGTTAACATGGCAGCACATATACTCCACCGCTCTTCAGATGCCTCCGTCACATTTCACCAAGACATCTGAAGAGTTCTATCTGAGATCAAAGTGCAAAACTGTGGAGTCTCGGATGGCTATAGCACCCACATGCCACCACTTCTGAGAGGGCACCATGTTTAAAGTGGGTTAAATACATCTATCAAACCCTTTTGTGCATTTTTTTCTTTTTATTCTGCACATTTTTAATTTTTTTACACAAATGTACATAGGATTTATCTTTCTCTTGCGCCTGTTTTCATGACTTTATACAAGGTTCTTCACTTTTTTATGCCAGGGAAAGTAGGCGTGATTTATCTGTAGAAACATTTTACAATGCTTTTAGAACATTTGCCTTTATTTAAAAGTCGCTTAAAAGCCGCAATTACACTTCATTACATGGGCATCATTACAAAAAAAAATTACCAACATGAAGTGGAATCACAATTTCATTTTGAGGAGAATTTGTGAACAATTTATTAAATATCATGTGTCTTTTAAGTACATTAGGTGCATGGAAATATACATCAGACAAAAGGCACCTGCAACTAGAAAAGTGCAAAAAAGAAATTCCCTCCATAACGTAGTAGCAAGTTAAGAAGAATTCTTACTGATACCACTGTCGCTGTCATGAAAGCATGGGGGCTGTCAATCTGGGGTCACCATGGCTGTTCTTATAAAGATGCTGGACTAAAATTATGGAAATATAATGGCATTGTTTATGGAAGGATTGTGTCTGCCTTTGTTATAAAGTCTTATGTGGTTGGTGTTATGAGGGTATTGTCGCTGGCTTTTATGTGGGTAGTGTGGGTTACTCTCTTATGGGCAGTAAGGTTATTGTATTGAGGGGCATAGGGACTGTATGTGTCATGGGCCCAATGACAGACTTGCCAGTTCGGGGGCACTCAATTGTTTTTAGGCCATGTCCTTCTTTACAGGAACTGCCTACCTATTTGCAGGTCAAAAGATATTGCTTTATTGACACACTATAACTTCCCCTTTACTGGTCCATACAGTATACTGCCCCTTTTTATGACCTCCCACACAGTAAAATGTCACCTTTTATGGCCCCCACAAAATACATTGCCCCCTTTTATATCCTCCAAATGGTACACTGTCTCTTTTTATGGACTCCACATGGTACATTGCCCCCTTTTATGGCCTTTTTATTAGACCTTTACCTATTGGATTATTCCAAAAGGTATGCTGATATTCACTCACCCATCTCCACTCCTGTTCAGGCCTCTGCCTCCAGGTGGCACATGTACTACATCCGAATGCTGTACAATGTCAGAAAGTGACGTCTAGTGCATGGTGCAGCCTGGAGGCCAAAACGGAGAGGGCCTGGGTGAGTAAAATAATATAATAATCTGATAAGTAGTGCCAGATTTAAAATAAAAATAAGGCCATAACTCAATTCTCTGCTGCCAGGCCCCCCTGATCTCCGGGGCCCCACGGAATCGCAAATGGTTGTGCCATAGACAAACCCAACATTTTATAGAGCAAAGCACTGGTTTTGTCTATATGGGTATATAGCTGTTGATATGATGTATAGCAGCACTATCCATTAAAGCATGTATGTTTTCTTTTCTGTTTGAGATTGTGATTAAATCTGCAAGGTTGTAGCACTGTTAGTATATAATACATCCCTACCGTTTTTTCTGCTCTGTATGGCTACCTAATGTCACATGGGTGAATGAATACTTTAGAAGTTCAAGTTTAGCATTGAGTTTTATACAAAACAATATAAATACCTTTTCAACGACTGTGTTCTCCATCTTGCCCTTCAGGACCTGTTAATACTGAGTTTAGGACACAGATGTCTTTTACAGCCCTTTTCTCCTGTGACATAAAGTCTACTTCTCTGATGTACTGGAATGTACTTTGATGAATACAAGCCAATCCATGTGATTTACTGTAAGACACATTGAAGGGGGACAAAGATTAATCAGTTTTAGACTTTTAGTGTAAAATAGGTAATTCCTTAGTAAATAGGAGCTTCTAGACAATGACCCTCAGCAGATCTGCTCTGACTTCTCTTTCTTGTGGGCATTGCATACAAAGAAAGCACAAAATCAAAAACAGACAGATATATAATACACTTATCATGCACAAAATAAAGCATGGGAATGTAACATTATCAATTGACTTAATAAAATCTTAGTATTTCATTACACAAATTTTCTAAATTCATATGATCGGCCCCATGATAGGTCTCGAAATCTACATCTGGAGGCAATGTGTAACCTGACCCAAGTAAGGATAACTTATGACAAGCCCATAGGATTCCTGCATAACTTGTTATCCATCGTACAGTACCCATTAGGAAATGGCGAGTCAGGACATATAATCCAACTGGAATGAAGATGTATTAACACCAGCTACACCACAATCTATAGACCCTTATCATTATATTCTTGTGTTTCTTTATAGGTTGATTGGACTCAAGTCACAGTAAGACTCTGTTGACATATGTGTTGCAGATTTGTATTATAAATGGCCTCCAGTACTCTGTCCTGACTGAACCCCTAACACAGACATGAACATGGCTCCAGACTGGTCATACACATTAGACAGCTGTTGGCTAAACATTCATTTGACCAACAGTTATTCCTTCCAATTACCCCAAACATGTGCAAGCTTGGCCCCTCTCAGCAGGGAGAATGGAGTAACCTGTTGCCATCCTCCCTTTGTGAAGGCTTATGTTCCTTAAGAACAAAAGGAATTTTCTTGAAATTAAAGGATACAATATTTCTCTCCCCCAACATCTGGTATCTGGTGAGTGCTGGGAGGCCCCCATACACATTAGATCATCGGCTGGTCCCAATGAAATTGGTCGGTTTTGACAACTTTCATCAAATATGTATGGCTGGCTTAAGATTTTTGAGAACACAGAAAAAGCACACGAAGTGATCAAAGATAAGAAGATCTTTTCACTGGCAGGTGAATTTGCCTGTAATGAGTGTTTTGACCACCATTGACAGTTACTACTCCCATCTTCTGGATTGCCTCCAGTGGGTTTCTGCAATAGCTGTAGGATAGGAAGTGTACAAGGACAGTGATGCAAACACGGAGAGGGAGCCCTTGGAGACTATGGCACGTCCCTTTGCACTTGAGTCTTATTTGCATATTTCTTTTGCATCTAGTAGACTATGTAATGGTATGATGGTGCTCAGCATAATGTCACCTACAATACACTGTGACTGGTTGGATATTGAGATTCCTACTGACAGACTCTTTGTTTGCTATCAGCACATTCACAGGGTGATGTGCTGCTGCTGACACACTATTTTTATGTGTATATAAAAGTTGTGATAGTTGACAATCTAGCATTGGCTTGTTTGTCAGCAGATTGCTGACATGTTTGCAATGGGCAACTATTTGGGACTTATGATCATATGCATGTATGTTGTTACGCTGATAACTGGCTTGTGTACAAAGTCCTTAGATCTACAATCCTGAAGCCAAGAAAAATGAGAAGGTATTGTAAAGTATGTAGTGATGGAGGAGATAAGAATCGTGATTACCATCTATTACGATAGCTGTTCACATCAGCAGTGTTTTACACTGAGAACATCCTTTCTACTCAGGAATCTTGCAGACAAGACACAAGAGATTAGCATGGACAGCTGTAGATATTTCTGCAACTGGGAGACACAAAGGGGAAATTTATCACACGTTTTACAACATTCTCTGTGACTTTTCTCCATTTGAGCTATACTCTCCACTTTTCTTAAACGCAAGAAGGGGCGTGAATGGAGAAAACTGGTGCAGATAATGACCAGCCCCTAGTTTGTGTAGATCTAAATTTTTGGACAGACCACCTGAGATTCACCAAAATTATTATGAGGCATACAAGCAGGACTTTTTCCTCTGCATTTTTCGGGCAGAAACTCATTGGACCCCATTATAGTCTATAGTCCGCAGGTAACCACTTTTTAAGCAGATTGATTCTCCATTTTTCGGGTCCCCAAGCAGATCCGAAGAACAGAAACCCAAATGCAGGTGTGAACCTAGTGTAACACTGCTAGGTTTGTAGATAAAAGACTACAACTGCACAGAATGAGCCAATGAATCAATTAACCAATTAAGCAGCACTGTACTCCACCCCTTCCTTCTCCATAGAGCTCTGTGTACCAGGCTGAATACAGAGAGGAATCTTATACATACAAGCAGTCAGATTGAAGGTAAGGAGTAGGAGAACAGCTTAATAAAAGTTTCTTATATTCAAATGCACTATTAATTTATAAAAACTTGTTTATAAATGCAACAGCAAGTTGTTTATAATGATTTAATGATTGCACTGCAACATCTTTGCCTTACTTCTGGGAACCCCTCTTACAAACATACAAACTGCATTAATTTATTGCCAATTTATTGCCTAATAGCCAAATGGCATAATATTTTTGGCACTATTTTGTCCTGTGCATAAAATATTCCACCATTACATAGGACAATGTAGTCAAATGTGGCCTAAAAAATGCTACAAAATAAAAAGCTAGTGTGAATATACCTATAGGCCTCATGCACTGGTCTGTGTTATGGCTCTGTACGTGTTCTAAGGTTAACTTATGGACCTGTACCATACCTACCTATATCTCCAAATCCATACAGAAACAAAATATGTTCCATTGGATGCTTATGTTCTACCATAGAATCATCAATATTTCAGTAGTATAGTGGAGAGCAATACTCCTATGACTCCATAGTATGAAACCATAGGGTCTCCATGTGTACAGACTCAGTGCTCATGGTCCTTTTACGTGCAAAGACTCCAGGAAGTCTTATCTTTTTATGCAAATTATTCACATGGTAAATTTTACAAATGTGCTTAAAATTGAACTTTATCTTAGAGATAATGCAGAGGGAGCCTTCAATATTTCTTCCTTTTACTTTTCAGAACTTTTCTTTTAAAACTAGAGCTTTCTATTCAGAGTATAAATGGAAACCATAATCCATGTGATCAATTTACGTAGGAATGTATAAGCTATATGCTGTATATACTATATACTGTACACTATATACTATGGTATATGTTGATTATTTCTATTTATGCTTTTTTCTTGACACATGAAACATAATACAAATAAAATGCAAAATGCAATAACTAATTTTACCTGTACATGCTAGATAATCAATATATATAGTTATTTATTTATTTTTTTTTTAGAAAAAAAGGCATCCTTGAGTGTCTTCATCCTGAATGCATGGGAAGACTTGCTTCCAGCTGAGCACCAGGGTTTTCTGGCAGTGCACAGCAGAATGTGTCCATTCATGTTTTATTACTCAATTATGACGATAATACAGTGGTAATTGTGGAATTTAGCTTGACTGACTCCATAGTGGCTCCAATTTCATTGGAAAGATAACATTTAATTGCTGTTGACGATTAATACGTTTTATGATCTGAATACTCCCGCAGGATTTATATATTCAAATGGGGCAATTAATAAAGATTAGAGTGAGCTGTCACCGGGCACAGTGTTATTACCAGTTTATAAGTTCATGGGGTGAGGAGGACGCTTGTTAATAAGAACACCTGACCTAAATGCACAAATTATAGATGGTACATATATATATACACACCCACGTATACACACACAATATACATACAATATGACCAGCACTCCAATATGGTGAAGGAAGTAATGGATACTTTATTCATTGGACAGCTGTTCATTTTCTGCACAAGACCTATAAAGGAGAAGAGCATTTGCTGGTCTTTCTATTTTATTCTGCCCTTGCCTGATCTCCTCCCTCACTCCACCTCAGATTTTTATATTAAATTTATTGAGTGGGAGGGAAGAGGTTTGTAAAAATGATACGGATACCTGCTACCCACAGTTTTCAGTAGTATCTGTGTTACAAGAGGACCTTTTACCACTTCTACCAATTTCAGCTCTTTGCATCATTTAATAGACACTGCTCCATTGATTCTGACAGAGTTGGAATTTTCTCTCTAGCCCCCACCATTCCCGAGCAATAAATGCAGTTAATTTTGGTGTTTAATATGCTATTTAGGCTCTGTACTGTCAGGAGGGCTGTGTCAGGCAGGAGCAGACAAGGGACGTGATTGTGAGCTCTGACACTGACTGACTAGGATTAGAACTTTGAATCACGCCCCCTTGCCTGCTCCTCCTTGACACTTCTCACCTGACAGTACTGAGCCTATGTAGCATAGCAATGGTGGAGGCTAGAGAAAAAATTCTCTACTGGAATCAGTGAAGCAGCGACTATTAACAGATGTCAAGAACTGGAGTTGGTGGGGGTGGTGAAAGGTCCTCTTTATAGGATAAGGCACAGTTGAAAATGGTGCTCATGTCAGGGGCCTGATGCATTGTTTTCCCTATAGTTAAAGTGAATGAATAAACACCACTCTGATTGGCTGTTGGCCAGTTACTACAATGTAGAGATGCAGCCCAGCAGAGGAAAAACTCTGCTGCTGAAGTAGGTGGGAGTGTGGAGGATGTGCCACTGGGAAAGGGGACAGATAACCTTTCATCACTTCACCAACTGTTTGCATTCTTCAATAGGTGCCACTTCACTCATTCCGATGTAATCAGAATTTTTTTTCTCTAGCCCCCACCAGTCATGAGCAATCATTTCTGTTAGTTACAGCACAATTATGTGGTCTCAGGTGGGCGGTCCCTGTCTGTCTACTCCAGTTCAGGACTGCCCACTTGACACTAGACAGGACAGGACTAGACAGAAGAGAGTCTAACTAATTGTACTGATTAGCAGAAATTAGTTTGATGTCTCACAACACTACTACTTTGTCGTGTGTCGTGATCAGGGCCGCTTTAAGCATAGGGCCAATGGTGCAGCCCTGGGCCCTGTGGTTGTGGGGCCACCTCGAATTGAGCAGGACATTTCCACATTTCGGGTGCTGTCCTGCTGTTCCTGGCGGCAGGCAGTGATTTCAACTCTATCTGTATCCTTAGGCCACAGATAGGGGTTGAATACAATAGTGGAGCATGGATCAGCTATCAGCTCCAAAATCCATTATTCAGGTTTCAGCTGATGATGTCTGCTGTAGGGAAGCGCAATGAGTGCCGAGCAAGTCCATGGGAACAAAGTTTGGTGAGTATTCTTCCTTTTTTTCTTTCTTTCTTTCTTTCTTTCTTTCTTTCTTTCTTTCTTTCTTTCTGTCTGTCTTTCTTTCTTTCTTTCTTTCTTTCTTTCTTTCTTTCTTTCTTTTTTTTTAAATGCAACATTGGTGGTTGGGGGGGCAGGGGAAATTAAATTATGCGCAGCATTAGGGGGACCACTTTCAAAAAATTTGCACAGGGCCCCAATGCATTAAAACAGCCCTGGTTGTGATGTCAAGAAACGATGGCTCTATGATTGAGTGCTTAGGTCACCAGCAGCCAGACAGTGACCTATGCCAGTGATGTAGAGCATATTTTTTTTACCCCTTCCTGACAGCCACCATAATAGTATGGATGATTTCGGGTATTTAAATATGGTGGGCACTAAAGAGCTGACCATAGCTGCCGGGTCACTGCTGTATTGTACAGCAGAGACCTTGTGCTAATGCCAGCATTAAGGCCCCTGGCGCTTCAGTCAAAGACCGAGGAACCATTTTCCCAGAGGCGCATGGGTTGGGGAGGATCTCCAGTCCCTGAAACGAGATCCGGGGCTGGCGATCCATTGCTATGACAACTGGGAGCGTATTGTAAGGAATTAAAAGTCACCCCCTTTGCCTAGAACACATATAAAAGTAAAATATAAAGTGAAATACATACACTTTAGGTATCCCTGTATATGCCCTATGCATCCCCCTACAGGGAAATATAAAAAAGTTATTTTTTTAAAGGGTTAAAACATAAATAAAACTATATATATTTGGCATCGCAGGAATTGTACAGGCCCATAGAACACAGGTGAAATGTTATTTTGGCTGTGCACAAATGCAGTTTTTCTCCAGTGCCACCCCATTCTGATTTTTTTTCAGTTTACCATTACATTGTACAGAATATTAAGTGGTACCATTATGAAGTACAATTTGTTCCGCAAACATTAAGCCCTCAAATGGCTCTGTGGATGGAAAAATAAAAAAGTTAAGGCTCTGGAAAGCAGGAAGTCAAAAATAAAAGTCAACAATCTAAAAATGCCTGTGGCAGGAAGGGGTTAAGCTAGGAGATATCTCGGTAGTGGAATAGAGTTGTGATGTCACTGCCATTGTAGATGATATGATTGTGGAAGCCAAGACTTTAAGGAAACCAGTGCATAAATGTAGTAATAGCATCATTTACATAATAATCTCATAATAAATAATGTACCCATTAACGGGTTGCCCTGTTTGGGAATAAGAATGTCATAGAGGGAAGTCCTGCAGCAATATCAGCTGTATGTTGGGGTGTCTTGGGGCTAGATCTTGAAATTAAAGAGTTTATCTGTGATGATGATATCACAATTAGAGGTGGAGCAAGTGATGACACCACAAGTCGAGCTGGCACTATAAACAGAGCCATGAACCTGCAGCTTAGAGAGCCATGCCAGCAGCAACCTGGAGCAGAAAGGACAAAGGTAGCGCAGCCTGTATACAGTACAAGACAGACCTAGTGTCAATGTGACAATGTAAAATAATGATACAATATATTATGCTGTGTGTCAGGATATGTGTGTCAGTGTGTTGGATATGTCAGTAAATTACAGCCAATCCTCTATAACATAGGAAGGTGTTATAAAATGTGAAGGAAATCAGTTAAGAAAAAACTCCACTTCTGAATGTGTCAGTTGAGTAAATTCTGGCCTGTCTTCTGCTAGCATCTAGCGCACATCCTGAGAACATGATAAATAGCCCCTCTGAGAGCTCTAATTGAATTACACTGAGGGCCAAAACAGTTCTCGGCAGATTGGGCGGCCAAGAAGGGCTTTTACACATTACATATTTGTAGCTGCTAACAGAAAACATTAAGTCCGTGTTCTCATAAGTGCTGGCAGAATCTCTATCAGCGTACCACAGTACATGTATCATTTCACATAGGTCTCGCGGCAAACATTAAAGTACATGTATTAGAAAATTGCTTTAAGTAACATTTTCCCTATTAAAGTTTTACTCTTTTTATGCTTATCTCTTTATGTATTCTGTAAGGAATGATCTGGAAATTAACACTGTGTTATCTAGCAGCTGTGCAAGGATAAAATATAAATGCCTTAGGCCGGGGCCCCACATTGCGAAAACGCGGCAGCAAAAAACGCCGCATTTTACAATAGATGCAAAGTGGATGGGATTCTGGATAATCCCATTGAAAAAAAATCTGCAGCGGAAATGCTGCAATTTCAAAAGCATTGCATTTTTGTAAATCACAGCATCTCAGGTGTACCTATGGAAACGCTGGCGTTTTCCATATAAATATAATAGTGGGCCCTGGACGGTAGGAGGAGGCCCGGGACTGCAGGGTGGGGGAAGGCTGTTTTGTTGGGCGCAAGCGCCTTTACCTCTTTTCCTCCCCCTGCGCTGTCTCCCCTGGTCTCCTCCTTCCGTGGGCCGGGATGTTTGAACAAGGGGCGGAATGGTTTCGCCCTCCGACCCCTGCGGGGAGGGGTGTGAATGGTACGAGCGGCTGCCATAAAAGGTCGGTGGCTCCTCCCCTTCGGCCTCTTTCCAGCGCCGTTCACGACGGGAGTGAACGTTCCAACCCTCCCTCCCTTATGTTTGCTAGTATATACATGGTATAAAAAAAAAAAAAAAAAAAAAAAGTGTTACGGAGAGTGTTTTCTGGTGCTTATTGGTTTGGATAACATGATTTATTTCATTTCAGGACACCCACGTGTCATGTTGGCAACTCACAGCTGGAGAGCGATGCTGCACAGGAGATAGGGTGGACGGGGAGGTGTTTGGCCCTCCAGATGATGGTGCTGGGCCATCCGCTCCCGATTCAGAGTTTAAAGTTGTTTGTTGATGTTTGGGTTGCCATGGCAAGGTGGTTACCATGACAACGGGTTACCTGGTTACCGTTCATGAATATTTACAAATAAATCTGTGGCCGACCTCCACCCACTCAAAAAGGAAATTACGTGTCTGTCGTCATTTCAATTATCAGGGGGAGGGGTAAGAAAAGGGTGGAGTGAAGGCATCCACGCAGTCTAGAAGCAGGAAGTCTGCAGAGGAAAACTCTGTGGATTGTCTGTGAAAGGTGCTGCAGAAAAAACCCACAATACATGACTGGGTTGATATGCTTGGTTCTGGAAACAGACTCCCTTTATTAGCACTCCCACAAAAACACTTTCCCTGCATCCCTCATCTGCTTGCCACATTGCCACATTCTGTAGTTCTTTTATGTACAGTGCACTCATATCCTCTATGCTTGTGATCAGACACTACTGTTTTTATCTCGAGATCTCTTTCTCTGTGCCCTGCCGTCAATCCTATGATGCTTTAGCACAATGTCACAGAGACAGTACCATGTCTATCTGCTAGGGGGCAGTGTAATTATCCTTTTCTTTTCCGTTTGCTAAATAATCTAAAACAGATTCTCAAACGTTTTTAACACAGGCCTCACCAGTCAATCTGTTGTGATGCTGAAGCCATACCAGCAAGGAAATTCTACCACTGAGTGGCAAAGAAATGCCACTGTGCTGCACACATAATACCCTCACCAGTGGCAGCCAACTACCACAGAACAGCACATGTAATACCACTAGCAACACCAAATGCCACAGCATACCTCCCAACTTTCAAAGAACAGAAAGGACGCGTTGTATGCCATGGCAAATTTAGCCCCACCCACTTCTACTTTGACTCCGCCCATTCCCATCCAATTCTCTTTGTGCCCTCTCACACAGTATAATGCCCCGACAGTCACCCTAACATGATATACCCCCACATTATAATGTCATCCTCCTGGTGCCCCCACAGTTTAAAGTCCCCCTTCAGCTATCCCCACAGTCTAATGTCCCCCTCCATCTGCACCCACAGTTTATTGTCCCCGTCATCTGACCCCCCCAGTTTAATGTCCCCCTCATCTTGCCCCCCAGTTTAATGTCCCCTTTATCTGCCCCCACAGTTTAATGTCCCCCTTATCTGGCCACCCAGTTTAATGTCCCCCTCATCTGCCCCCACAGTTTGATGTCCCCCTCATCTTGGCCCACAGTTTAATGTCTACCTCCTGGTAACAAACAAACATAAAAAAAAACACTGATACTCCCCTCTCCTCGCTCCCCTGCTGCTCTCTAAGCAGTTTCAGCTCCTGGAGTCTTCAGGGAGCTGCAAGCGAGATTTGAGTGACGTCATCACATCACGCCTACAGCTCACAGGGCCAGAGCAGACAGGGGGAAGAGTGGAGAAGCAGGAACTGTCTGAGGACGGCTCCTGTTTCACCATTGTAATCAACTCCTTTGTGTCCTCCGATTGGGAGGTATGTACCACAGTGCAGCACAAAATACCCCCTTAGCAGTGCTAAATATCATTGTCCAGCAGAAAATACCCCCCGAAATGATAAACACCACTGTGCAGCACAAAATACTTCTCTGAAGCTAGGTTCACACTAGCGATCAACTCTCTGTCGTTCGGGTCCGCATGGGGACCCAAAGTACGGAGAGCCGTTCTGCTAAAAAAGTGGTTACTCAGTGATAAAAAGAACTTTATTATTATGTTGTTTTTATTTTTCCATGTTTCTTTTTTATTTTAATATCCGAGAAAATGTAAACAAAAAAGGAGGGGAAATGTCTTGTTTTTCACATTTTTCTATTTATTCATTCATATTCATATTTCTTATTATTTTCATTTTTCACATTATTTTTAATAGCACAAAGTACTCATAAAAAATAAATAAATAGTTTTCTACTCTGTTACTGTCATTTTTACTTTAGTGACTATTATTGTTGTCCCAGCTGAAGAGAAGGGTCCCAAGAATTTTCATATAGAAAAGAATAACTACAGTGGGAAAAAAAAGTATTTAGTCAGCCACCAATTGTGCAAGTTCTCCCACTTAAAAAGATGAGGCCGACCTGTAATTGTCATCATAGGTAGACCTCAACTATGAGAGACAAAATGAGAAAACATATCTAGAAAATCACATTGTCTGATTTTTAAAGAATTTATTTGCAAATTATGGTGGAAAATAAGTATTTGGTAACAAAAGTTCATCTCAATACTTTGTTTATATCCGTGGGCAGCACGGTGGCTCAGTGGTTAGCACTGCAGCCTTGCAGCGCTGGAGTCCTGGGTTCGAATCCTGCCAAGGACAACATCTGCAAGGTGTTTGTATGTGTTCTCCCTGTGTTTACGTGGGTTTCCTCCGGGTACTCTGGTTTCCTCCCACACTCCAAAGACATACTGATAGGGAATGTAGATTGTGAGCCCTATATGGGACAGTGACTGTCAATGTCTGTAAAGCGCTGCAGAATATGATGGCGCTATATAAGTAACCAAAATAAAATAATAAATAATCCTTTGTTGGCAATGACAGAGGTCAAACATTTTCTGTAAGTCTTCACAAGGTTGGCACACACTGCTGCTGGTATGTTGGCCCATTCCTCCATGCAGATCTCCTCTAGAGCAGTGATGTTTTGGGGCTGTCGCTGGGCAACACGGACTTTCAACTCCCTCCAAAGGTTTTCTATGGGGTTGAGATCTGGAGACTGGCTAGGCCACTCCAGGACCTTGAAATGCTTCTTACGAAGCCACTCCTTCGTTGCCCTGGCGGTGTGCTTGGGATCATTGTCATGCTGAAAGACCCAGCCACGTTTCATCTTCAATGCCCTTGCTGATGGAAGGAGGTTTGCACTCAAAATCTCACAATACATGGCCCCATTCATTCTTTTATGTATATGGATCAGTCGTCCTGGTCCCTTTGCAAAGAAAAAGCCCCAAAGCATGATGTTGCCACCCCCATGCTTCACAGTAGGTATGGTGTTCTTTGGATGCAACTCAGCATTCACTCTCCTCCAAACACGACGAGTTGTGTTTCTACCAAACAGTTCTACTTTGGTCTCATCTGACCATATGACATTCTCCCAATACTCTTCTGGAACATCCAAATGCTCTCTAGCAAACTTCAGATGGGCCCGGATATGTACTGGCTTAAGCAGGGGGACACGTCTGGCACTGCAGGATCTGAGTCCCTGGCGGCGTAGTGTGTTACTGACGGTAGCCTTTGTTACGTTAGTCCCAGCTTTCTGCAGGTCATTCACTAGGTCCCCACGTGTGGTTCTGGGATTTTTGGTTACCGTTCTTGTGATCATTTTGACCCCACGGGGTGAGATCTTGTGTGGAGTCCCTGATCGAGGGAGATTATCAGCGGTCTTGTATGTCTTCCATTTTCTAATTATTGCTCCCACAGTTGATTTCTTCACACCAAGCTGCTTGCCTATTGCAGATTCCGTCTTCCCAGCCTGGTGCAGGTCTACAATTTTGTTTCTGATGTCCTTCCACAGCTCTTTGGTCTTCACCATAGTGGAGTTTGGAGTGTGACTGTTTGAGGTTGTGGACAGGTGTCTTTTATACTGATAACAATGTCAAACAGGAGCCATTACTACAGGTAATGAGTGGAGGACAGAGGAGCCTCTTAAAGAAGAAGTTACAGGTCTGTGAGAGCCAGAAATCTTGCTTGTTTGTAGGTGACCAAATACTTATTTTCCACCATAATTTGCAAGTAAATTCTTTAAAAATCAGACAATGTGATTTTCTGGATTTGTTTTCTCATTTTGTCTCTCATAGTTGAGGTCTACCTATGATGACAATTACAGGCCGGCCTCATCTTTTTAAGTGGGAGAACTTGCACAATTGGTGGCTGACTAAATACTTTTTTTCCCCACAGTAAATAAAGTAATACTAGCTAAATTTAATTTATTTAGGGAATACACACACAATGATAGAATTGTCCCTTTAAAGATGATGTGTCAGCTCTTCTGAAATGTCTGTTTTAGTAAATTCTGGCAAATCTTTGTATTCATTTTGAAACAACAATTCAGCGATGCCTTTTCTTAAGATTCTACATGGTGCTGTTCCTCTGCTATTCCTCCTAGAAATGTAAGAATAAAGTAATAACTGTTTGGAGTGTCCAATCGGTGCTGCTAGTGCCACACTTTGCAGGACACACCCCTTTGACAAGGGGCATGGTAACACCCAGCTGTCATTTTATTCATAAAATTCTGAGAGGGAAATGCTTGTATGTTTTTTCTACTACATTTCTTTTCCTAATACATTATATTACAGTAGCATTACTGTTATATTACATTGTTACAAAGAGTGTTAAAGGGAGATGGTGACAGCACCAGGACGGTTACCCTATTTGCCCTCCCTTGCATTATGTTTGCATTATCACTGTGTATATCCTGAATGGCAGATTTGGTGACATGTTCCATGCTTGCAAAATGACCTATTAAAAAAACTTCACAGTTGCTGAAAATATAGCCACAAGAGCTTTTCTACTCCTGGCAGTGAGATAGTAGGAGGGGCTGCTGCTTTGTCTCCTTCATTGTTTTCCAGGAACAGCGCCATCCTTTTATTAGTGGCTGTGCCTGGTATTACAGCTCACTGCAGCTTTATTCTGTACAGGTAAATGTGACTGAGCTGTAATACCGGGCATAGTTACAACTAAAAGTATTGAAATGGTCTGGTAAACAATGAAGGGGAGCACTGTGGCTCCTACAAAATGTTGCTTGGTGGATGTGCCAAGAGTGGGACCCACACTGATCCAATATTGATGGCATTACCTAAGGATTGGCCATAAATTGTGAACTCCAGAGTAACCTCTTTAACTCCTTTGAAGCTGATCTGGATTTCGCTTGCTGTGTTGGCCTAATGGCTGCCATTTGTGAGTACATGGGAGCATTATTTCAGCCAACAAATGTCTCTTATAGCGGGGACAATATAAAGACCTGCATTTCATTACCAAATTCGGTCAAATCTCATGCTTTGTTTGGAATACAACATGTCAGACTAAGTTATTTCAGGCTGTCCCTTTCCAAGTGTTGTGAATTCTTTGTTCAGATTTGGACCAACATGAAAAATCATCCATGAATGTTTTACAAGAGCTTTCAGTATCACACATGTCCTTAGTTACCGCCTCAGCACTGTTTTCCTTTTATATCCATAGTAGCTTAGTATTGGCTCATTTTATAGCAGCGCAGGAGCTTCCCAGTCACCAGTCACATCTATGCATTATATAGAGTAAGGTCGGGTTCCCATAGTGGGGTTTTTTGTCTTTCAAAAAGGCATGAAATTTGCCTACAAAAATGCTTGTAGTTTTATACACTTTTGCATTTCTGCATTTATAAAAATGGACATGCAATTTTAATGCTTAGTATCCCATCTTCTCATATTTCTGGACAGTCTCAATGTGTGTGGAAGCTCCCTATAAGAATCTTGCATATGTCCCTAGATATGTTTCTTTTTGGAATATGAAAATAACCTACTAAAGTGTGTTGGAAAAAAAAACCTTATGAAAAATGCTATGCCTACCACATGCCATATTTTGCCAAAAATTTTCATGACTACATAAAAAAGAGACCTTCCTAAATTAAACTATGTGTATAAAGATGTACAATTGACCCTATGGGCTTACGGCAAACATCTCACCTCTGTGTTTATGAGTTTGAAAAATACCCTTTAAAAAAAAAATCTGTGAAAAATGAACACTGTGTGTGAATCCAACCTAAATGGGCCAAATATCAGCTTTTGTAGAACCATATGGTGACCTAAGGTCAGATCAGCAGAATGGTGGAAGGGGGTTGTCCAGGTTTTTTGGCCATACTATAGATGCTAAAATGTTAAACCAGCTTAACTGATCATCATTTTTTAAGGGGAAGTTACTTTTTTTTTCTAAAAATGTGAAAATAGATGCCATTATTTACATTACTGAATCAATTAAGTTGTAAAAGTTAAGAAAAATTTCCAGCCCACCCAGAAATATGAGTTAAGACCCATGTAGGAGAATTGTTGGACGCCCATTCCATTGTCTTACATCTTCTGTAGGTGCTAATGTTGATTTTTTTTTATTTTTTTGCCCATTGACACATAACCTTGAGATCCGGTATTTATATACTTCTTCTGTACTATAATATGAATGATCTTGTTCTTGGTCTACATTTCAAACTGAATGTGGCATGTGAAGAACAATTCTAGCTAGATTCGCCAAAATGAAATCTGGCCCTTTCTGCCATGCTCTTTTAGTTACTTCACCTTAAAAAGAATTCTGACATTTACCTCTGCTTTTATGCTGGCGATTTGTAATGTGAATAGTTAGACTGTCATCTAGTGGTAGAACTTTATATTGCATAGAATGAAGTATATTAATTACTAGAGAAATTCCCCAGCCTTGCCTAGGAGTAACATGTGGGTCCAAAAAATCCCACCAAAGTCAGAAAGATCACTTGGCAGCGCATGCCCAACATGGCTAATGTGCCTGCTTATATTTACTGTATATGGTTGTGCAATTGGCTGTATAGTCCAGGTGCATTATAATGGATATATATTTTTTGGGGTGACCTCTTTTTTTGGATTATATGGCTTTTCGGTCCAATTACGGCATTCATTTTGTGATATAATATTACTATAGTCATGTTGGGGACACCTTTTTGCCTATTCATTGTATCCACATAATATATTGGACCATTATATAAATATTTTTCTTTAGGCCTGTATTACTTGCTGCTGTTGCATGCTTTGAGGAGTGAGATGAGTGGTTTAAATCAGGTATGTCGTGGATCCAGTAGGTGGCGTTGCTTCACCACCAGGAGTGATACGGTAGCTGTTTGGTCTGTCGGTCTCAGCCTGCCAGTCCATCACAGATAACATACCCATAGCCTCGGTATTTTCAGGTGCTGTACTGTTGAAGTACAGGTTAACTATGCCTCTCCTATATGCAATCCTAACTCGCATGGTTTGATGTGAATACAGCAGGTGGTGCCTCATACTAACAGTCACAAGCAGCGCCACCTACTGGATCCACAGCATGCCAGGCAGCACTTAATTTTACCTACTCCATTATAGCATCTACACAATCAACTCTGTGACACTATCCTTTTTTACCTGAGTATTTTTATAGTATTCTAATATAAGTTGTGATAAACTGCGACATCACATTGGGGCACTGGAGCATCACAATGGGGTAGTGGGACATCTCAATGGGATATTGGTACATCACAATGTTTAGCTGTGACATCACAATAGGGCACTGTGACATCACAGTGGAGCATCTTTTCTCTTCTATGTATGTATTTTTTATAGTATTGGGGGTTATTGTTGCATATTTTTATATAAAATGTTTTGATAATTATTGTGGATATACCATGTATTATTATTGTATTATTATTGTATTGTGATAACATTTACTGTTACTTCTCTTCTATATTGTTCATCTCAGTTATGTACTGGCTTATTTGTGATTAATTCATTTAACAGTATGCTTTCTGGAATAGTATTTATCTGTTCCCCAGGGGGTTCACTCCACATCTTCATTTGTATTTGTATTACTTCATTTGTATTCTTTTACTATATTCATATTGGCTTTAGAAAGGGGGCAGGTAACTACCGAAACGTGTCACCATATCTAAATAAATTATTATATTTTTATATGAAGCACCGCTTCCTAGATCTCCTCTTTTTAAATATATTTTTGGTGTATCCACACAATGGGGCATTGTGACATCACAATTATGACATCACAAAGGTTAACTGTGACATTGCAATGTGGCATGGTGTAATTGCAATGGTTGACTGTGACAACACAATGGGGCAAAATGACATGATCATGGGGGAACATTGTGACATCACAAAAAGGCACTGTCATATCACAATGGGGCATGTTAATATTGCAGTCGATAACTGTCACATCACAATGGGGCATTTTGTAATCACAATGGTTAACTGACATCACAGTGGGACATTGTGACATTACAGTGGGGTATTGTGACATCATAATAGCTTAGTGTGAGATCACAAAAGGGTATTTTGACATCACAGTGGGGTATGGTTTCATTATAATGGTAACTATGATATCACAATGGGGTAATGTGACATCACATGGCCTGTTAGATATTCAGCCCCATTCAAGACTTACATATTACAGCACTGCCTCTGTGACGTTAGAGTCCCTCTGGAACGTCAACCACACCACTATAAAGCCAAGATTGTTATACACGGCAGCCGGTCTGTCCACATGATTAGAACAGGCAAATTTTGTATCAATCAAAATTTCTTTTTCGACAGTAGGTTTTAGCAGGATTTTTAGAGAAACACATACTTGTAAAGCACTATAGCACTACGACAGCCAAGGGTGGGATTTAACAGCTAAAAACATTGCACAGGTTTTCCTTTAAAATCCAGAATTATCGCCTACTTATTGCGCGCGGATGAAAATCCACCTCCTGTCCATCATTGTCAGAATTGATATCAGTGGTATTGTTGAACTACCAATTTGAACAAATCTATGCATGCAATGGTGGGAACTTAGATAAGTTTAGGAAAAATTGGGAGATTTGGTTGACAACTTTCCCCCCATCCAGTGCCTATTGACAGACCATATGTCTTGGCTATTTCCAACACTGGGGCATACGTCGTCTTCCTTTCATTCACCTATGGTACACTACACCAGAATATTCCTAGAGTATTTATTAGACTATTTCTATATATCAGGAATTCTTGTCTACCGCTGGCACTGGTGGGTCTGCACACGTTTACATGGCAGGCCTTCAGGTTTTTACGGGTTGCTACAGAGTGGTGCGCTCCCTCCCCCTTCGTTCTTTAGGCCTGTTGTGTTGTGTTGAGTTGAGTTTGCTTTAATCGACTTTAGTTAACTTAACTTTACTCTACTGTACTTTACTTTTCACGCTTGTTCCGACCTCTCCCCTCCCCCTCATGGCCACGATTTACATACTGTTTCCACATACTACTCTGCCAAGTCTAACTAATTATCTGTATGTTTAATTTTACAGACTACTAGGATGTAATTTACTACATATTTATGTGTATGCTGTACATATCTAGAATATTTTGTACTCCTTTTGTGCTTGCAATCTGTGATGCCATGACTGTATTCTGTATTATGTATTCTGTATTTTGGGCTCCTTATGTTGACCTTTTATATGGTATTTATGCAAAAATTTCAACAAAAACTATTGATATAAAATCCAGAATTATTTCCCCCAACAGGAGACAGTGACATGCCCCTGTAGCCAGTGCCCATAGTAGTCAATGGGATTTTCAAGCCTAACCTAGGACATGTTTGATCCTTGTGGGTTGGCTCAGAAAAAGCATTCATTGCCTATCGACAGGATAAGTGATAGTATAGTAAGAGTATGATCGCTGGGGGATTAATTTCTGGAACCCACAATGATCATGAGAATGGGGTTGTCCTGTGTTCCCCATATGAGTGGACCAGACGCGCATCTATTGGGGGAGCAGTGGCCCTAGGCCCAGTGACTCTGTGGGGCCCACCCCAGGGCTGCCATAAACACATGGAGTACTTTCAACTATATCATTATCTAAATGAAATGTCAGCTGTCAGCTTCCTGCTCTGCCACTCTGTAAGCCTCAAGTCACTTCAGGCCTGCTGGTTTACAAGGCTCCGTGACCCCAGACAAGATGTATGTGCCCAAGACGGAGCAATGACATCACAGCATTTCATCCTCCTGCATGCAGGCGAGTATACCTTTTTTTTTTTTAAATTTTTTTAGGGCAGATGGTGGCCTTATTATATGTGGCATCATAGGGGACATTAGGGGCATATGAATATAAGGGAAGAAATCAGGGGGAAATATAAAATTAAGGGGGGTATCAATTATAAAAGGGGTCATTAGATTTCGTTATGATTATATGGGGGATCATTTATATAAGGAGACACTATAAATTTAAGGGACATTATTTATATAAGGGGTCATTATGAATAAAAGGGGTCATTAGGTGGCATTATGAATAAAAGGGGGATCATTTATATAAGGAGTCATTAGGGTGACAGCATTTCAGCATCTCAGGGGGCATATTATAAGGGGATAATTGGCGAGTATTACATTTAGGAGTCACTTGGGCTTCATTAAAGCTCATCTATCCTCAGAATAGATCATCAATAGGAGATCTGTCAGATGAGCCCCAATGATAAGCTTCACTACAGTTCAAAAGTTTAGGGTCACTTAGATATTTCCTTATTTTTTTAAAGACAAGCACAGTTTTTTTCAATGAAGATAACATTAAATGAATCAGAAATACACTCTATACATTGTTAATGTGGTAAATGACTATTCTAGCTGCAAATGTCTTGTTTTTAATGCAATATCTACATAGGTGTATAGAGGCCCATTTCCAGCAACCATCACTCCAGTGTTCTAATGGTACATTGTGTTTGCTAACTGTGTAAGAAGGCTAATGGATGTTTAGAAAACCCTTGAAAACCCTTGTGCAAGTATGTTAGCACAGCTGAAAACAGTTTTGCTGGTTAGAGAAGCTATAAAACTGACCTTCCTTTGAGCTAGTTGAGAATCTGGAGCATTACATTTGTTGGTTCGATTAAACTCTCAAAATGGCCAGAAAAAGAGAACTTTCATGTGAAACTCAACAGTCTATTCTCGTTCTTAGAAATGAAGGCTATTCCATGCGAGAAATTGCCAAGAAGATGAAGATTTCCTACAACAGTGTGTACTACTTCCTTCAGAGGACAGCACAAACAGGCTCTAACCAGAGTAGAAAGAGAAGTGGGAGGCCCCGCTGCACAACTGAGCAACAAGACAAGTACATTAGAGTCTCTAGTTTGAGAAATCGACGCCTC
This sequence comes from Leptodactylus fallax, assembly GCA_947044405.1. Lineage (NCBI taxonomy): Eukaryota > Metazoa > Chordata > Amphibia > Anura > Leptodactylidae > Leptodactylus > Leptodactylus fallax. The sequence continues at coordinate 3,567,734 of CAMRHE010000209.1, forward strand.
ACAGGTCCTCAACTGGCAGCTTCATTAAATAGTACCCGCAAAACGCCAGTGTCAACGTCTACAGTGAAGAGGCGACTCAGGGATGCTGGCCTTCAGGGCAGAGTGGCCAAGAAAAAGCCATATCTGAGACTGGCTAATAAAAGGAAAAGATTAATATGGGCAAAAGAACACAGACATTGGACAGAGGAAGATTGGAAAAAAGTGTTATGGACAGACGAATCGAAGTTTGAGGTGTTTGGATCACACAGAAGAACATTTGTGAGATGCAGAACAACTGAAAAGATGCTGGAAGAGTGCCTGACGCCATCTGTCAAGCATGGTGGAGGTAATGTGATGGTCTGGGGTTGCTTTGGTGCTGGTAAAGTGGGAGATTTGTACAAGGTAAAAGGGATTTTGAATAAGGAAGGCTATCACTCCATTTTGCAACGCCATGCCGTACCCTGTGGACAGCGCTTGATTGGAGCCAATTTCATCCTACAACAGGACAATGACCCAAAGCAAAGCACACCTCCAAATTATGCAAGAACTATTTAGGGAAGAAGCCGGCAGCTGGTATTCTATCTGTAATGGAGTGGCCAGCGCAGTCACCACATCTCAACCCCATTGAGCTGTTGTGGGAGCAGCTTGACCGTATGGTACGCAAAAAGTGCCCATCAAGCCAATCCAACTTGTGGGAGGGGCTTCTGGAAGCATGGGGTGAAATCTCTCCAGATTACCTCAGCAAATTAACAGCTAGAATGCCAAAGGTCTGCAATGCTGTAATTGCTGCAAATGAAGCATTCTTTGATGAAAGCAAAGTTTGAAGGAGAAAATTATTATTTCAATTACAAATCATTATTTCTAACATTGTCAATGTCTTGACTATATTTTCTATTCATTTTGCAACTCATTTGATAAATAAAGGTGTGAGTTTTCATAGAAAACACAAAATTGTCTGAGTGACCCCAAACTTATGAACGGTAGTGTATTTAAAGGGGACATGGTGTTCATGCAAGCATGGCGATCACTTAACTGTTTACATGACACGCTGTCTGTAGTGTGATGTAATCACATCCTTGTTCCATACAAGTGTATAAGAAGAGGCTGTAGGTACATCACATGACCACTATAAAATGAACGATACAATGTAAACAGAGAAAGGGTGATGGTGCTTGCATAACTACCACACTCCCCTTCAGACAGCTGATCAGCAGGGGTCCTGGGTGTGGGAACGTCACTGATTTTATTGATGACCTGAAAACCTCTTTAGTTACAGGCACACAGGGGGCATTATTAATAAGGGGCTCTATTTAAGAAGGCATACAGGATCATTATTAATTTAATTTAAAGATGCAGTCAGGGGTATTATTCATTCTGGGGGAGGGTTTATATTATATATTTTATATTATATTCATATTGGGGGTAGCAGCAGGATGGTGACTTTATGTAGTTGAGGACAATCTGGGTCGGGTGCCTGGAAAAGTGAGGAGCCAAAGATGTCTGTGCGGCAAACTTTACATAGACAAGTCACAGCTGAAAGAAGTGGTCATGGCGGTCCAGATGGAGGAGATGGGTAATGTGAACGATTACAGTCAGAGATGTCACCCATAAGTCACTAAGTGTTTCCTGTACTGTGTTCACCTAAATTGGGCCCTATGAAGAGCCGGCACTTACCACTATACGGTCACTGTATAGTGATAATATTGGTATACCTGAATTGGGGGCCCACTTGGATGTATTTGCCCCCCTGTGCTGAACCCCTAGCTATGCCTCTGGAGTGGACTGGTGGTCACTCATTAACTCTTTATGGGACTGACAGAGATAGCAGAGTACAATGCAGTGAGTGGCTATTTCCATAGTGTGCAGGTTTGAGCATGACTCTATTCAAAGAAGAAACATGGGGCGCCATTCTCATGTTCAGTGCAGATTCTAGCAGTTTAACCCTCAGAGAAAATAAACTTCATGTGGGTTAAGTAGATAAACATTTTTCGTGTGCCAACCATTTTAACTTGCCCATTGTTACTACCTCACTCCTTTGCAGCAGTTTCTGTTCCTTATATTTAACCCCCAAGTTTTCCCTTTGTCCAATAAATCCCCATTATACTTGAAGTTTGAGGGTGATGACCCGGCACCATCTTACCTCACACATCCCTCTTAAAGGGAATGTATCACCTAATGTATTTTCTTCTACATTAGCAGGCATCTGGGCCGGCTTACTATTTCTTTATACACACACAGTTCTCATACATACTAAAACTCAATATACAGTACAAGGGATACTATTAGAGCACAAGCCATTTCAATGAAAGGTCTCTTTTGCCACCTTGTGGTTAGCTGTAATATTGCATGACAGGGCACGAACAAGCAACTTTACTGATTTTTTATTTTCTTTTACTTGGACTATTTTTCTGTTCTGCAGTTCCTAATCCCCTTTTGTCCTTCATAAAACATTGATAAATTATAAAAACCCTGCTACCTACAACCATCACTAGGGAGAACTTTCTAGATATCGATTTATGAAGCTGCCACTGAGTTCGGCTGAAAAGCAGAATCCTAATGCTTCGGATTGGGTAGTGCAGATTAAATAAATGGTCATAGTCTATGTCAATGTTTCCCAAACTTTTCAGACTCGGGCACCCCTGAAAGAAATGCCTTGGAGCATCCCTACCCCCCCCCCCCCCCAAAAAAAAAAAAACCTCACTTTCACTTTCAGCAGTTTATTATTTTACAGTTGAAACATGTGAGATAAATTATTTTCACTTGTAAAATTAGAAAACCTCACCAAAACTGCATCAAAACAGCAACTGTGTGAATTCACATTCAAAGCTACACCATTCTATGCCTCCCACCCAGGACATTAGCGGCTGGATTTAGCTGTCAATACCTTGTCGCAATACCCGAGATTGGAAGGAAATGCTGTACGTACTGCAGAATAGTGCCAATAATAGCTGATCCAGCAAAAAAAATTTTTTTTTTCACAATGTTTTTTTATTGTATAATATTACCCAATCATGAATAATTAAAACATACGAAAATTGGTATCAAAACAAGATTGGTTAAGGTCTGATACCCAGAACCCCCCCTATCAATTGATTGTTCTTAGCAGCTGCTACACAGAGGATGGATCGGGAAGCAGTCAGCGCTGTTCTCTGTATAGTGGCGGCACTACAGGTTAGCACTCATTCAACAGAATGGGAGCTGATCTGCAGAAACCTGGTGTGGCCAGCACACTCCAACAATTCATTTTGACCTTGCTAACTATTTTATTTGTTAGTACTGAGATCCATATCTGACAAAGAGCCGCAAGACAATAAGCATCCAGCCTACATATGTTATGTGACTGGAGCCAAGTGTTAGTTATCCATCTGAGGAGTGAACATTTCTACAGTATTGGACAATGAGACAATGTATCAGGCTAACTTGCCCTTCCTCAGGCCTTGTAACACCAAGATAAGTGGAGGCTTCCTAGGGGTACTGAGCTAGTGAGACCAGAAACAACAGAAGGTCATATAATAAGGCCAGTCTGGTGCATGAACGGATTGTAGAGAATTGGCATGTGCAGTTGCAGCCACAAATGCCTCCAGTTGAGCGGACATATATCAGAACCCTACATCACATATTTCTCTTGGAAAACATACACAACCACACAGCCTTACTTCTATAACATATAAAATAGGAAACAGGAAATTATCATGTGTCTCAATATGGATTTCCATATTGACTTCCTTTGTGAATGACTGAGATGTAAAGCTTCTTCCTGCATTGAGGTCTCTATGAATGGGATTATCAGACCATTAAATAACATATTTGTTGTATAGATACAGTGCTGGCCAAAAGTATTGGCACCCCTGCAATTCTGTCAGATAATACTCAATTTCTTCCAGAAAATGATTGCAATCACAAATGCTTTGGTAATAATATCTTCATTTATTTTGCTTGCAATGAAAAAACACAAAAGAGAATGAAAAAAAAGTCAAATCATTGATCATTTTACACAAAACTCCAAAAATGGTCCGGACAAAAGTATTGGCACCCTCAGCCTAATACTTGGTAGCACAACCTTTAGACAAAATAACTGCGAACAACTGCTTCCGGTAACCATCAAAGAGTTTCTTACAATGCTCTGCTGGAATTTTAGACCATTCTTCTTTGGCAAATTTCTCCAGGTCCCTGAGATTTGAAGGGTGCCTTCTCCAAACTGCCATTTTGAGATCTCTCCACAGGTGTTCTATGGGATTCAGGTCTGGACTCATTGCTGGCCACTTTAGAAGTCTCCAGTGCTTTCTCTCAAACCATTTTCTAGTGCTTTTTGAAGTGTGTTTTGGGTCATTGTCCTGCTGGAAGACCCATGACCTCTGAGGGAAACCCAGCTTTCTCACACTGGGCCCTACGTTATGCTGCAAAATTTGTTTGTAGTCTTCAGACTTCATAATGCCATGCACACGGTCAAGCAGTCCAGTGCCAGAGGTAGCAAAGCAACCACAAAACATCAGGGAACCTCCGCCATGTTTGACTGTAGGGACCGTGTTCTTTTCTTTGAAGGCCTCTTTTTTTTTCCTGTAAACTCTATGTTGATGCCTTTTCCCTAAAAGCTCTACTTTTGTCTCATCTGACCAGAGAACATTCTTCCAAAAAGTTTTTGGCTTTCTCAGGTAAGTTTTGGCAAACTCCAGCCTGGCTTTTTTATGTCTCTGGGTCAGAAGTGGGGTCTTCCTGGGTATCCTACCATAGAGTCCCTTTTCATTCAGACGCCGACGGATAGTACGGGTTGACACTGTTGTACCCTCGGACTGCAGGGCAGCTAGAACTTGTTTGGATGTTAGTCGAGGTTCTTTAGCCACCATCCGCACAATCTTTCGCTGAAATCTCTCGTCAATTTTTCTTTTCCATCCACATCTAGGGAGGTTAGCCACAGTGCCATGGGCTTTAAACTTCTTGATGACACTGCGCACGGTAGACACAGGAACATTCAGGTCTTTGGAGATGGACTTGTAGCCTTGAGATTGCTCAAGCTTCCTCACAATTTTGCTTCTCAAGTCCTCAGACAGTTCTTTGGTCTTCTTTCTTTTCTCCATGCTCAATGTGGTACACACAAGGACACAGGACAGAGGTTGAGTCAACTTTAATCCATTTCAACTGGCTGCAAGTGTGATTTAGTTATTGCCACCACCTGTTATGTGCCACAGGTAAGTAACAGGTGCTGTTAGTTACACAAATTAGAGAAGCATCACATGATTTTTCAAAGGGTGCCAATACTTTTGTCCACCCCCTTTTTTATGTTTGGTGTGGAATTATATCCAATTTGGCTTTTTGACAATTCTTTTTGTGGTTTTCCATTGAAGACAAATTAAATGAAGATATTATTACCAAAGCATTTGTGATTGCAATCATTTTCTGGAAGAAATTGAGTATTATCTGACAGAATTGCAGGGGTGCCAATACTTTTGGCCAGCACTGTAAATACTAAATGCCAATGTTTGCCATTTACAGGGTGTTGCAAAAGTAATTCATATAGTGCCACCTAGTGTTCAAAGTGTATAACAATGAGTATGTTCGCCTAATGATATGGAGAAAAAGACATAAAATATCTCTAAATCAGTAGACACAGTAAAGCAAAGTATATCTAGAAGTCACTGATATTGTGTAGGTTTACACTGCATTGTTGTTATAAGTGGAAATACTCTGGAATTAGGGTTCATGCATACAGCCATTTTATTGCTCTGTACATACTATGAGTTATATGGAGTGAAAATATCACATCTATGCAGTCTACTGGGATTGATTTATATTGCGTTTTCTTCAGATTTCATAAGAATTGTGACAAAATTGTGACATTTTCCATCAGACTTGATTATTCTCCATCTGTAGGGGGCACCATACAGCGGCACTCATGTGTCCACTACGCTGTACATTTGGCAAGTGACGCAAGGTAGAATGCTGCGTGAAGTGCACCATGAAATTTTTTAACCACAGCCATTCCCCCTATGGACGTCGAACCACATAAACCACATAAAGTAGCCTGAGAGATATGTCAGCAATTCCAAGAGGTTACCCCAAGTATGGGCTCTGGGGCAGATTTACTACTGGCCACGTGTAATAAATATAAAAGTGGTATAATTTATGACACACTTTGATTTCTCCGCTTCTCATGCAACTTTCTAAGAAAAAATTGAGCAGAGCAGGACAGGGATTAGGCAGAGAGGAGACAAGGCCTAAAGACCTTGATTAATTTACTATAATTTATGCCAAAAAATCATCCGCTACAAGTACATAGCACAGACCTGAGATATATCTACAATTATTAAAGAGCATAGACTTCTTAGTAATTGTGCCATATTTGATGCCAGCTCAGCAGATTATTAAAACTGGCATACTACACTCCCATCTTAATAAATCTGCCCCACTGTGTGCAGCCTCTACTACAATCTACATAATCATACATTCATATGCTTGGTTCACACAGATTGCCTCTTATGGACCAGAACAAAGAGGCAGATCTCTAAAATTGCGATATCACATAATGGGTCAGTTTGGTGTCCATTGTTTTCAAACTAAAATTGGTGCAGGAAAAATTCATCTGTATCGGAATTTTACTTTGTCGATTTTCAGACAGAAATTGCCTCCAACAGACTCCAGCGCAAATGTAGCATTAGCGTCACGAGAATTAGAGGACACTGAATTACTTCCTTGTGAAGACCTAGGGGGAGATTTGTCATACAAAATGCTAAAGAATTCTGGCATAATTTGCACCAAAAAACTGTCTAACATGCTATGAGTCACATTCAGTGGCGTAAATACCGGGGTAGCAGTGGTAGCGGCTGCCACAGGGCCCAGGACATTAGGGAGCCTGGCGGGCCCGATGTTTTTTTTTTTTTTTTAATAGGCCGTTACCTGCTGGAGTAACACCAGCAGGTAACGGACCTTATTTACTTACTGATCCCTGCTCCTGCTGACGGCTTCCTGTGCTTCCCTTTCAGCGGAAGCGGAGGTGGCTGTGAGCAGGAGCAGGGATCAGTAAGTAAGGCCATGGGCCCGCGAACCCCACAGACACTGCTATCATTATACTCTCGGTCAGACCCCAGAGTATAATGATCGGAAGCCCAGAGAAGGTGAGGGAACATAAAAAACAATGTTTCTTACTTCTCCTGCACTACGCCAGTCTTTGGGTCTCTTTGGTGACATCCCAGACGTCACATGGGCCAGGCCGGCGTCATTATACGTCGCGACGCATGCTCACGTGACGGCTAGTACAAAATTGGAGAAGGCCGAAAGTAGTGGGGAGTGCGTCAGAGCCAGTAAGAAGTAAGTAACATTGTTTTTTATGTTTGTATCCTCCCCTGGGTCTCCGATCATTATACTCTGGGGTCTGAAAAGACCCCAGAGTATAATAATTGTTCATGGCTGGTCCACAATAGGGCATAATACTATGTGAAGCGGCCACTATGGGGCATAATACTGTGTGCAGAGGCCACTATGGCGCATAATAGTGTGTGTAGGGGCCTCTATGGGGCATAATAGTGTGTGCAGGAATGCGGTTTGTGGGGGGGGGGGGCATGTCAAATGTTTGCCTTGGGGCCCAGCCATTCCTAGTTACGCCACTGGCCACATTAGACACTTTTACAACTTGTATGAAAAGGGGTTGTGGACTATGAAGAAATGAGGGTGGCCTCACGGGAAAGGGGCATGGACTGAATTGCATAGTTTTGAAACCAACTAGTGGTGTAATGTTAGACAGTCTAACAATATGCCAGATTTATCAGACAGCATCAGACACTTTGGTAAATCTGGTGTAGTTTATGTCTGTCTAGTCTAAATTTCCACTGTCAAAAATTTAGATACTATTAGTAAATCTGCACCACAGTTAGAGATGGGCGAACTGACTGGTACCGAGCAGGGTTCAACTGGTATATTCCAAATTGTTCATTTTTTACAAAACCGAACAAATGCAAATTCATATCAGGGCAAACTAAAATGGCCGCTACATAATACTCTGGGGTCTCTCCAGACCCCAGAATATAATAGGTGGAGGCCCAGGGAAAGTAACAAAAATAAAAAAAAAAATCATACTCCTCACCTTCCATTACCTCTTTTGGGTTTCCTCGCAGTGTCTGGGGCTCTCCTGCGATTTCATGCGCCTGGGGTCACCTGCAGAGGTCTGCGATTGAGCCACCAGCTGTCACATGTGCACACTGTGTGTCAACGAGACGAAGATAGAGCGCTAGGAGCTGAGAGGAGGCCTAAAAGAGGTAATGGAAGGTGAGTAAGAAAGTTTTTATTTTTTACACCTCTCCTTGGCCTCCATCTATTATACTCTGCAGTCTGAAGAGACTCCAGAGTATAATAATGTCTCTTACACTTTGACATAACTTTGGCTGGGTTTGCCTTAGAGAGCTAGAAATTGGATAGATGGATTCCTAGTAGACCTGACAGTGTTATACACTATGTTTAAAGCCATTATAAGGTGTTGTTTGTAGAAAATTTCTTCAACCTGAAACAAATCTACGACTCAAGCCACCCGAAACAAATCCTGAGAGGTTCACCCACCTTTACCCATAATCTTTTAGAACTGCCGGTAACTGCTGTGTTCTCCTTTATGATCTCATATAGGACATTGCCATTGTTCTTTATTCCTGAAGAATTTTCAAGGTGGCGCATTTTATCATCTTTTCCTCCTGTGACTTGTCATACCCACATACAGCTCTTTACAACACTTTTCTCTGTATCAGATTTTCCTCTTTTGTGGATAGACAATTATTCCCAAATTGGTTTTAAATAAGCGCGTTCTCTTTCCCTCTCTCTCTTTGTTTCTTTGATTGCAAGCGACAAAAGCGAAAACTGCTGCTCACAATCTGTAAATTCCAGCCTTGTCTGCACTCTGTTAGAGGTTCTTTAATGTAACCAGACTTCGGCAACATTACAACAAATAGGCCACTGTTCTTCAGCCACTAAACAATGAACCTTAAATGAACCATGTGCCAGGGATAAGAGCAGGCTGGTGCACTGCTCTGAAACATCATGGCAAGCCGCACTTTCTATTTATGTGTACTGACAATGGTCCAAGGTCAATCTATCTGGTATGCCTGCTGTAGAAGAACTTTTATTTCACTTAAGAAGTGCTGTCTTATGTGCAGAAACTTCTATTCAATGGCATACAGTTCTAAGAAGTATTCCTTCTTCTAATTCTATGCTTTTATGAATCATTATTAAAAAAAACATCTGGTCCTTAAAAGGTCTTAAAATTAGGTAAATACATCGGATGAACAAAAATACACACAAAAAAAAAACAGATTTGCCGTTTCATTGTTTAACAAAAAATGAAGTAAAAATGGAAAAGCCATGTGTAAAAAATCGAGATGGGCGAATCTATTGGTAACGAACCAGATTCAACCCGAATATTCCAAATTATTTGGTTTTTAATAAACAACCCAGAGAATAATAAGGCCCAGAGTATATTACAGTGGGGGGAAAAAATTATTTAGTCAGCCACCAATTGTGCAAGTTCTCCCACTTAAAAAGATGAGAGAGGTCTGTAATTGTCATCATAGGTAGACCTCAACTATGAGAGACAAAATGAGAAAACATATCTAGAAAATCACATTGTCTGATTTTTTTAAGAATTTATTTGCAAATTATGGTGGAAAATAAGTATTTGGAGTGTGACTGTTTGAGGTTGTGGACAGGTGTCTTTTGTACTGATAACAATGTCAAACAGGAGCCATTACTACAGGTAATGAGCGGAGGACAGAGGAGCCTCTTAAAGAAGAAGTTACAGGTCTGTGAGAGCCAGAAATCTTGCTTGTTTGTAGGTGACCAAATACTTATTTTCCACCATAATTTGCAAATAAATTCTTTAAAAATTAGACAATGTGATTTTCTAGATATGTTTTCTCATTTTGTCTCTCATAGTTGAGGTCTACCTATGATGACAATTACAGGCCGGCCTCATCTTTTTAAGTGGGAGAACTTGCACAATTGGTGGCTGACTAAATACTTTTTTTTCCCCACTGTAGGTGGAGGCCCAGGGGGGGGGGGGTTTACAAAAATAAAAAAACATTCATACTCACCTTCCGTTACCTCTTTTAGGTCTCCTTGCAGCTTCTGGCACTCTTTCTTTGCCTCTTTGGTGACATCATGTGCCCGGGGTCACCACTGAGGCTTGTGATTCCGGTTCTATCCATACAAGTTTTGACTGAAATGAACCAGAGGATCGCTTCGTCTGAACTTTGGACAAAACGAATCTTCAGAGGTTCACCCATCTCTAGTAAAAAACTAAGTCCACCCCATGATTCAATAGGTTATAGACATGATTTTCTGTATAACTTTATTAGTCTCTCACATCTTTGGCTTTGGCCCACTCACCTTTACAATTTACTTTAGTTCGTTCATGTTTGTGGGCGTTCACTTATACACAGTTGTCTTAAAGAGGTTGTCCAGGATAAATTGTTTTTTTTATATTAGACTGGGGATTTTTGAAAAAAAAAACATACTCACCTGTCCGTGGTGCTCCAGTGCCTCCCAGCGCAGTTCCGTCCTGCTGCTCTGCTGTCTTGTGTTGCCAGAAGTCCTCACTGGCTGTGACATCCTGGGTCCCTTTTCTTAGGCCGCTGATTGACCTCAGTGGTCACGTGATTGCTGAGACCAATCAGTGGCCTCAACGGCCTAAGGAAAGGACACGGGATGTCACAGGTAGTGATGTCCCGTGTCCTTCGCTGAGGCCACTGATTGGTCATGTCAGTACGTCATGTACATGTATGTATGTATGTATGTATGTGTATGTCATGTATGGTGAGGATTTCCACCAGAAGAAAAAACTGGGGCAGCAGGACCGGACCGTGCTGGGAGACACCAGAGCACTGGGGACAGGTGAGTATGTTTTTTCTGTTTATTTTTTCACCTTCAACTGGCCTAAAATAATAAAAAAAAAAAAATTTCTATCAACATCTTGATTCTTTTCTTGACAACCCTTCCAAACAATCCATATTTGTTCAGTGTTTTTCTAATTGTACGGTCATGAACTTGAACATTTAACATGCCTATGCTGAGGCCTATGGAGTCATAGATGTAGCCCTTAAAGGGGTTGCCTAGGCAAAAAATTTATATTTTAAACAGGCCTGGGTAAGTGAAAAAAAAAATTACTCAACTTTCCCTGATGCCTCCCAGCGCGGTCTAGTCCTGCCAATCCATTGTTGTCTTCCTGCAGAAGTCCCCGCCACACATGACCACTGAGGCCAATCAATGACTTCAGTGGAAGGAATCCGGGATGTCATAGCTGGTGAGGCGTTTCACTTCAGACAGAGCTGCAGGACCGGACCGCACTGGGAGGACACAGGAGCACCAGGGACAGATGAGTATGATTTTTTTTTTCACCTCCCCCGGCCTATTTTAAAACTAATTTTTTTGCCCAGACAACCTCTTTAACTTTTTTTGCAATTCCTGTGAGCTTTGCAATCTGATCTTGTGGTAAGTTTTCTGGTATGTCCACTGCTGGGAAGATTGTCAGCTATCTTCAGTGTTTTCCACTTATGAATTGTCTTTTTCACTGCAGAATGGCAGACTTCAAATTGTTTGGAAACTGCCTTATAACCCCTTCCCAAATTGATGGGGAGCAACAATTTCCTGTCTAAAATCATTGCTTATGTCTTTCCTCCTTGACATTGTTTTAACCCTTTCCCACTTTGCGCCATACTAAGACATCACGTTGAGCGTGTAGGTAATGCTTACTGCTGAAATAGTATGGTGCTGTAATGCTGTGGGCAGAGGAGCGGGGACTAGCTTGACGGAGTTGGAAGATTTTCCGTCTTTGCGGATTAACCTCTCATATGCTTTGATCAATAGCGATCATGGCATGCAGGTGGTCCAGGGACAAATGAGTATATACATAAGGAACAAAAACCTATACGTAGACGTAATAAACTTGGTAAATACAAATCAAGAGAAACTGATATGTTGTCGAGATCTGCTTGGCTCCCAGTGTGCTAGGGAGGAGTGCAAAGAAGGACATGTCAGCAGGACTTGTAATGAGTATAAGTGGAGGTGTGCTGGGATAAACGCCTTTTGGGCTGGATAAAAATGTGAGTTGGCCTGATTTTTATCCAGCCCATAGAGTGTTCCTCTCCTCCCTAGCACGCTGGAGGCCAGGCAGATCTGGATCATATGTCAGCCTATATTATTATGTGCATTCCAGATCCACATTTTCTTTCTATATAACAGTATACACATTAATAAAATGAAAAATAATAAAAGTTAAAGCTGTGTAACCAGTAGATGTGAAAAATAACAAAAATTGTTTGGTCTTTAAAGTGGACCTTTCACCACCTCCACACTCTCCAGCTCTTTGCAATATTTCTCTATAGCTATGCTCCTGTCTGCACCTGGGCTTATACTGTTTGCACTCGATTCTTTGTTTTAGACTGTGTTATATAGTTGATTTACTGCTACTACTAACAATTAAGCTATATAAGACTGGGGCCCCACGTTGCGAAAACGCAGCGGCAAAAAACGCTGCATTTTACTGTATCTGCAAAGTGGATGGGATTCTGGCTAATCCCATCCACATATTGCAGAAAAAAAATCTTCAGCGGAAGAAAGCTGTGTTTTCAAAAACGCTTGTGTATAATTGACATCGCAACATGTCAATTATACCTACGGAAATGCTGGTGTTTTCTGTATAGCTAGTATAGGGGCAGAAAGTCCACAGAGGAAAACACTGCAGACTTTCTGTGAAAAAACTTGTGGGAAAAACCACAATGAGTTTTCACTTTGTTTTTTTTTCCACAGGGTTTTTTGCTGTGTCTCGCTACATGGAACCATAGCCTAAGGCTAATGTGACATATGTCAGGTATACTCTGGACAGTGGACCATCTGCAGGAAAACGCAGCCGAGAACAAAGAAATTAATCAGCTGCAAATATGTGAAGTAAGCTTTACCCCAGTTTTATTATGTGGGATGTGCCAAGAAATTGGGCAAAAATGCTCAACTTGCCACATTTTTGGTGCACCAAGGCATATCTCAGCTCGTGTGTCTTGCTTTCCACCTTTTTAGACAGTGTGCGGAGCGGCGGGAACCTAGGTACACCGGAGTGGTGTTGTCCCAGTCCACAAGATTTACTATAACTCATGCCAGATAACTGCTGTGAGCTAGACTACAAAACTTAATTTGAGATCATGTGAAAGAATTACTAAGAGACTGGAGCCTCTTTGTAATTCTGGCACGCCTTGCACCTGTCGGGAAATGAATTAAAGGGGTATGCCCGGGATAAAATGGAATTCCTACACTAATCTAAACACCCTTCCCTCGCCTACTTTCTAAATGACATACTTTAGCAAAAATGTATAGTTACCTAAATCCCTAGGGCGGCCCCAGGCACATTTTCTGATTATCCGGTGACGTTCTGTTTCCTCGTTTCTGGAAACAGAATGTCACCAATACTCCCCCCCCATCCACCCCATCATACTTACGTGTCTTCCTGTCCAGACTTCCCTTCTGGGATGGCTTCTCCTCTTTTTTGAGTCTGTTGGCACGTGCGCAGGCCGGAGGTGCCTCAGACGCCTGGGCAGTAGAGATAGCACTCATCTTTACTGCGCAGGCGTCGGAGGTACCTTCAGCCTGCGCATGTGCCGGCAGAGTCAAAGAAGTGGAGGAGCTGGTCCCCGCAGAAGGGAAGTCTGGACAAAAAGACACGTAAGTATGATGGGCTGGAGGAGGGGGGCTGAGTTAGTTAGTTAGTTGGGAAGGGCTAGTAGTGGACGGGATAGCTAGGGAGATTGGAAGGGGGTGTGAGGGAGCGAGAGAGGAAGGGGGGAGTGAGAGGGAGGTAGTGTGAGTCAGCCTACAACTACCATGATGCATTGCATTAGCTAAGACAGCAGGAAGCTACATGATGTAAACAAATGCAAGGGATACCAGGAGCTCCCAGAGAAACCCAGAAATCACTGCTAAAGGTATTTTGGTGCGCTTATTAACCCATTAATAGCACTAACAGACCTTTTTTTAAAAAAAGATTTTTTGCCTGGAAAACCCCTTTAAGACGGGAGCAAGTCTTAAATTTCCCCCTTTGTGCTGCAGGTTTTCTCATCAGTGATTTGTTTAAATCCCATCTGCTACACCGGTACTGTATATCACAGCAGGTTTGCCAGAGGCTGATCAATTCCTACGCTACACATGGCCTCAGTCTAAAGGGGTATACCAGTTATTTCAAGTTACTCCCTACCCACAAGATAGGGCGTAACTTACTAATCAGTGGGGCAACCCCCATAATCACAAGAAAAGGGACTTTGTACCCTCACATGAACAAAGCAGTGTTTCCCAACCTTTCAGACTCGGGGAACTCCTATGAAATCATTTTTACCAAAAGACAAAAAATTGCAGTTTTCATGTATTTTATGCACAATTTTGGAATTTACAGCTGGAACATCCAGTTGTTGATGTAGGTGTCACCAATGCTGGTAATACATCAACCAATATACTAAACTAGATAAACATGGAAATGGTCCAAGCCAAGCTAAACAAAATAAATGTGCGCAAGGCTCCAGGTCCAGATGGATTACACCCACGAGTACTTCAAGAATTCAGTCCTGTCATTGCTGTACCCCTATTCTTAATATTTAGGGATTCTCTAGTGACTGGTGCAGTGCCAAGAGTCTGGCACAAGGCTAATGTGATGCCTATTATCAAAAAGGGCTCTAGGTGTTCCCCAAGTAATTACAGACCAGTGAGCTGTTTGAGGGGCTCTTAAGCGACTATATACAGGAGTATGTCACTATACATAACATTATAAGTGACAGACAGCATGGTTTTACTAAGGACAGAAGTTGTCAGACTAACCTGTTTTGCTTTTATGAAAAGGTGAGTAGATGTCTGGGGGAAGGCTGCAGATATAGAGGACAGAGGGGAGGCTGTGGATATAGAGGACAGAGGGGAGGCTGTGGATATAGAGGACAGAGGGGAGGCTGTGGATATAGAGGACAGAGGGGAGGCTGTGGATATTGTGTTCCTGGACTTTGCAAAGTCCACTGACACTGTCCCTCATAGACGTTTAATGGGTAAAATCAGGTCCATCAGCTTGGAAAATATAGTTTGTAATTGGATTGAAAACTGGTTAAATGATCTTACCCAGAGAGTTGTGGTCAATGACTGCAGCTCAGACTGGTCCTGTGCTATATGTGGTGTACCCCAGGGTTCAGTGCTGGGTCCGCGGTTATTTAACTTATTTATTAATGATATAGAAGATGGGATTAATAGCACTGTCTCTATTTTTGCAGCTGACACCAAGCTATGTAGTACAGAGCAGTCTATAGTGGATATATGTAGGTTACAAGCAGACTTGTCAGACTGAGTGTTTGGGCATCCACGAAGCAAATGAGGTTCAATGTGGATAAATGTAAAGTTATGCATCTAGGTAAAAATAATCCGCATGCAATAATTGCCCAAAGATTAATAAAGCTGAGAGAGTCACTAGTGGAAAGGACCTGGAGTACTTGTAGATCATAGATTAAATAACAGCACAATGTCAGTCAGCTGTTTCTAAGGCCAGTAGGATATTGTCATGTATTAAAAGGGCTATGGACTCACAAGACAGGGATGTAATATTACCACTTTATAAGTCATTGGTGCGGCCCCACCTGGATTATGCAGTTCAGTTCTGGGCACCAGTTCATAGAAAGGATGTTCTAGAGTTGGAAAAGGTTCAACAGAGGGCCAGAAAAAACTGATAAAGGGCATGGAGGACCTCAGTTATGAGGAGAGACTAAAGAAGATAAATCTGTTTAGTTTGGATAAGAGGCGTTTAAGAGAAGATATGATAAATCTATATAAATATATAAATGACCCATACAAGAAATATGGGAAAAATCCCCTCAAAAGACAAGGGGCACTCTCTCTGTCTGGAGAAAATATAGGTTTAATCTCAAGAGCTAACAAGGATTCTTCACTGTAAGGACTGTGAATCTGTGGAATAGCCTAACCCAAGAACTGGTCACAGCAGTCACAGCTGACAGCTTCAGAAAAGGATTAGATGTCTTTTTAGAGCAAAACAGCATCAATGCTCTCTAATGGCCCAACACACAGTATATGGTTCCCCAGTGGCCCAAGACAGTATAATACACCCCAGGGGCCCCCCGCACTGTAGTTGTGACATATAAATAAAAAAACAAAACAAGGAACACTTACCCACTCTCTTTCCCTGGGAAATCTGCTGCTCTTGTCTGCAGCTCGATGAATCAGATGCCTGAGCGATAGAGCAGGAATATTGCAGTATTCAGCTACGTCGGTATCCTAAATTCAGAGAAGATGTTCAGCTATTTCCACTCCGGATTGCCACAGCACCCCTGGAGGGTGTTCATGGCACCCTAGTTAGGGAATCATTAGGATAGAGTCACACATACACTTTGTTCTAATCACTTTTATGGGACTGCTGAAGATAGCTCTGTACTTGAATGAATGGAGTGGTGGCTTGACCTGCCTCGCCATTCAGATGAGGGAATAAAACCCATGTTCTCACGAATTCCAGTGGTCCGGCCCACCTATCAGCAGGTTACCCCTTATCCTGTGGGTAGGGAGTACCTTGAAATAACTGTTATATTCCTTTAGGCCACATGTAGCGTAGCTTCAGTGGCAAACCTGCTGTGATAGGGGTAGTTGAACTAATCGGAATACCTCTTTAACAGTAAAGTTATGCTAGGTTCACACCTGCGTTTGGATTAAGTAGACCCCACTTAAAAAAGCGGTTAACCACATTAATCGTGGACCCCATAGACTATAATGTTTCCGCCCGAAAAATGCTTGCAGGACATTTCTTTCTGCAATTTTTAACTGGAATGATGGATGGAATGCACGAATGAGCAACAAGCACAGGTGTGAATCCAGCCTTAGAAATATAACACAATGAATTTAAGGCAGTGGTCACAGAAGTTTTCTTGTGGTACACTGTTTTATATATTAACACATACTATGCCATACTATCTAAACACATTGAACAACTGATAACAAAGGGTAGGGGTGTTGTTATGATTCTTATAGGTCCAGGGCTCAGGCACAAAGCAAGTGCCTCCCAGTCATACTTTGAATACAATCACATCTGCTGTAATGACATCTGATATAATGCCCGATGAAGAGACCCAAGCATTCCGGAAAGCATGCTACATGCACAAGAACGTTGTGAAAAACTGCCATTAAGGCAGGGTTCACACTACCGTTGGAGTCCGTTATGAAGGTGTCCGTTAAAAAAAAACAAAAAAAAAACGGACACCTATCATAACGGACACTAACTGATGTTAATGTGTCCGTTTTTTTAACTGATCCAATTAATGGTTCAGTTAAAAAAACGGACACATTAGCATCAGTTAGTTTTTTAACACTGTCCATTTTTTTTTTTGTTTGTTTGTTTCTCCTTTTTGGCTATCAGTTACTGTCCATTATAAGTCCGTTACCCATAGACTTCAATGTTAAAAAAATAACACATACTTGCTATCCATCAAGAATCCGTTTTTTTCAAACGGACAAAAAATCCTGCATGTAGGATTTTTTGTCTGTGAAAAAAACGGACTTCTGACGGATTTGGTGTAAACGGACACAAACGGACACAAACTAACGGACACAATAAAAACCCATTGAAATGAATGGATATTTTAACGGATTTCTGATGGTTCAGCTAGTGTTCGATGCTAAAATCTTGTAACGGACAATAGCAACAGACACTACTGACGGTCACCAACGATAGTGTGAACGCTCCCTAAAAATTAATAGTGTCCGTTTTTTTCAAGGCTGCTTTGCATTTGTGGGGCAGCAGTTTTCACGGATCCCTCATAGACTTGAGGGAAACGGGCATGTTCTATGGGTATGGACATAAGATGGTTGCCAGTTTCCACCTTATCTACAGTCAGTATCATAGATCTCCAGTGCAGCTGTAGGGCTGAGTCAAGAGTTCTGCTTTACAATGTAATGTATGCTGAGCTCCCTCTGTTGGCCACTGCTGGTATTGATCTCAAATGCTGCGTGTACTTGAAGGTTTGATGGCGTTACTATGTTGATGCAAGATTTTAGTGCCCAGGGTCAATGCACAGGCCACTTCAGTTTGCATAAGGCCTTATTCTTCACACACCAGTGTTTTGGTCAGTGCATCAGTGATTGTAATCCAGAGGCAGGTTAAAAGCACAGAAAAGTGCAAATCTTCCCATTATCCCTTATTTCTGTGCCGTCTTTACCCTTGGTTTTGGCTCCCAATCACTGATGCAAAAAATAAAAAAAAATTTAAAATTTTAACCCCTCCCTTTTTCCTTTTTTTTTATTAAAAAAAAAAAAAAATATTTTTCTTTCCTCCCCCCCCCCTTTTTAATAATAAACACAAAACTTAAAAAAAAAACAAAAAAACTATTTTTATTTTTTTCTTTTTTTTATTTATTAATATTTAAATAATTTTTTTTTTTTTTTTTTTTTTTTTTACCAACCCAACTATTATTTTTATGATGTTGTAATATTCCCCCCCCCCCCCCCCCCCTTTTTCCGGGGGAGACCGGAGCGCTGCGCAGTAAAGCGCAGGGATCTTGACTGGGGGCGGGCTGTAGGGGGACCAATAACGCGCTAGGGCGCGAAGAAGTGGGGGCGGGGCTTAACCCCGTTCGAATTGACTATGCCGCGCAGCCCGGGAAGCGGCCATTCTGGAGCTGCGCGGCATGCTAACGAGCGGTCAGCTCCCTCCCCCCCCACCTTTTTACTGTAATGGCATCCCTCGATACCATCCTGGAGCAGATCAGAGCTGCTGCCGGCGTCCATGGTGAGGCCTGGCTGCAGGAGCGGCTGGCTGACATTATGCAGCCTGCCCCCCCCCCCCCCCATTAACCCTTCACTACCCCCGGAGGCGTGTGAGCGGCGGCGGCCGCGCAGGACTCGCCCGCCGGCACGTTTGAGCCCTGATGAGCCCCCTAGGGCCCGGCGACATAGGAGTCCCTCTCGGGCCCCTCCAGGCCGGGCACCCCGCTCCACTGCTCAGGCGCGGAGGTCCCGGTCTGGGAGGAATCCTGCCAGTCGCCTGGCCCCTGCGGAGGTGGAGATCCCTGCCACTGGCCTCAGTGGGGGGACCTCCACATCCAGTCTCCATATGGCTACAGCACGTGGTGCAGCGGTCCCCTCCTGTGATGCTCCAGCGGGAGGGGGACTGTGTCTTCAAGTCCCGTCGGTTCCGGCTTTCCAAGTGCCCTTGGTACAGCAGCGGGAAATTCTGAACGACGAGCAGCACGGCGCTGGCCCCTCCTTCACGGCACCACAGCCCCGGTCCGAGGTGCATCCAGTGGTTTCAAGTGCATACGCGGGTGCAGGTCAACCTTCCCAGGGATGTCGGTCGTGCTGCAGCTGTCAGCGGGATGGTTCTCAACAATCAACAGGCGCCAGCGTTCTCCTGTACAGCGACCCAGGTCAGCAGGATGCAGGACCGTCGACTGGTGGGCCCACAGCACCTACGCAGTCTGGTGAGTACCATTCATTGTCGTGTCCGTTTCCTCCTATTCTAATGTCCCAGGGGTTAGGGATAGATAGGCCGGAGTCCCCAGTGGGTGCTGGTGTAGCTTCTGAGGGGATTAGGGAGCTATTGGGTAGCGTGAGGGAGCTACTGTCGCGCTGCGAACAGAGTGTTAGCGGTTCCCCGGTGGCGGCGTGGGTCCCTCCTGCGGTTCAGTCAGTAGCGTCACAGAGTGCGCCGGTGTTAGGGGCTCCGGCGGGTGTCACAGTGTCTGTCCAGACAGATAAAGAGAAGGTTGATTCGGTGAGGCTAGACGACAGGGCTCGGGGGGAGGTTTATGTGTGTTTTGAGGGTCCTCTAGGGGCGCATTTAAAAAAAGGAAGTGAGGGAGAAGATTTGGAAGGACGAGTACGTCGAAATCTTTTCCTTGCTCCCTTTAGCTAAATTTAACTTAGACAAGAGTAAGAAGGAGGATAGCAAAAAAGAGGAGGAAGAAAAACGTAGGTGGCGCCTGATTCCACAGACTTTTGCTAATTGGCTTCAGGCCTTTGCCATTTTAGCGAGTGTCATTGGTGAAAAGGCTCCTGACAACTGTTCGGGGCTTTTTTGCTATCAGGACTCTATAGGTGAGGCGTATCGGGTGTATGGGGGTCAGACATGGCTGCGGTATGATGAGCAGTTCCGTCAGCGTAAGGCGGTTCGGCCCAGCATACGGTGGGACCAGAAAGATATAGGTTTGTGGCTTCGGGTTATGGCGCCAGCTCGCTTTGGCCAGCCCTTTCCTGGGGCGGCCGGTGGAACCGGCCATGGTGGTCTCAGTTACGGCTCAGGGGGGGCAGGTGCACAGGCCCAGCAACGTTACGGGCTGTGTTGGCAGTTCAATGAAGCCCAATGTAAATTCGGCTTCAACTGTAGATTCAAACATGCCTGTTCATTCTGCGGAGGGGTGTCCCATGGTGCGGCACGTTGCTTGCGCAAACAAAGGACCAAGGCCTTGCCTAATAGTGGACAAGGGGCAGACGCCGGTGAAGCTGGAAGCCATGCTTCCGTACCTAAATAGTTATGTTAACAGGGAGAGTGCAAAGTTTCTGGTAGAAGGTTTTAGGGAGGGTTTTAGGATTCCCCTGCCGACGCACACAGTCCCCTTTTGTATAACTAACTTGAGGTCGGCAGCGGAACACTCGGGGGTGGTGTCCAAAAAACTGAGGAAGGAGGTGGCCTTGGGGCGCATGGCGGGCCCCTTCGCATCACCCCCTTTGGAAGGTTTAATTGTATCTCCTTTGGGGGTGGTGCCGAAGAAGGAGCCGAATCAGTTTCGGCTCATACATCATTTGTCTTATCCCAAAGGAGCGTCGGTCAACGATGGTATTGCACCCGAGCTTTGTTCGGTAGTATATACCTCGTTTGATGCAGCTGTGCATTGGGTACGGCGTTGCGGTCCAGGGGCCCTCTTAGCTAAGACGGATGTGGAGGCGGCGTTCAGGTTACTGCCGGTACACCCTGACAGCGTTAGGTTACTGGGACGGCGGGTATTACGTGGATCGTTGCCTCCCTATGGGTTGCTCAATATCGTGCGCATACTTTGAGGCGTTCAGCACCTTTTTAGAGTCGGTAATTCGGGATGTGGCGGGGGTTGAGTCAGTGATACACTACCTCGATGATTTCCTCTGTATAGGTCCGGCGGGCTCCGATGTATGCGCGGTTTTGTTGGCAACCGCGCGGTGGGTCGCCAGTAAGTTTGGGGTACCGTTGTCACCGGAAAAGACTGAGGGTCCGTGCACTAGATTGAGTTTCTTGGGCATAGAGCTTGACACTGTGGCAATGGAGTTCCGGTTGCCTGGTGACAAGCTGGTTGATCTTAGAGAGAGGGTGAAGCGTGCTCGTCACATGCGAAAAATTGCGTTGCGCGACCTCCAGTCATTGTTAGGCAGTTTAAATTTTGCCTGCCGCATTATCCCCATGGGTAGGATTTTTTGTCGCCGGCTGGCAGGGGCCATGAACGGGGTGTCAAATCCACGACACTTTATTCGGCTGGGGGTGATACATCGGGAGGACCTGGCAGTATGGGACACTTTTTTTAGACCAGTTCAATGGTAGATCACTGGTCCAGTCAGCAGTGATCGATGTGTTCGATTGTGACCTCTTTACGGATGCGGCAGGGGGCCACGGTTTTGGGGCCTATTACAGGGGGCAGTGGTGCGCCGCTCCTTGGCCTGCGTCGTGGCGTGAACAAGGTCTGACGCGGAATTTGACTGTACTTGAGTTATTCCCGATTTTAGTCGCGGTGTCCATATGGGGGGGGGCGTTCCAGGATAAAAAAGTTAGATTTCATTGTGATAACATGTCAGTTGTGTCGGCCATTAATAATGTGACTGCGTCTTCTCCTCCAGTTATCAAGTTGCTTCAGCGTTTAGTATTGCGTTGCTTGTGCCTGAATGCATGGGTGGTGGCAGTGCATGTTCCGGGGGTTAAAAATGACGTTGCTGATTCTTTGTCTCGTTTCCAGTGGGAGCGGTTTCGTGCCCCTGGCTCCGGGGGCGGAAGTGGAAGGGATTCCATGTCCTCCAGAATTATGGGACTTGGTTTGCGAAAAGCAGGGACATTGATTCAGGCATCGTTGGCCCCCGGCACCTGGGATAAGTATTCAAGGGCTTGGCAGCTTTGGGAGGATTGGGTGGGAGATTTAGGTCAGGTACATACTGATGAGGATAGGGTTGGGGCTTTATTGTTCTTGTTAAGCCGTTGGTCTTCAGATGGATGGTCCGTGGCGAAAGTTAATTATGCGGTAGCGGCGTTGGCATTTGGTTTCAAGTTGAGGGGTTTGGCGGACTTTACCAAACATTTCTTGGTTCAACGTGCGCTTAAGGGGGTTCCGCAGGGGCAGGGGAAGTAGTGACACACGGCGCCCGGTTACATTTCAGCTTTTGGAGCGTTTGGGGTTGGAACTGGGCCGTTTTTGTTCTTCGCACTATGAATGCGTTTTGTTTCACCTGGCTTTTTCTCTAGCCTTTTTCGGGGCTCTCAGGGTGGGTGAGTTGGTGTCCGTGTCGACTAAGCGGCCGGGTGGTTTACAGGTGGATGATGTGTACATGGAGGAAGGGGTCCTAGTGGTCAGGGTTCGCAGGTCTAAGACGGATCAGGCGGGGGCAGGGAAGTATCTGCGCCTGGGTGCGGTTGTAGGGTCAGATATGTGCCCGGTGCGTTGTTTGCTTGTTTTTCGGGGGGTTGGTTCCAGCTTCTGCGGGCGGTCCCCTCCTGCGTCATGAGGATGGTTCGTTCCTTTCCCGTTATCAGTTCTCGGCTGTTTTTAGGGGTTGTTTGGACTCGCTGGGCCTTGACGCCTCTCGATATGCTCCACACTCTTTTCGCATTGGCGCAGCGACAGAAGCAGCTAGTTGGGGGTTGAGCTCGGAGGTGGTCCGACGTATCGGTAGGTGGGAATCGCAGAGGTATAGATCATACATACGTCCACACCTTGCCCAAATGTGAATCATTGTGTTGTTGGGTATTTTCTCCGCCCTCCCCCTACTTTATTTCTTCTTTCGTAGGCCCTTCTGCTCGGTTAGTCTGGATCTTCGGCCATTCTTTTGTGTTCTGGGGCGCGGAGAGGGCCGGCGTGCGGCGGAATGGTCGGCAGCTGGGGTTCGACAGGGCTGCGGTCGTTGTACGTTGGATTGGAGTCCGAGGTATGGTGTGGAGTCGGGTCATGCCCGAAATCCACAGGTGCACGAGGTTGGATCGGTCTCCGGACATTATCGTGATACATGCTGGTGGCAATGACCTGGGGGTTCGTCCCTTTCGCGATTTAGTGAGGGACATAAAGTATGACCTGTTGAGGTTGTGGTCCATGTTTCCGGGGATTGTTACCGTGTGGTCTGATATTGTACCGAGAAAAACATGGCGGGAGGCTAGGTCTGTTGAAAGGCTCAACAAGGCCAGGATTAAGGTTAACCGGGCTGTTGCGGGGTTTGTGTCCAGGAACGGCGGTGTGTGCGTGCGGCACAAGGAGTTGGAGTCTGGGGAGGGGGAGTTTTGGTTGCGGGACGGGGTCCATCTGAATGCGGTGGGGTATAGATTTGTGGACGCTAGGTATCCAGGAGGGTGTTGAGAGGGCCCTGGAAGTGTGGCGGGTCTCTCACGCTTAAGGGATTAAGGCGTGCTCGCAGTGGCGGGTGGGGTCCTTGGAGTTGGTGGTCAATTGGCTAAAAGGGTGGAGTCAAAGGTAGGCTCCACCTATACATTTGGTGGTAATTGCACATTTTGGTGGATGGCCTGGCGCACGGTGAACGGTTACAGGGTAAATTGGCCCTGGGAGCTGGTACATGGAAGAAGGAGTTCGTCTTTATTCATGGTGCCGCCGAGCCGGTGGTCGCGGCTGGTGGTAAATTTATGGTGTGGTTATGTTAGCGCCAGGCCGGGGGGATTGATAGTTTTTTGTAGCTCCAAGGACTCTTACCCAGGTTAAGCGTTTATTGTTAAATTATTTTAAGTTATGCAAATTATAATAAGTTATACTTGTTGTTATTTATTTGTTGTTTGTTAATAAATACGGCTGCTGTGGCCGATTTAATCCAACCCTTTGGTCTTGGTTTATTTCTAAGGGGGTGGGGGGTTTGAGAGCTGGGGGGCAGGGGTCGAGGCTGGAAAAGAGGGGGAAGGCATTTAGGCCCAGCAGTTTGGGTATCAAAGGTGGTGGGGGGTTCATAGGGGGACCCCGTTATCAGCAATGCCCAGTCAGGGGAGACCGGAGCGCTGCGCAGTAAAGCGCAGGGATCTTGACTGGGGGCGGGCTGTAGGGGGACCAATAACGCGCTAGGGCGCGAAGAATTGGGGGCGGGGGCTTAACCCCGTTCGAATTGACTATGCCGCGCAGCCCGGGAAGCGGCCATTCTGGAGCTGCGCGGCATGCTAACGAGCGGTCCCCTCCCTCCCCCCCGTTTTTTTCCCTTTCTTGGGCTATTTTAACTTGTTTATCTTTTTGCAGGTGGTGTCACGGTGGCCTTGGCGGGTGGGGTCCTTGGAGTTGGTGGTCAATTGGCTAAAAGGGTGGAGTCAAAGGTAGGCTCCACCTATACATTTGGTGGTAATTGCACATTTTGGTGGATGGCCTGGCGCACGGTGAACGGTTACAGGGTAAATTGGCCCTGGGAGCTGGTACATGGAAGAAGGAGTTCGTCTTTATTCATGGTGCCGCCGAGCCGGTGGTCGCGGCTGGTGGTAAATTTATGGTGTGGTTATGTTAGCGCCAGGCCGGGGGATTGATAGTTTTTTGTAGCTCCAAGGACTCTTACCCAGGTTAAGCGTTTATTGTTAAATTATTTTAAGTTATGCAAATTATAATAAGTTATACTTGTTGTTATTTATTTGTTGTTTGTTAATAAATACGGCTGCTGTGGCCGATTTAATCCAACCCTTTGGTCTTGGTTTATTTCTAAGGGGGTGGGGGGTTTGAGAGCTGGGGGGCAGGGGTCGAGGCTGGAAAAGAGGGGGAAGGCATTTAGGCCCAGCAGTTTGGGTATCAAAGGTGGTGGGGGGTTCATAGGGGGACCCCGTTATCAGCAATGCCCAGTCATGTTCTGCAGAAGAGTGTGAGAGAGAAGAGGAAGGAGGAGAGGGGGGGGGGGGGGCCTTAGGAAGTGTTGTTTTGAAGTGGGGGGGGGTTTTTCGGGGGGGCAGGCGGTTTGGGTGGGGGGGGAAAAGGGGGGGGGGGGGGGGGGGGGGGGGGGGGGGGGGGGGGGGGGGGGGGGGGGGGGGGGGGGGGGGGGGGGGGGGGGGGGGTGGGGGGGGGGGGAGGGGGGGGGGGGGGGGGGGGGGGGGGGGGGGGGGCGGCCGGGAGCCGGGGGCGCGGGGCGGGGGGGGGGGGGGGGGGGGGGGGGGGGGGGGGGGGGGGGGGGTGGGGTGCGTGGGGGGCGTTTCGCCCCCTCCCCCCGGGGGGGGGGCGGGGGGGGGGGGGCGGGCGGAAAAAAAGGGGGGGGCGGGCGGGGCCGCGGCGCGCGCGCGCGGCGGCCGGGCGGGGGGCGGCGGGGCGGGGGGGCGGGGGGGGGGGGCGCGGGGGAAAGGGAAGGATTTTTAAAAATTTTTTAATTAATATTAAATACTGCAGAAGTGGACAGAGTAAAAGTAGAAACCATTGCAGAATTTGCCTTGAAATTGTTCATGCTATATTGTATATTTTGCTTGTCTTTAGCCCTGTCATTTTACCTTTAACTAGCCTTTATTAACTTATAGTAAATATATATTTTTTTCTTGAACTACCGCGTGTGCGTTCATTTCTGGTTGCGGAGTCCAAACCACCTGCCTTGCTCTCGGTTCACAAATTGGCGTAGTCGGCAGGATCTGCTTACCAGAATGGACGGTGACGCACCCGTTCGGGAGAATGGTGCTGGAGGAAGAATGCCAGCAGGGGCTATAATGAGTCAGTTAGCTAAATTTGATGGCAATAATATGTCAGTGAGTATGTGGGTGGAACAGATACGAATGATACAGCGAATGTACCAGACCGCACCAGAAGTACTAGTAGAGCTAGCAATATTGACATTACAAGGGGATGCTAAGACCACGGTGATACTGAGGCCATTTGAACAAAGGCAGACATTTGAGCAAGTAGTCCAGATTCTAGAAACCATCTATGGAGAAACTGCATTGCTGGGGTCTCTGCAGGCTCGGTTCTTCCAGAGGGTACAACAGGAGAATGAAAGCCTTCCCCAATATGCAAATGCCCTACAAGAACTGCTCCGAGATATTCAAAGGAAGGAAAGAGGGGCTC